>WBNO01023647.1:232593-253740 GCA_013400575.1 Peucedramus taeniatus | reverse complement strand
GGGGCAGGGAGGAAGGGGGGAGGATGGGGTGCAAGGGGGGGAAATTTGAGCTAGTCCCTAACAAATTTCTGCTCTCTCCTGTTGTCAGAGAAGGATGCATGCAGGTGACTAAGTACCTCATTGTGACTTTTGCCAATTATTTTAAACATGATATGACAGAGAAAAGTCAAGGTCGGCGCTTCTGTACAGACATTTTGTGATGTCTGTAAGACAGTAAATTATAAATTATAAAATATGGTTATATCTGTGGAAACCCTAACATCTCTGACTTGCAGTTAGACTTGTGTGTTAGGGAGCGATAGAGCTGCAGAAGTTAGAGACCAAACTGCTTAGTGGTTTGCTCTGGATAGCAGGAATCCAAGGGTCACTGTAGCAGTGGAGATGTTCATGACTAGCTGAAGAACATTCGTTTCTTTGTTCAGTCAGTGCTGCACTGACTTGCTGGAGATCACAGATTAATCCAGCGGCCCCTTCAGTATGTGAGCACACAAATTTATGCTCTCTCACAACCTCAGCAATTTTTGCAGGGAAAAGATTGGAAGGGTGGGTGAATCAGAGGTGCGCACACATATACATTTATCTAAAAGTGTGTGTGTCTATGTATGTGTGCATATGCTTACCTGGGGAGGGTAAGAGGGGGTGGTTAAGGGTGCGTGATGTGTATGTTGCAGAGAAGACTTCTAGATCCAGTGTCTGCAGAGTGTATTGAGGCAAATGCAGCCCACCACCACAGTTAGTGTATAAAAAAAAATGGATTTAAGCATAGTATTAACATTGAGCATGCCTTGTCTAAATAATTTCAAACCATACATGTCTGTTTTCCTTTTGGTGCGCTGCAACCCTCTTGTTCTTAGTTCACATGTGCATAAGGAGTTCTCAGCTCCTGATGCAGCATAATGTCACCCAACCTTTCTCACCATGTGCATAATCTTAGCAGGTAAGGCAAAAAAGTAAGGCAGGCAGCTGGGAACACAGGCCTTTGAAGTTGTTGGTGTTTACATGGCAATTATCTGAATTGCACCTGGACATTTGCTGGCAGTGAACCCCACTGCAAAGGGAAATGTATGCTTTCCTATGAAAATATTAACTTTGCAACCATAACACAAATGCATTGTCCTTTTATATGGGTGGAAGTGTTCATTTTGAAAATAAACAGCAGAAGTCAATGCACATCACAAGTGTTGGTTTTCCTATGGGCTACACCAGAATTTGCAGTGGAGTTGTCATTTCTGACATGTCTTGTGTGCATTTGCTGTGGAGGTGGTGAGGTAGGTGGCATCCTCTTACCTGGTGCTGGCACGCTGGAAGCCATTCTGTTGTTTCTTAGAAAGGGAGAACTACAAAATCTCCCAAAGGGAAACCATGTCATTTGCACGGGAAGAGGTTTTTCTTTAAATCTGCCATAACAGCTCTGATAAACAGAGAAAAAACCACAGAGGCAGACAAAAAAAAAAAAAAAAATCACAGATTGAAAAGGATTTACAGCAGGTTTCCAGTACGGAAATGTTCTGTAATGACTAAAATCTATAAATTACAAGACACAAAACAATCAGAATGTCTGCTTCTCCTAAGGGCATCAGCCTGTGCTGGGATGCCAGAAGGGGCAGAGATGCTACCTAACATTTTCCACAGGTGCTCTCACCAAGCTGTCCACAGCTCTTCTGCTGTGCACAACTTCTGTATTTTCAATAATTCTTTGGAATGAAACAATTTATTCTTCACTTATCCCTGCTTTACCTTTTACTGAAAAATGACCACTAAACAAACCTTTTATTGGTTTTCCTCAAGAAGCCTAAAATGTTGACCAAGATTTTAACTGCTAATACATCAGTTTTCTGGGAAAGGTGCATTTTTGTTTAAGACTAAATTACAATGATGAGTTTTATTGACTGTGAAGGAGAATACCTGATATCCACTTAGAGGCTAGCCATCATGAAACATTTCTGTGGACACTCAGTAGTGAAAACAAACAAACTGCTGCTAATGGCAGTCTGAAGTTCATTCCCAGCCAAGTACTGCTCTGGGCCAAGCTAAAATAACACCACAGCTATAACCAGAGCTCACAGGGCTTGGTTTTCTTGTTCTGCCATGGATTACTGCTAACTGCTGTTTGCTTTAGCAGTCACTCATTTCCCAGAGCAGGATAGCAGTCCCCAGCTTTCATGCCTCTGTTGTTGTGTGACCTCTTGTACCTTTCCCACTTCATTCTATCTTTTAAATAGATATAGCACTTCTTCCTACTCAAGAGGGTAAAAATGATAGCAATGTGTGACTCACTGTATTGTTCCAGGATTGTAAAAAGCAGGGGCTACTCTGGCCTCTCACTTCTGTTCATCTCCGTTTGGCAGTCATTGCTCTTCTTATTTGTCTTTCTTCCTCCCACCTCTGCCCCATCACATTTCCACCTGACCCCCACGCATCTGTTGTGACAACTACATTATCTCCAGTTTTTATTCATGTCTTTGTTTATACAGAAGCATGGCTGGTTATCTTAGCACAGGACTGAGCACTAATTGTTATTTGCACAGTTCTGAGCATGTTGATGTTAGTCCTGCTGCAGAGTCGAGAGTTCAGAATGACTAAGTGCCTCTGGGACTTGGTAAAAGCATAATGAAGAGAACATTTTTTGGTTTTATCAGGATGAAATTTGCTGAGATGTGGCAGAACTGTATCCTGTAAGAAAGTGATCCTTAAGGGTGGGTGTTGGGAATTGGGCACGATGAACTGAACATTTAGGACACCTTGCAAACCAAACATGCATACATATTCCACAAGCTGTTTCCTTGGCTAAATTCTTGATGTTGCCTGTACCTGCTTTGCAAAAACTATAATACCCAACTGTCAGGTTAGATTTTAATTAGATTTTAAAATATTAGCTACTATTGACGCATATCTAAAAGCACAAAAGTGGGAAGTGCTACTGAGAGTTTGTGTAAGTGAAAGAGAATGGGGGTGTACCAACACTTTACACCAGGTGGAACCAGATCTGTTTGGCTGCCCTGGTCACCTTGAAGGGCCGAGGGGCATCTGTTTCTGCAGTGAAACATCTGTGTTCTGTCTCTCAGGTATATCTAGCTGGCCACAAAGGGCAAAATAGTGACAACAGAGAAGCTGTTCTCACAGCTTGCTTGGGTTAGAACATGGACTTCCATGAACACAGTATAGAATCCCTGAAAATGTAAGAAAATTGCCATGGATATACTACAGCAAAGTAACATTCTGGAGTTTTAAATATCTACATCTCAAAAAATAATATTAAAAAAATAATAATTTTACCTGTTCAGAGCTGTTTTCTAAATTAATTCCAGTGACCTCTAAAATAAGAGGTATAATAAAATCCTTGAAGGTGAAGATGGTATCTAAACTTATGATACCTTGGTGCCCTTTTTTCATGGTTTCAAGTAAAAATACTGGTAGAAACAGTCCTTCTGTTCTCTTCTGTGAAATGCTTTGCCAGTTTGTAAAATTTTCTTATATAATTCAAGACCAGGCTTTGCATATAAGATTTCTTATATAATGTAATACAATGAGTTAAATATTAAACACATTTTCAACACAAAAAGTATTTTTTCCTTCAAAGCTATCAAAATGAAACCTTTTAACAATTTGATTTTTTATTTAATTTTTCACATTCTGTGTTGAAAAGTCATGTCAATTTAAGTTTTAAATGGAAAAAGAGGGGGAAAAAGTCCTCAATACTTTCAAGCTCCAAATTACCACTTCTACTGATTCCCATATTATTGCTCTTATCCTTCTGTAGGATTTGTGGATCAGTTGCAAACTACTGCAACATTTTTTTTTACCCTAATGTAAATGGTGGTATCTGAGCATATGTGGTGCGGCATAGTCAGCAGCAAAGAGGCTCTAGTCAACCCAGAAGCTTTTTGCTATCCATTAAATAATAGGAGAATTTTCATGTTCAGACTTCCACTAGATGTACTGGGGCTAAATTTAGGAGATCAGATAGTTCAGTCTTCAAGACCATGGAATAGCAAACACAGTAATTTTACTCCATAAGGGAAATCATAGGAGAAGCAAAGGTAATATAGAGTGAGAGCAAAAACCCCAAGATTACAGAGTACTAAACAAAGTGCTTGCATTAGAGCAACATGTGAGACAGAGGAAATTGAGCTGTAATGGAGCTCTTGTGATGAAAGCAACAAATTAAACGGCAGAAACTGTTTGGTGATAAAATTAATGTTCTGCTGCTTTTGATTCCCATTTGTCAAGATGAGTGCTAGTGCTGGTGCAAGACAAATAGGCATGGCCAGCTGAGCCACAGGGATGAATGGTATCATCCAATCTGATGGCAAAATGAGCAATTGCAATGGTTTAATACAGTAAAAACTACCATAGAGGCACACCCTAGCACTCACCGCAAGTGGCTGTTCCTCATGTGTTGGAGCTGAATCCTCCTCAATAAAAATTTGGTTATAACCCCCAGGGCTGTAATTGCTTGACATTTGGAAATCATATTAGCATCTGCTAAAGGTGAAATCTCCCTGGTCTGTTAATAATAATACATTCTTTTAGATAAGTATGATAAATTACACTTACTTAAATACATGTTGCTTTACTGTTAGTCTTGTAGCTCGTTTTCTTCTAATCTCACTTGGAACATTGTTGAAATGGTTTTCATTTTTATATACTTTATTACTGCCCTGCTCCACATATTGTAAACCTTTTTTTTTAATGCTGTTCAAAAGCTTTCACTTTAAAATAGTTTCCAGGCAGTTTTCTATTTGATCAAACTTTCAAAACAGCAGCCATAAGAAATGTCACATTATTTTCTAAACTTCTATCAATAGTACATAGGCAAAATAGATACATATTTGTAGCAAACAGAAAAAAAGCAATTTAATAACTCTTTCTTTCTATGACAGTTTTTTGAACCAACACTGATCTTGGTTCAAAATTAAATAAAATAAATATTTAGACTAAAGTAAAATACATTTTCAAAATTGTGAGTGAGGGCTATTTTACCACTAAAATATTAAACTAGGGAAAATAATTTTCAAATTTTCATTGTGTCCTTTAACAGCTGTGCACAATTATTAAATATGCTTTTATATCTCTAGGCAATATTTACAGTTTTAACTTTTTAGAATACAGCTCAGAATATTAAGTTTAGGTTTTTCAAAAGACATGTCTGTGTCCTCTGAATTCTTATGGATGCTTGAAGCTCCTGATCATCTTTGTGGCCCTCCTCTGGGTCCATTCCAACAGGACCAAGTTTTTTCTGTGCTGGGGTCCCCAGAGCTGGATGCAGCATACCCAGTGGGGTCTCATGAGAGTGGAGTAGAGGGGCAGAATCATTTCCCTTGACCTGCTGGTCACTATTCTTGTGAACAAGCAAGAAGACTTGCTTGACTGCAGACTGGGGAGCTGTTTAATCTTCTTTCTTTGACCCCATCATGAATAGTTTGCAGCACAGTAGCTCAGGTTTGATGGAAGAAATCGAGAATTTCACCTTTCCCCTACTTTGTAACCTGGTGAGGAGGCCAGCGTGTTGTGATGCAAAAGGTATGAGGCAGAATCCCATCCAAGCAAGATCTGTCTTCCATGCCACAAGTGGAAATTCTCCAATAGCACTCAGGCTGTATATCAAATATGGTCTCTAATAAACACCTCTGCAGTGATTGTATTTTAAAGGAAAATTATGAACCCTGTTGTCAGCCTTTGAAGATACATCTTAAGCACTAAAATCCAGCAGCAGTTTCAACCCTGTACCAAAGTGCCAAGTCTCTGAGAGAAAACTAATTTCTGACACAGCAGTCTCAGTAGTATTTTCTGTGGAATAGCTTCAGTATTGCCATTATTCTCAGCTGACTAATGTGCTCTAGGGAACTTGCAAGTGTCATCCAGACTGAAGATCTCATTGCAGGGGCAAGGTAACTTCAAGTTAAGGCTAACATTGATGAGTGTCATATTACTTGCCTTTTTGGGCTCTAGAATTTTATTTTGAAGTAGTAACTAGGATTTTCTTTCCTTCTGTAAACATCTTTCTGAAAGGATCTAATAAACCTGCTACACAGATGATTGAGCCTTGTATGTGGATTGCTGTTTTCCTCCTTTAAAACTGCCTATATGTCACTCTAATTAAAGCCTGGCAGGTTATTAAATTCCTAGAATGAAGAACCAGCATGATTTTCAGTCTTTATACCTTGCAGGACCTTTTTTCAGTTTAGAGAGCTTTCCTTCAGTATTAGTGAACCAGTAGGAAGTCATACAGATTTATCCTTTTTCCTCTGCAAGGAGTGTCGTGTTTCAGAGTGGTGCTGCCGGTTGCTCACTGCAGAACATAAGCTTACAGAATTCAAAGCCTTTTTTATTAACAGCAGATGTAAAGTAGTCCAGTCCAAATGCCAGGGTTTATTTGATAGCAGGGATATTTCTGATACCATATCTATGTTGAATAAATTCTCTGGCTTTTTTATTAAATGTCTAGAAGAGTTATTTGCATGCTGAACAGATACACTAATTACCTTTTTTATTTTTTTTGGAGGGTGTGATTTCCTGAGAGTGAATGATGACAGTTTGACAGGTATTCAGAAATATCAGTGGAAGATATGGGCATATTTGAAATGGGAGCATAAAGGAGCTAATAACTAATAGAGTTTGAGGGGGAAGAGGGAAGCAAAAGACGTGGATGCAAAATGCATCCACGTCTTTTTTTTTCTTTGAAATGGTGTATGATATTACAGGATTGGCTGGTATTGCAGAATCCCTGTGCTGTTGCAAATTAAAATGGTTTTGAAGTTCAAGTCAACCATTTCATAATCTGTGTCAAAAAAAAAAAAAGGTTTTATGTGACAATAATGTTTCTGGGATGTTATTAAGTCATTAAATCCAGCTTGATGAGTTCCATGCCCTGATCATCTACAGCCATGAAAGATTATGTATACATCAGAGAAACAGTTTTCTGATGTATATGTTTCTTTTCCTTGTTGACTTTATTATGCTGGTGTTTTGCTTCTACCTTCACTTCCACCTCATCCAAGGAGTTCATTTGTGTAATTTGTTTCCACACAGAATGCCTTTCACAAAAATCACAGAATCATTGAATCATTTAGGTTGTATAAGACCTCAAAGATCATCGAGTCCAGCCATTAACCTAACACTCTCAAATCCACCATTTAACCATGTCCCTCACTGCCACATCTGTATCTACACATCTTTTAAATACCCCCAGGGATGGTGACTCCACCCTTCCCTGAACAAACAGCCTGTCTCAATGTTTGGCAATGTTGGTGAAACTTGAGGCCATGTCAGGTTCTTTATAAATGCAACACGTCCACTTTCTTCCCACCAATAGATCCACAGCCTTTCTTGAGCTAGCTGCACTGACACTGAGAGTACAGTTGCCTCATTCATGTCACTGGCTCATCCTGCTCTGATGATAGAGCGCAGGGTGACACTGTCCAGGCAAGCTTTTGGAGACCTTTGCTCACAGAGGTGAACGTGGGATGGCCCTGCTGAAACACGGGACTGCTGAGGGGGAGGAATGGACCCAGCATCTAAACATTTCTGGTTTCTGTGGGCTGGTTTACATGCTTCAGCAAATAAAACATGGCTATATCAGCAGAGTGTGTTTATCTTTGGCTTCTGTTTGACACTTCCACTTGCAAAATTGTTACAGCTGGAGTTGTACGCAAATTATTTCTTTATTATTCATAGCAGCAGGTGCTGCAGCAGTCTTTTGGCTAGAGTTGTACTCTCTTGGTCTATGGTTTCTATATATTTGATTAGCTGGTGCCATGCTGTTCAGATGGGTTGCTAGTCCTCCAATAAATGTATTCTGTTACACAATCAGTTATATAGTGTGTTATCATTTCCATAAATCACTTTTAGTTGGCAGCTTTCTGTTGCCACTTGAGATTGTTCCAGCAATAATTTGCATCCTATTTTGTATGGCATCCTAAAAAGATCTTGGAAGTTAACATAGCCTGGGTATAATTTTAATAGCTGGTGTCCTTCTGGCAGCACTAGAATACATAAACCAGTTATCCATGAAGGATTGACATATTTCTTTTTGATTCATATATCATTTCTGTATTCTTCAAGAAGTGCTTATCCAAAGATTCAGTATAGCAATTTAGGCATCAACCAGGCTTATGCCAGAGTTGTGATTCTAAAAATCAGTTGCCTGTCCCCAGGCGGGGTGATAAACAACACTGCAGCTCTTTGAAGACTGGAGAGACAATATGATATACCTCACTCAGAAAGGCATCCCAAAAACCTGGCACACTCATGTGGGACCTGCCTGGCCCTTGCCAATTGACACAGCCTGTGCCTGAATTTCCTACTTCTCTGTGGAAATTAGATACTTTGCCACTAATGAAACCTGATTTGGACTCAGCTGCTCGTTATCTTCCCATCAGAAGTGACCACTCCACTTGATCCCTGCTGGCTAAAGATAGGTCAACTTCAGCTGCTACTCAGGCAGACTTTGCAATGGAATAAGAGGCTCTTTTAGAATGAAATTGCCTTGCAGAAGGCAAAAAAAAATGTAGCCTAGCTGTGCTTTCCCTATTACTAAGAGAGATGCCTAGTCAATTCTGTTCCATGCTCAGAGGAGGAATTTTCCAATATCTCAGTAAAATTCTTCATTAAATAAAAGGTAAATAAAAAGTATGTTTTCATAGACAGATTCCTATCAAGGCTGCAGAAGCAATACTGACTGAAGAGATAACAGAGCACTTGGTGCATCTGATGGAAAGGTGCAGATGCTTGTCCGTGTGGGGACAGGCAGATAACAGGAACAGGGTGTGTCACTGCAAGGCACAGATTAGGTGCAGTTTCACCCCTTATGCTAGTTTCATTTACAGCCTGCATTGCTGAGAGAGTTGATGGATCTGTGAAAGGAAATGCATTTAATCACTGTCAACAATCTCCTCATTTGGGCACGGAAAGCTATTAAAGAGAAAAGTAATCGACCAAGAGGTGCATCCAAGTGTGGTGTTAATGGAACACCTTTCATTTAGCATGGCAAACCCAAAGCAGCAATGTGAAAAATATGAAGAAAACAACATGGCAGGTCAGTTTGCCCACGAGCCTCAGGCAAAGCAACCTTCTCTTGGTCACAGATGAACAGGAAACAGGCATCTACCTCTCCAAGTTGCAGTGTCCTGTTTCTTGCCCATCAGTAGAGCTGCCTACACAACTTTCAGCAGCCTGTCTGCTCCCTGAGCCCCACCAGCATTGCCAGACCCTTTCAGGCATGTTCCAGTGTGTTGTATCCCTGCAGCACGTACTCTTCTTATAGAATATGCTCCTAGACTCACTGTAAGACAGGTGAAGCTGATTTGAGATGGGTGCCAGGTTGTCCTTAGCAAGCAAAACTAGCTATTCTGCATGATTTTTATTGATAAGCTCTGGATTTTATGCCTTGTGTAAGGTAGCGATGATTAATAATTACATAGATTGTCATCTTGAAATGTGGAACCTATTTGAAGAAAAAATGTACCATTATTAAAGAAAAATAACTTTCTTACAGATGCTGTTTCAGAAGCTGTGCAAGGAAAAAGCAGGTAAGGCTGCATTACTTCTTGGAAGTTTCTTGGTGGCTTGTGTAACCATGCGTGCATTGATGGAGGACCCAGGGTGTCTCTGCTATTAAATGGGTGTTCAGTGTATTTGTGACAATTGCTTCCATGCTGCTGTTCATGACCTATTGGTGTAGGATTAAGGTTGTTCTTAGGAAAGCTGATAATTCATCATCTTTTGACTTACACCTTACAAGGTAAGTTCTGAAATAATGGGGATTAACCCAAGCATTTGTTACTGGTGTCAGAGTGGGACTGAAGGTCTTGCCATGGTACTGGGGTTGTGTGTGTGTGAGAGAGAGGTGAGTCAAGATGAGGAGCACCTCAGAGCTTTTTCTGTCTCAGAGGTCACTCAGCAGCTGAATCTGATGAAGAGGCTCGTTACAGAGGCCTATTTTTCAAAACACCTAACAGCCCCCTGGGACCTACATGTCCCAAGTGGCAGAGTCACAATGCCTGATTTCTTCCTTAGCAGGAGCCTATCTGGTTGAAGCATTTTTCAGTATTAACAGCATTAGTGAGTTTGACCATTATGGAGGAATTATTTAGGGCCAGCAAGGCACCAAGACCAGAGCAGTAAGTGGAGCTAAAGACTCAGACATCCTGAACTGAACATACATTATCATTCCAGGAGCTAAGGAAAGGTTTGGATAGACAGATATGTACACACACACAGATCCTGGTTCAGCAAGATACTTTACACACAATTAAACCCACATTTGACAAAACCAATTAATTGCAACAGGCGTAAGAAACTGCTTGGATGATTTGCTTAATTGAGAGTAAATGTCCTTATTAAATTGTAATGAAGCACAATTAAGAAATACAGAGAAAAGGAACTGCTTCCCAGAATGTGGGTTTATTGGGGTTTAATAACAGCCTCACAGTTTTGCAAAAAGAAATGCTCCCAAAGTCTAGATGAATCCACAAGTCTTCCCACAAGTCTTTGCCAGCTAGAAATATTTCAGTCATAAACCAACTGACCTCTGGAGTCACCCATCTCTGACTGCATTTTATGTTTTGTTAGTCAGGATGTATGCAGAGTGTGCCAATTAAAAGGAAGCAATTGGACATCACTCCTGTAATTACCCCTCTGTCCCTAGATGAGTTAGCTTTTTTTTTTGGCCTGAAGGACTAGTTTTAGCCAGCTTGCTCACTCAGTGATTTCTTCTTGCATCTGTCTCTGATCTAAACTGCATCCACAGTTCATTCCAGAGGCCAACCTTAACTCAGTTAAAATAAGATGAACATGGCTTTTTTGGAGTCAATTTCACTGATTCAGTGGCTCTTCTGGCAAACGTGGTGGCTTAGCAAAATGCCAGAAACCCTGGGCTAGAAAACTCAGGTCTCCATAGGCAATTCCACCCTCGTGTACTTTAATTCAGGTCAACAAAATATGAAGGCTTCTGAGCACAGTGTAAATGTACATATTTAAATGCAAGCTCTGTACACATTAACTTTTCCTGCTTTATGATTTGGATGTGGATTTATTCCATGATGGTATTTGCCAATGAAACACATGCCTGGGCTTTTCCAAAGCTAAACAAATTTCAGAAGTTCTGAGATTGATTGAGCAATTGTTTTAATTGTATTCATTCTTGGATCAAAACCTCTCTGTGTCACTGAAGGCTCACTTTATAAAGAAAAGGAAAACTTCTGAATGGCACATGCATTTTAAATAAAATGAATTATTTTATCAGTGTTCCCATTTTATAGTGTGATTGATTTTTAATTGTTTTATGACAATATTAATTTTGTCACTAAAAGAGATAAAGTTTTAGTGCCCATCCTAATGGCAGAACTGTAGGATGATGGTTGAAAATCTGATGACTGCAGGCATGAAAGAAGAATGACAGGTCATTTTCTGACACAGTTTGGTCACTGAGGTGAAACTTTAGTAATAGAAATCAAGCATATGGTAGAGATGGTAATAAATTTATCATTAAAATGCTTCTGGCAGAAAATGTCCATTTCTTCAAATACAATATTTTACAGGAAAAGGTTAGCATCCATTAATTTATTTCAAATTGTTTCTGTAAAATAGGCGCACATGTCTCAACATGCAATGATTTAACAGTCTTCAAAGTGAGAAGTGTTAATTTTTATTGAACTTTGAAACTTTTGGCTTTGAAATTTGTTACATTGAAGTATTAAAAAAAAGAGAGATAAAAAGAGAAAACCTGATTTAAATTACTAAAAAGGGAAAATCTACGTCTTGAACTAAGGGACAAGGGTTTCTTCCAGATTTGCAGTTGCTAAACATTTCTGATATTTTCTGTGCTTTCTGGATAAGCAATTTCTGTTTTGGAATTTCTTGCGTGAGGAGAAAACCTGTTCTGCCTGTATCCGCCACAAACAGAACACATCACTCACTGTTCTACTCAAGTTTGTTTTCTGCATCACTCTCTCCTTACATCCATACTTCTTATTCTTTCTCATTCTCTTTTGACATTAATTCTTTTGACCCCTTTCTTGGTCAGAGCTCTAGAGGTCTCAGGGGCCAAAAGAGTCTTTTCCCAGAGTGCCAGTGGGTCACCCTGCCCTCCCCACCAAAGAGCACCTATAACCCCATCCTGTCAGGATGCACAGGGCAGCTCAGAGCTGCTGCAGCTGGGGGGAGAACTTCTGCAGCCCTTTCCCCAAGGGTGAGTTGTCCTCATCTTCCAGTCATTCTCCATGTAAACCATTTTTGTATGTGAGAGGGAAAAAAACTGCCCTTTGGAAGGCTGTTCTTTCTCTTGTTGAATTTTATGTTACTTTTTTTCCCCCCAAAATTAATGCAATATTTTGGGGCTTTGGGGCTGGATTTATAGTGGCTGCCTCACAATATGTTAAGCAGGATACCCAAAATGTGTCTAAGAAAAGCTACAGCTGCACAGACCATCCAGCCGCCCCAGGGAACCTCATCTGAAGTACCAGCATTGCTGGCAGTGTCACTGCATGCTTGCCAGGCCTTGTGTCATTACTTCCAGATGTAATAACATTGGTACTTATAACAGTGCATGCGCTGGAATCAAGGGTGATCTAACCATTAAAAAAAATTAAATAATGGTAAGATGTGATTCTTGAGGCATGAATTTATTCTGCTTTCTATTTTCTTTAACCATGACAGGATGCAGCATGAGCTGGTGGCTCCCTGGGGAATGGGGCAGACATAGGAATAGAGGTCAGAGAGCTCCAGGATGAGGCCTGGGGACAGAGATGGGCCAAGGATGGGATGGGATGTCAGTCTGCAAGTTGGGTCACATGGCTGGGCAGGGCTGTGGCGGAGAACAGCCCTGCCACAGCACCATGGGGCTGAGATGGACAGCTCTGGGTTGGACCAAAATGGAGTTCCACAAAGACTTGGAAATTTATATATTTATATAATTTCACGCTATTAAGTAAATACAATGTTATTTGGGCTTAGACCTGGGCTGTGTGTTGCCCACATCCTTTAAGATGTAGTTAGCAAAGTGCAAGAGACAATTGCAAGCAAGGGCAAGCAGTTTGGAGTGGAAAAGTTGGTTTCACACAGACAGGCTCACGCTTGGCCTGAGGTGAGCAAGTTGTCTGTTGGCTTTCTGTAGAAGCAGTAGACAGGAAGGCAATTCACACTTGTATTGCTTGTATGTGATGGCATTAATAAGCAAGTGTTACAAATATGTAAAAAATACCCTGTTCTGTGGCTTTACCAAGACTTGTGAAAACACCAGATTTATCCACTGAACTCTGCTTTCTTTGGGAATTAATATGGCTATCCTGATGGTACCAGAGGTTTCAGCCATTAAACCATGTTCCCGCTGTCATTAACAGATGATGCCATTAATAGGACTGCCCCGGTCCCATCTCTATGCAATAGACCACTCTGTTCAAGTCATCATCATCAATGCTTTTCTTCTCATATTGCCAGGTACCTAACACCAAACCCAGTCTGCACCACCTATCTCTTCTGCCCTTGCAATGTAGGAGGTCCTAATTGTCTGCTGTGGTACCCCAGAGAGCACCTTGCTTAGCTGCTTCTCTTGCCATCATATTGATGTTGGGTTTGTAGGCAGCCTGTGGCAATCACTACTAAAACCTGGCTGACTGGTGCTGTGTGTCCTTACTATGCCCCAGCATATGTCTTAGTAAAAAACATTCCACTCAGATCGAGCATTCTAGCTGCCTAATGTATTTTAAAGTTATCACCAGATAGCTCAAGATGACTAACACAGAGCACACTTCATCACTGGTAGGGAAAATGAGCCCTCACTTTGCTGACAAAAATTTGAAGTCGGATTAAAAGCTGACACATCCACTATTTTAGTGGTATGTAAGAAACACTAAATATAGCAGCGTGCTCGTGTATTTGCTGATGCATGGTAATGTAGTCTGTAGCAGAACAGCATTGGGCTGGCAAGGAAGATGGTGCACTGCAGTAATGCGATAAAATCCTCATGTGACCTTGGCCATATCAGAAGAACTCCACGGATAATTGAGTATCCTTGACTGATATAATGCAAAATTCAAACAGGGGCAGCAGTGGTCCCAGGGCTTTAATGAACAGCCTGATACTGCAATATTTGCCCAGGCATAATGCAAATTGACTTCAAGGAGAGGTCTCCATAGTGTAAGAAACAGAACTGTGCTATATAGCAGTTGTATAGCAGCTACATACAACTGCCAACAAGGGGCCTGATTCTGGGAAATGGGAGGGAGCTGTAACTCCATCTGGCTCTTGTTAGAAACTGAAGGTGCTTGATTCATCACAAAATCAAACCTGAGTACAGTACTTTCAACTGATTACATATTTTTATGTTTCCTTAGTCATAAAAGGTTTTATGCCCATGGTTTTATTTTACCTTTGTTGCAGTCCCTGGGCAGGAATTATGGGCTAATCACACTCTGAACAGGGAAATGGATGTGGCTCACAGAACCGTATCCTATTCTGGGATTTTCTTCTTGCTCGTGGGGGGATGGAGGTGATCTCTTTCAGCCTTTCTCTTGCCATGGATGCCTGGCAAGCATGCTGGTGGTGGAGCTGAGGCTGTGACTGTGAAACCCCTCTTCTCATCCTCTTCAGGGGGGAGCAGCAGCTGGATTAGACATTCAGTAGTGCCTTGCAAGACCTAGGCAGTACTTGTGTCTCATGCTGTCATTACTCCAGCTATAAAAGTTTACCCAAGATGAAAATCTGACCTTAAATAACTGGAGAAAATAAAACATCCTCATTCAATGATCCCGTGCACTTACTAGAAAGCAGAGCAGGGTCACTTTGACATGTTTCCAGCTCAAAGGGGAGGTGCTTACTTTGGACTGAAAAATGAACAGGCTGTTTTCCTATGGAGTGAAAGTAAACTACTGAATAAATGCAGCTGTTTGGTGGCCTTGGCCTCTTAACTAGTTATGCTCTGTGTTGCTCAAATTAGATGTAGGTAGAGTTGGGGCTTGTCCTGCAGTCAGTGCATCAGAGGGTCATTTCATTTGGCTCCAGTTCTAACTTTTCTGCAGCGCCAGTCTGGCTTCCAAAATTAGGCAGTGAGATTGCCTCTTCCTTTCATAATCAGAAATGATAGAACAAAGCCCTTCTTTGTTCTTCTAAAAAGGCAAATCTTTGCTAGTCAACTCTTACTGATGTATTGGAGTAGTTGAGGGCACACTGGAATCTTCTGCTCTCAAAAGCAAGAGGAAAATGAGATATTGCTGTTTCTCAAAAAAAACCCACAAAACAGCAAGGTATATATTAGAAATTTATATGTTTACTGTTCTAGTATGTGAATTATAGACAAAAGCTTGATCCATTAAGAAGTACTCTGAATTTTATATAAGACATTTCTAAAACAATAAAGCAGCAATGTATAAAAACACTTTATACACATGCAACTACTCAATGTCATCCTAAATATCTTTATTTCTCTGCTCTATGGTTCTTTCTGTGACTTTGATTTTTAGTCAACATTTTAAATAAGAAGGAAAAATACTGAAAATAGAGATGATAAATATTAAAAATAATATCGAGTTCATAATTGTACAAAATATAGGTCGTTTCAGAATGAAGGTATTATAAATGCTTTTCCTAACTCAGTTTGGTTACAGCTTGGACTCCTAAGGAGGTCTGAACACTAAGCAGCTGGTAGATGAGCTTGGGTTTGTAACAACTCTTGAGATGTGACAGGAACCTTGCTGTAAAAGGTGATCTAATTCAGATTGATAAATTGCTCTAAAGTTTTGCCTCTGTTGGAATTAGGTGGTGTTGATTTCCAGCAACAAAGTTCATGGAGACACAGGATTCTTGAGTCATTTTTTTCTGTGACTGAACAATTGCCTGACAATGGTTGCAGCCATACTCAGCTCCCTTGCTCCTGTGCAGCCAGCTTTTTTTAAACTAGGGGCTTCCAAGATCCATGGCAGAGAGCACATTTTCCCAGTTAACACTTATTCCAAAAGCAACAAATGCCTGGAAATTTTTCACTGAATAATAATAATTTAAAAGTATATATGTTTTCTGTTTCAATTAGACCTTTCCCTCAGACCTCTATGATAGCCCCAATGCAAGCTATGTCCTTGTGTTTTATTTCCTATGCAAGACATAACTGCAAAAGTTGGAAGGTTAGACAACCTTTAACCAATGTTAAAGTATACAAGCAGCAAAATAAACCTTTAGCTTTTTATTATGCTAACTAAGCATTAAAACTCTGAGGCACACACAAAGAAAGAATAATCTATATGGTAGGAACCTTTTGTTTTCACAGAAAGCATTTCTAATGGGTAGCAGTTCCAACAACTTTAGTGTTTCGCATTAGAAAACATTTCCGTTTTCTTTAGGTTCAGCTTTTGTTATTTAACTCTATAGTATCAGTTCCTAAGGATTCATGTTTGTTTTGTGCTGCATCAGAGTGACATGCATCATCTCTCTGAACAGCTCAGCACATAAGATGGATTTTGCGCTGTTTCTTTGTTTGCAAGTCAGGCAGGAAAACACAGAGAAAAGCTTCTGGCTGGAACATACTGCAGAGTATTTGGGACAATAAAGCAGTCAAACAAAGCAGTCAGCTTCTGGACTTTTGCAACATAGGACCTTTTGTGAGGCTGCAGTCAGACCATGCCATTGTTTCCTGCTATTGAACAACCTGCCGTGGTGCAGCCACTGCTCAGAGGAGATGGCCATGGCTCAAGGACACACAGCATCTGTGTCACTGCCACTGGCTATGAGCAGAGGTGCCTCTTTCCACTTCCATGAGCACCATGGAACTGTGGCTCATGCCAGAACCAAGCACAGGACCTCTAGGCATGAGCATCAACAGCTTGCAGAGGGGTACTGACTGCATTAATTTGAAGGAAGTAATCACTGCATAAGCCTCTCCCTAAATATAATGGGACCACTAGAGGAGGACAAAGAGCTATGTAGTGTTGATGTCAACTACTAAGAAACAGGAGGGTTGTTTTAGAAGGCTTTTCAGCTAAAAAAACCATCCAGTCTCTGCCCTTTCTGTTCTCTGTATTAGATTCCACCCAGGCCAGTGAGTTGCTATGACAGAAATGCACATATAGATGCTGGTATTTATTGAGTGCTCAGCACAAGGCATAAACAAATTAGTAAATTCCACCATGCTGTCAAGCCACCGCTGAAATGCAGCCAGAGGAGGAGACTGGGGCTGCATATGAATGCAAAAGACATACCAAAGCCATCCCATATATCATTCCATTGCATACAATGGCATCTGTCAGTTGTGATCTTGGTTCTATGTCTTTATGAAGGCAGAGCAATTGGAAAGGCAAGTGCAAGAAACCAGATGGCCAAAAGGTTGCTTTACATGTGGGTATTTTTAAGTGGATCTGAATCTGCTATTCTAGCCTTCATGAAGTGTAGACTGTTGACATAGAGTTTGGGAAGGTAATGGCTGTAGGTTTTTACTTTATATTTATTTATCTTGGATGTATACCTACCCTGGAATATTTCTTGGTTTCCAAAGACACTGTTATATAAGGTTTCTATGACTTAACTCTGAGAAGTAAACTGATTCTAGTACAGAATCTTGCAGATATATCCTGTAGAAAATTAGGGATTTTTCTTTGTAGAGTGAAACTCTCTGCCAGTTGCAGTCACCAGTAACTTTTTGGGATTATACTTAGTCTCTTAATGATGCATTTTTAACTGTAGAGAAAATTATTTGTATCTGTAAAGAAAAAAATAGCCTCTACTTTTTATGAATTTCAGAATCAAGCAATGTCTCTAAGTAGCTGAGGAAAAGGGAGACATATATATATATATAAAATGGGAAGTATTATATTTCATAAAATATATGTAGTTCTTTCAGGAAACTCTTAAAAATGCTGCTTACTTGGATTCCTTAACCATTTATTATTTTTAAATTTTTTGAACTGAGGTAGTGACAATTGGCCTCAGGCCCAGAATAGTGTCCTTGTGAGCACTGTACAGGCAGAACAAAGTCCTTCCCTCACAAACCTTACAGCCTTACATTATCATTGATAGTTTTCATACAAAAAGGCAACTTAAAACATTTACATTTGTTTCCAATTCAGCGTTCAAATAGTTTCTCAGGAGCTTATTTTCATGCATGTTGGTCCATTAACTGATTGGTGTCCAGGTTACAGTCCCCATCCTGCCCAGTGCTCTTTGCTGTGTCATTTATTCATGCTAAGCTTGGCTCCAGGAAGGGCTCACAGTAGCACTGTGGCTGTATGGAGAGCCTCTGTACCTGCTCGTGCATGCCCAAAAACACCTGAGTGGTCAGCATTGGCTCAGCCAGCTGCAGCTCAAGGCTTCTTAGTACAGAAAAATCAGAGAATGAGTGTCTATGGGATGTTGGTGATTCACTTCTGTAAAAAAAAGACAGAAGGGTCTAGGGTACAAAATGGGAGGAAGAGATTCAGAGAATTGTTTCTCCTGTGCCTGCTTCCCAAAGCAACGAAGAAGGAATATGGAAAGAAATAACTTTAACATACCCCAATCAGCTGGTCTTCTTTTCAGCCTTCCCCAGAAGAAGCTGCCTTACTGTCCATGCCAGGACTCCATCAAGAGAAGCTACAAATTTGGATCTGCAGGCTCTTTGAGTAGGCAAAGCAGGTATAAGGCCGTAGGTACTTTGGTATCACTAGCAGACTACTGATATTGGAGATCTGTTTGTCTGATGAACATATAGCACATAAAGTTAGCCCTTACTTTCACACACTTTTCTTGTCTGCTGACCAACATATGGTCAAAATCTTCAATTTACAGCTCTCTGGACTCTCATGTGGTATGAAAAAGGTAAGATGAGTTTCCAAAGTTAAAATAAACTTCTGTTTTATATTTTCACCTATTTATGAGACAGACAGAACTGATGCAGTACACTCAATGGCTGGATGATGTATTGGAGAATACACTCAATGGCTGGATGATGTATTGGAGAATGTACAATATATTCAGTAGCATAGTTTAAAGCACACCTTTTCATTTTTTCCTTTTGTTGCTGTGATTCTCTTCTATGACCACATAATTCTGGAATTTTTTAAGTGTAACAACAACCTTATAGGGATGATATCCAGAGTATTAAGCTACACCTAGGTAAGGGAGTGTATACAGAAATATTTGAGAGTGTCTCTAATTTGCTGTGGTGTATATATGATACACTGATGTAAGTATAGTATACTGTGCTTCCTTAGGTCTTGATAAACCCTGTGTCTTGTGAGGGCTCAGAAGGAAATAAATTTACTCTGCAAGTGTTTATTTGAAACAGCTACACTTTATTATTAAACAACACTATTTGCATGGGAAGAGGGAAGTTCTTTCCAGTGGTTTTGTTCCCTTGGGTTTGATCTTTCTTTTAGCAGAGTCTGGCACACTGTCCTTGGTGATGTCAATGGAGGCCAAGTGGAACAATGAAGCACAGGAGTTCTGGGCTGCAGGGCTGTCAGGCATGAATTGCTGTCCTTTGGAAATGGCAGAGCCACCTCCGTTTACAACACTAGGCTTATGTCATCAGTATTCTTTTAGATGTCACAGAGAAGCTGCTCCTGGGTTTTGGCAGGAAGCACTCCCCCACACCCACTTCAGACTCTTTCCTTCTCTTTGCATCCTCTCCTGTGAGTAAAAACTCTGTCAAGAAAGCACATTTATTTGGGCCAGGAACAGAGGCAGCTGATACTCAGCTAGGTATTTTGATTGCCTGGCTGGTAGGGGTTGGGGGAACAGATAATGTCAAGATTTCCTCTGCATTCCAGATCTGTTTTCCTCCTACGGTTAGCAGGCGGCGAGTGTGACTTTTCCCACTCAGCTTTTCCCACAGTCAGTAAGACTTATCTGACAACGGAGTTAGTGTCAACTGTCCAAAACTAACTAGGAGATATCTTCCTTTCACCACTCCTCTGCTGTTATTGCTTATCAATGTCACTCTCCAGCTTAAATGACTGGTTAATTTACAGACATACTGAGACAAATTCACTTCTGTTGCAGCTTCAGTGAGCTCAGTGGAGTTACACTGAGTTTGGCCGTAGGTGTCTGAAAAGCACAAGTGGTAGGAACGTGATACTAACAGAAACAAGAACATTGCAACAGTCAAAACAAAAAGGAAGCCCTGAGCTTTGGCAGGATGCCCATTTCAGATTTTGGAGTGTGATCCAACAAGGTGTTCATGTTTTACAGCTGGTGCTGCAAGAGAAAAGTTGTTATTCAACAGCAAAACAATTCCTACATCTCCACATCAAAACACGGCCCATGTTAAAAAGCAACAAAGGAAGAAACAAGTTATAGGCTTTCAGAACACAAATTCTATTGAGAATCATGATGGATTTGCTTTTAGATCTATTAGAGACTTTGAAAAGACTAGAGTGAAACTGAAGCACACTCAACCTGAGATTTTCAAATGAGTCTAAAAGGACTGAATATTGAAATGCTACTAGCATTCCACAGAGACAGGAAATGTGAGATGGAATTGATACCTCCAGTCTATGCTGGCTTTCTAAGAACCTCTTCTGTAATTGAAGGTAGAGAGGCATTTTCAAATTGGAAAATCTTTTTCAGCTAGATCAAGTCCTGCTCCATAGACCTACTGTAGCACCTCCTCTAGGCAGCTGGTTTGGGATGGAATGAGATGTTCTCTCAAGGACATGTGTTTCCAACCTACCTTCCAACCTCCCTCAATTCTCTTTTAACAGTCCAAAATTTAAGGAAGGGACATCTGCTGGTTTTGAAATTTTATTAACATTTCTGTTTCACAGATGAAGTTAAAATGAATGAAGTGCAAAACCAAGCATTCTAAAGTTAATTTAGTTAATTATGTTAACCTGGGCTAGCAGTGCAAGCACAGATCACTGCATCCAGAGCACTCTGTTCATCGCTCTGTCAGTTCTCTACACCATGCACAAATCCCACCTACTGATTTTGTCTGTGATAGTCTTCTGGACTCCCCTGTAACTGTTCCCTTTCACTACATTTCCTGCTTTACAAAATCCAGTTTTAGTTTTCCTCCTTACCACTATTTAGTTTCCTCTTACAGTCATGGTCACTTAAGAGTCTGGTTACTCTCCTGCTCATGATGCCTTACAGTGGTCTTCCTTCCCTTCCTTCCCTTCCTTCCCTTCCTTCCCTTCCTTCCTTCCTTCCTTCCTTCCTTCCTTCCTTCCTTCCTTCCTTCCTTCC
>WBNO01023647.1:221267-232338 GCA_013400575.1 Peucedramus taeniatus | reverse complement strand
CTTCCTTCCGACACTTCCTTCCGACACTTCCTCCCTCCCTCCCTCCCTCCCTCCCTTCTCTTTCTTCCTTCTGCCTTTCCTGTTACCACTATTCCATATCTCTGTGTTGTCCAGAACATCTTACTCCTCTGTGGTTCTCAGTGAAATGGACAAATGGCTCTGCAAGATCTCTAAAAGCATGCATAATACTTCTTCTCCACCCTTGCAATCAAAACAAATTCTTGCTTTTCTTTCTGCTGGTTAATGGGCATGTCATGGTCTATCATTGCATCACCCATGGGTTATGTGGCTGGGGATTAGTCACATTTCTGGGTAATAAAGCTCAAGGTTTAAAAACTGAGGACCAAAAGCTGTTTATATAATAATAAGATTCCTGTTTATTCCCATATGACGACTTGTAACCACTTCTGAAAATTGGAAAGGGACTTACACTCTTAGACTTAGGGCACAGTTCATAAAACCACGACAATTTTGTGCCTGGGCAGAATATTTCCTTAATGCCTTTTCCTTAACAGACTTAATGCCTGGATGTGAGTACATTCTGGTGTCTTTTTTGCAAAAAAGAGACAAAGAAATTTCTACTGTCAGAAATGGAGCTAAACATGGAAGTGCTGGAACACATTCATCAGGTTCAGCTGTCCAAGGGAGATAAAATGATACCCATATTTAAAGTTGAAAAGAAGTCGTTGTGAGCAACAAAAATAATTACTGCTTCCCATATTAATTATCATATGTTTCTGAAAACAACAAAGCAATCTATAACATTCCCAAATGAGAATACAGATGTAGGATCCACTATGGGTTTGTAAAAAGAAAGAAGAAGCTGCTTTTGCACAGAAAAACAGGAAGAGATAAAACTTATCTTGGCTTTCCAAACTAATATTCCAGAGATATTCAAAACAGAGATGAAATAATGGGAGAAATCAGTGTGGGAAGGAAATTTTGGTCATAGAACATAAACTTCATAAAAGATCCAAAGACACATAAATTGAACTTGTCAGTTTTCAGAATAAAGAGAGGCTAATAATAGGTTGCCCAAAGGATTTTACTTGGGCAAGTATCATTTAAAGCTTCATTATCTTGACAAGTGAGTGAACAGATGGCAAAATCTGTAGCAAATTCAAGATTTCCTAGAGTCCTGGGGATTAGAAAGATTTCTGAAAATCAAATTCAAATCACCAAAACAAGGTGATTTGACAACCTCAGTGAAGATGGGATTTCAATTTACCTAAGTGTGAGGTAATGTTCAGGAATGATCTGAAGTGTTCACTGATACTGCATACTTAAGGAAGTGTTACCAGCTCAGAAAAATATCTAGGCAGCATTATGGACAGCTTAATTAAAACTGCTCAGTGAAAACAGCTGTTCAATTTGCAGCAGTAGTTGTGAAAGCAAATAAAACACTGATTTATATGAACCATAAAAACCAGCATTGATATTATTATAATGTAATCATGTAAATTCAGGGAACTATATTACAGTGATGCCCAGCATCATCAACATTACAAAACTGTCTACAAAAAAAAAAACATTCAGAGAAGTCAGCAAAGGATGGTAAACAGGGAACATACAATCATTTTACTTGCCCCATGAAGAAATGTGGCACTAAATTCCTATTCACCTTTAAGTCATAGGGATATCCAATGTATTCAAGATACAGAAGCAGCAGCACTCTCTGTACTGGAACCTTTTTCCCCAATTAATGAGAATCATAAAATCAGCAAGAAATGGAGTGCTTTATGTTCATGTATTCTTAAGAAACATGGTGAGAGTACCCATACTAGATGAAATTTTCCAGTGAAGGATGTGGCAATTTTTGCAAATACTTCATCAAATGAATAACTTCACCATTAATGTGAGAACATCACTAGTATTTGGTCTAAATTGTGGTGTTGGTTTGTTGGGGTTTTTTAAAGAACGATTAGAGTGCTTCTTTTAGGAATAGAGGCTGTCCCTGGTGATTATTGAAAAGACCCTAAGTTTCAGCAATTCTGCATTAAAAGGGTAATTTATACTTGTGCAAAGCAAAATAAGAGCCTATTGCTACTTTCAAGTAGTACATACAACCTATTTTGCATTTATCTTGCCCAGCTAAAAAAGATAAGCTATAGGACAGGAAAGAGGTGGATAAACCCAAATCTACTTAAGTCCTAAAGAAGGATAACGTTTCCCAGATGAAACAGTTTTCTTTATGACTTGACTGGCAGCAGTGAAGTACTTTAAATCATTTTAAAACCATTTAGCAACATTTCAGAATAGAAATAGGGAATAACCTCCAGTATGAGTCAGAAGTAGACTGGTTTTTGGTTTTCATATTTACTTCTGACACTTTTTTTCCCTTTAGCATTGAGAGTTACATATTTTTAAGGCCTGAACTCTGAAAGTATGTATCTGATAGATTTGATCAAACCAAGGATTACTTAATATAAATGTTCTCTGTCAGGTAAATTAACTGATCTTCTGTCTCAAAAGCTATCACTGTGGTAAGATCCTGCTGAGTTATAATCTCTTTAGCACCTATTCTCCAAGCAATTTGCATGGGGTTTTGTAATGTAAATGAGTCGAAAGTATTCCCTGAAATGTAGAACAATCTCAGGTAATTACTGCTGAACAAATTTATGTCAGCCCAAAATGACAAAAAGGTGTTGGAATGAATCTGCATGACAGTAGTAGTGTAAGTAAACAAGATGAGCAACAACTGTATCAGCAGCACTGTAAAGGTGTTCCGACATCATCTGTAGGAACTGATTTCACTAGAAGTCATTGCAATACTGAAAAAATGAACTTTGGAGCCAGCAATATATACAAGCAAAGTAACAACCTTTTCTTGCCTCCGGGAACAGTCCTGAATGCTTATCTACTTCATTTGCATGGCACTTAAATGAAGTCAAGGAGAAATGTCTTGGTGGAGTCTCAAAAAAGTGTCTGTTAATAAGAGGGGGATCAGGCCAACTGAATGCAGTGTTTCAGGGGGAGCTGAAGCCTGCTCTGTTCTTTCTGGAATCAACTTTTCAAGTAATTATAAAGAAAAAAGATGGTGTTTTCTGTCAGGTAAGTGGTGGCACACTCAGCAGAGAGGTGTGGCTGTGATCTCTGTCATCATTCTGGTCACATCAGTCTACACAGCAGCAGGTGATGGGGAAACACCTCCTCAAGCTCTCACTACCTTAGGTATGCTTGGCTACTACAGAGCAGTCCCTGCTACTGCCTTTCTTGGGAATTAAGTTGCTTTACAATGTACTGTTTTCAATGCAAAAGAGGAAAGAACAATATCTTTATATTTTCTAGCTTTCTCCCATGGTCTTTGATGTTACTATTTATATAATAGTAATTGAATGTCACTATTAAAATTCAGTTATATGAAAAGCACATTAGTGCATAGCTTAGATTTTTTTGCCTCTTGCATGCAGAAATTGGAGCCTATTTGGAAGACTACAAAATGTTATGCTTTAATTTTTCACACGTAAGTTCTTTTACATAGACTGTAATTCTCCAGCACCACATCACTGGTCCTATAAAATCTGCTGCCTACTATGCAGTAACACCTTATGGCTTACCTCTCTGAGCATATGTAGTATAGTCCACATAAAAATATAACAGTTTTGTTTCCAGCATAATGAATCTTGAATGAAACGATGCCATTATGCAAACCCCCTTACATGCAGTAGGCAGGAAGAGTACAAGCAAAAAAAAACCTAAGGTGAAAGAGCTACAAATTTGTTGTCACAAGTACTTTTTAGACTTGCAATTCATAGCTATCCTTTTGCCTACCTGATTATATGAAGCCATTACTGAAGCACTATTGGACATCATTTGGTAACTTTTTCCCCAAAGCTTTCAGTAATGGTTTCAAGGGCAGTACTACCTGGCCTCTTTGTGTTTCAACCAAAAAAAGTAAAACCCTCAACAACTCAAAGTAAACCCTTCTCTGCATAGCTCTAAAAACTGAAACTGCAGTTGTTACTGCTGACTTGTTAATATAACACAGACATGGACATTTCCTGGTTACTGTAAACACTGAAATGCTTTTGGAGTTAATGGAATACAGGTGCTGCCTGACACCACCAAAATGTTCTCACAGAAACAGGGACATTTTCAGTCAGAAAGAGCTGCAGATCCACCTAGTCCAGCCCGTTCTTCACAGCACGAATATCCTGCTTCTCAGTGGGAATACCCAGATATGTTAAATGTCATGAAACAAGCATTTTTCCTAAGCTTAAGCTCCTTTATACTCCCAGGAATGGCCGTACCACTCAGCCTGTTGGAACAGAGAGTTCTGTAATGCCAGAGCTGGGTGATGGAGTGGGCTTAGGCAGGCTCTGAGCCGGCTGGGAAACCTTCCCAATGGAGCTGTGGGAAATGATGCTTACAATCAAATCGTCACCAGCCTTCACTTCAAATGAGACTCAGACAATACTGTGGACAGACAATTAGCCCTTCTTTATTGTGGAGTCAAGAAGAAATTTAAAATCAGCTTTAGGGATTCAAGATCCTGTAGAACTGTTTAGGTTAATAGGGATTGGCTTGGGCCCCAGCCAAATTTTGATTCTGGTCATTATAATCTTCCTACCTGAAATTCTATCCCCTATTGCAACTGGCCACAACATTCTTTATTTACTGGCCAAAAACATGAGTGCCATTGCTTTTTAATTTTATCAAATATATATATTTAAAATCTGTTAAATAAGTTAAAATAGCAGCTGTGTGGCCAGTGATGAAGGTTGCAATATATTGATACTTGGCAATATGCTGCCATCAGTCATTAGCCTGATTACTCAAAATGTGTGTGTGCAGAGAAGCATTTGCATATCTGAAAAAATGTTCTTACTCTCATAAGTAAATTCGTTTGGGGAACAATTTGCTTGCATTGTTGTTAGAACCTGCAGTCAAGATTGATCATGTTTTCCTGTGTAATACAGGAGAGTTATAAAAAAAAGAGAAAAAGTTCCCAGGTCTCTGAAACAATATCCTGCTATGGTGTGTGCTAAATTGCCATTGACTGCTGCAAGGCAAGGCTTTTTTACACAAATGTTCCAATTATTTCTACTATGATGGTAATAACAGTTGGAAGTTTAGAAAAAAAATGAAAAATTGTGGTTTAGACAAGGTCCCAATACAATATTAAGGAAATGAGCACTTTGAGAGCAAAGAAAGATGTAGTTTAAAACAATATATTTTTGTCAAGTGTTCGAAGAGGAGGGGGAAAATCAGACACCAGAAGCTGGAATGAGAAGAACAGGGGTAATACTCTGTGCTGAGACATTTTGTGTTTCAGCATAGCTGCTCACTTATTCAAGGGCATTAATCACTTCAAAATTTTAAGCTCAGCTCCAGTAAAAAACCAATATATCTACACATATAAAATGTAGTCCACTTTCCCAGTTGCTTAATCATTGAAGCATTGGCTATTTCTACAGAGACTGGCTTTGCTCAGCACAAGATTTCATGTCTTCAATGCAATATATTTTAAAGATGTCCTCGGAGCATCTTACGAAAGGAAGTGAAAGTTTATTGGCACTTGGTTTGTTTTGTCCGTTCTTCTCCTCTGTTATCTGAGAAATGTGCAAGGGCTCTTGTGGCTGCAATTCTTCAGAATTTCAGCTGAAGCATCAGCTTTGTTGTCTACTGTTCCATAGAAGTGCCCTGTTCACTCAGACGGCAATCCATCTAATCATCATTTGTACCACAGCTGCCTCCCTGTCCCCTTCTTCACCATTCTCACATAACAGAGCAACCTCCTGCCTGTCACACGGGACCTTTGCCTGGAGTTTATAATGTCCTGTGACAATTTAGGCTGTGTTAGTACAAGAGACTGGAGAGGTAGAGGGGTTATTAAAAATAACCTGCAAGAGCTAGATATAAGCAGAATGCAAGATGGAGAGAAAAGTGCACATTAAAGCTGGCCAGAATGTGAAAATCCTGCTGTGTTAAACCCAAGAAAATAACAGTTATTTTCCAGAAAAATGTATGATTTCTCTAATTTTTATTCTTTAAGAAACAATGGGTTTTGTCAGAAGGAGGTTTCCAGGTGAAAAATGTTGATTGCTGTAGGAAAAAAAATTCATCCCACATTTACCATTTCAATTTTGTTCCCATTTACTCTGCCTTGATAGACGCAATCCGGTCTACTGCATTCATCCCAAATGCAAATACCCTGGCAGTTCTCTGCTATCACTGCTCATTGCAGCTCATCCTGCCTTTATAGTGCATCAAGTAGAGGCTGCTTGACTGAAGTCTGAAGGCCCTTCCCTTGCCTCATCTATCTGTTCAATATTAAAAGCTTTCTTCCCACAGCCTGTTTGTGTACAGGATCCCAGCTTTTGCTGTCTACTCATTATGTTTGCAAATACACGTTTGCATGCTTTTGTTAAAAAATGCCCCTTGTTCTTGAAAGTTGGTCCTCTGAATATATAAAGACACCACATTAACCTCCTTGGAGACTTTCTTGCTGAGTCACTTTGCATCAGTGCTTCCAGACACTAATTCTGGTGTGCCAGAAGTACACCAGCAGTTACTACTCTGGCCAGCACTGTTTTATTGCTCTCTCATACTCCAAGCTTCCTACCCCCATCAGGTCTTCTCTCCATTGGTGTCCTGTTTTATATTTCATTTGCAATCTCCTGAGGGCAAAGATTGCACTTCAGCTCCATCCAGTTTTTGGTTCCAAGCACTTTGAGAACATAGTTTTTTTATTAATAATAACAACAATAAAGTATCATCCTTTGTAGGAATAGAATTAAAGCCTAATTTCCCCCATGCCCTCCATGCCTGTTCCAGCAAGGGAGAAGGAGCACAGTCAAACAGCAGACACTTTGTTACTGTAGTCTGTATCTGAGCATACTTAGAGTCTTTTCACAGTGAATACTGCAAGAAGTTCCATTTATTTCAGCATTAATCACTGTGAACAAAAGTGAAAGAATTTGGCCCCCACTAATGAAAGCCAGCAGTGCTCTGCTGTTGGCAAAGTGCAGAGCAATCCTTTCCCAGAGCTTCAGAAAGCTAAAATGAAGTAGGATGAACATATAGGTGCCAATCTCTTGATAAACCAGAAAAGAGTGAAACTAATTTATAACTTATTCTCATTAAAGTTACCTTAAAATTATGATCATTTGTATATGTAAATAAAAAACAAGGAGAGAGTGCCAGGGCACAAGCTAGGACATTTTGTCCTCGTTCACAATGATTCTTATTTTTCTCTATCCAAAATATT
This sequence comes from Peucedramus taeniatus, assembly GCA_013400575.1. Lineage (NCBI taxonomy): Eukaryota > Metazoa > Chordata > Aves > Passeriformes > Fringillidae > Peucedramus > Peucedramus taeniatus. The sequence goes on along the minus strand of WBNO01023647.1, from coordinate 225,128 downwards.
TGTTTGTTTACTTAGATGTCAAAGAGGACACCTACTTATATGCCCTTGGTGCTTTTCACATAACTTCAACCACAGAATTAGTATGAAATTCACTGGAGTCTGCTGTTAGGAAAACAAGCAATGGAAAACCTCAAATCTTTTCTTCCCTTCCAGTGGTAACCCAGACTTACAACATCCCACTCAGACCATTTAGCTTGTGATAGAACACAAATTCCAGAGCTCTAGGACCCCCTAAGAATAAAGACCACTGCCAAAGTTATAAATATTGCTTGATGTGTTTATATCTAGGCTGTCTAAGCTACTGTTTGAAGCTACAAAAGCACAGCAACACCATTTTGAGTATAGTAAATTTCAAGAAGCTTCATTACAGTCAGTTCCTGAAGAATGAGATTCATTATAAAATTTGGCATTGCACTGATTAGCATCAGACTGCATCATTGATCCTGTAAATCCTGTTATTTCCTATTTTGCTTTAGTATTACTTTCTAAGGGATACTAGCGTAAGGAGCCTGTGTCCTCTAAACAGCACATAGTAACCAAGGCTGCACTCTTCCCACATTTTCCTCCACAAGACATATCCTGTTTTGTTCTTCTACAAGTAGGCAAATATTGTGAGGAGATTAAACTAAGAAAATATCTTGACTCATGACAATTAAAGACAAGAGGATGGAAAGGAAAGAAGTTGTACTTTTATCATAGTCTTTCAGTAGTTTACAAATGGCAAACCAAAATGTAGTCATGTTTCTCTTTCCTTAGGTCTGATTCTTTTCTTACCAGGTGCACTGGAGTTTCTACAGTTACTTTACTAGGACTACATCAGGTTGCACAATGGAATCTGTAACAAATTAAAAACACTCTGCTAATTAGAGGCCAGAATACTATGCACTGTCAATTAACTTGGTGTTTAATTACCATGGTGATTGGAAGGGACTATAAATTGCTAAATATCTATATAATTAGTGTATCACACTTCTGTGCCACAATGGCATCAGAGCATGGGTAAAACTTGTTTGGACTTTTCCCCAACATTTTACATACCTGCAAGATTTAAAGACAGTACTTTCATTCCTGCCAATATTCTGTTATCAATGAGCAAAGACAAATATAATAGTTAAGCTTCTTTTAAGGCAGTTGGGAACTTCCTCCTTTCTCTTCATCATATACAGTGGTTTCATTGCAATTACTCTGAAAAGAACCATTTTGGCAAGACTAGTATCAAGCAGGAAAATGGCATATTCTGTGGAAAATGTGCTTTCCTTTTCTTTCCCCCAGAAATGTTAGCCATCTTGTGCTGGATGTCAGAATGTTTCAAGCAGGAAATACAAGAACTGATCTGCTGGCTACTGATATGCTTAACCAACATATGAAAAATGTTTGAGAGACCAGAATTTTACCATCTTGTCAGTTTTTCTAACATTCTAAAAGGAATTGAAGTATGTTTGACCTATGAATGATTCCTAACACATACCCTCCTTCAAGCAAATTCTGCAGAATAGCTATTATTGTAACTGCTACTATGAGGTGTAATACATCAAAAATACTCGTGATGGTAATTAGACTTCTGAACACCTGACTATGATTAAAAGCATAAAATAGGAATAGACCAGTTGCTGCATGAGATGTGTTCTCATTACTCAATAGCACTGTTTTCTTTGGGGAGAAAACTACAATATCTGATCTTGCCTCTGGATTTAGTTTTCCACAATAAAGTACCTGAAATTAGTAAGATTTTTGTCAGTGCCTGCCACAGAGTTTGGTCTAGGCTTGCCAGTTCAGTTCTGTTGCTGATTATGAAACACAGCCATATCCCTGCAGTTTATCTTAGTAACTTGTGGTGAGATAACATGGGATTAGCAATTGCTACTATCTAGTCACTAATTAGCTGCTTTCAGTAAACCTGGAAGTCTAGGGATATTTTTGATAGAGTAAGATCTTCAAAAATGCTACAAAAGGGAAGATAATATCTTTTGTTCTATTACTACATTCTGGCCATCGCAGACAGCCACTTAAGAAAGGGAGATCTGTCTTCCAGACAGGCAGGGCACACTGAGTTGGTGCATCCAAGTGTGGCTGCCAGAAGAGCGCTGCTGAAGGTTGCAGTACTGGCTGACGTGGGCTGGTGTTTGTGGGTGGTGACACAGCAGTATGATACAAAACCTTCAAAACTGAGTTTATTATTTCATCTTTAGACTGTGTGTCATGGCTCATCTTTATAGGGCAGCTGAGTACAATATCAGAAATTAATTTCTCATTCTCTGCCTGGTTCCTAACTGATAAAAGCCTGTGGCAGTAAACAGGCGTAGTAGGTCTTATGTACTGGTAATGGCTGTGTTGGTGAGAGATTAAATAAAGAGGCAGAGGTCAGAGGCAGATTTACTGGGCAGAGGAGCTGATTGTAGGAACCATAATCCTCTCTTCTCCCATTAACATCAGCAGGTGTTTGCTCTGGGTCATGGGATGTGGGAGTATTTACATAATTATGCTGTCTCCCTTCCAGATCTTTAATGCATCCATCCCTGGAAGGCATCCCTTTTCTCAAAAGTGTTTGTCCAGTCATTTGGAGGACACTGGAATTGCAGGCAGAGGAAGTGACATACAACATCTGCACAAGTTCTGGACAAGCACATTGTCTCCACTATATCAGCTAAAGTAGAGTAGTTTAAGATTAACCTTTTTAGATGAACCTTTTAAGAACAGGGACGAAGGAAAACAAATTCACACCAGAAAGTAAGAAGAAGACATTATTAAAACAGTGGTAACATGGAATACATCTGTCTGTTTGCTTTTAGCTTCTGACATTGCAGTTACAGTTTAAATCTAAACAAGATGGGGATATCGATAATGTTTAACATGACTGCTTTACCTGGGCATGCAGCTCTTTCAGAGCAGGGCACTCACTCGCAGAAACATCAGCCTCTGCTTTGCACATTGCAAATACTCTGCCAAAAGAGCAAGCAGTAAGCAATTGATTGTGACTAAATGTAATGAAGTGGCTGTTGTCCTTCTCGGCTATCAGACTCTCTGCTGGAGGAACATCCAGGATAGGGAAGGGGACACTGTTAAAACAGTATTTCCCAGAGCACAGAAAAAGCAGAGACACAAAATGGCTTTCCTAAATGGAATAAGGCCCCTACTATTACTTTCTGGCTAGCCTATGGATGAAGAAATCAGAATTTATTCTACTCTGTAAAGCGTGCAAAAAGTGTCTGCCAGGGATTAATTTTGAAACCTTTTCAAAAGCATAAGAGCTTGTAAGAGAAGAAGTCAAGCAGGGGGAAGGAGGTGGGGAGTAAGTGGGTGGAATGCAGAGAAAGTGGGAAAGAAACGGGAGAGGCTGTTTTGCGCGGACTATGGCTTGATCTTGGGTGGAGAGTTGATGAGCCTAGGCCTCTGAGAAAAAAAAAAAACCAACAACTAATTTTCTTTCTCTAAACAACAACAACAACCAAAAAAACAACAACTAATTTTCTTTCCGCAAAAGTTGAAGCATGGGCGAAGCACCTATTACAGCCTCCCGGGAAAAAGGCAGCCCGTTGCCAGCCAGGTTTTCTGTCACCTCGTGGCGGGTGACTCTCCCCAGTGCAGCGGACGCCGGCCGTTCGCAGCGCTGGGGCGGCAAGGCTGGGGTGGCGGCGGGCAGCTCCCGGTCGCTGTCCAGGGAGCACAGAGGCGGCAGCGGGAGCTGACAGCAGGGCAGCCGCGGGGGCTTGACCGGACAGTTCCCAAATGAGGCCCACGGGCACAAGCAGAGTCACGGAATTTAGGCGCGGGGCCGCGGAACGTGCGGGGTCCCGGGCCGCCCGTGGTACCCGAGCCCGAGGGGCGCGGGGTCCCGGCCAGGGCAGGAGCCGGGCCGGAGCC
>WBNO01023647.1:193639-220862 GCA_013400575.1 Peucedramus taeniatus | reverse complement strand
GGTCGGCAGCGTCCGGGCGGGTCGGGCTGCGGGAGGAGCCGGGTGCAGGCAGGGGCAGCCCCCAGCCCCTGCAGGCAGCACCTGCCCGGGGCTGGCGGGCAGCGCGGGGTGCTCACACACGCAGCCGGGCTCGGCGCTAAGCCTCCCCATCGCTCCGTGTCGGAGGCATCTTCTGAGCGTCTCCGAAATGAAGAGGGTTGGCTTTGCCTCCGGGAAGCAGGCTCACCTGCTTCTCTGATCAGTTTTCTAAGTCTAACCAACCAGGTTGGTTCCTCATAGGGTTTGCATGTGAGAAGTACCACAACTCCCAAAGGAAAATGGTCTGTTTCATTTCAGCTCCTTCCATAGCTTCAGGTCACCTACCTGCTCTGGAAAACCGGCCTCCTGCAGCTTTTCCCTCCCCAGGTGGGGGCCAGAAGGACTCAGAGCAGGGCAGGTGCTCCAGGAGGTCGGGTCTCGTTTAGAGCACTGCTATTGCAGCAGCACAGTCGCTTTATGCACACAAGCATACATCTAGTGTGTATGTGTAAAATACTCTGTGAATTAGAAGATCTAGAGGGTACATGCAAGTGCAAGGTAGAGTTATTATACTTGAAAACAATACATCAAGATTTATGAGCAGGATCATGTATAATGAAGTCTAATTTGTAAAGATGGATTCCTCTGTCACATCCTACAGCGTTGTTAGGAGTTTGGTGACCTTGCCTAGGGCACTGTGACATGCTGGTATTGTATAGTACAGAGGTAAATGATGCAGGTTTTCAGACTATGTCTACAGCACATTAGTTCTTATGTACATACAATTAAAGTAATAGATAAAAATTGCATGGTAGTTTTTTTGAAAAATTAATCTAAACTGGCTAGCTTCAATAATGAGTTACTAAAACAAATAATTTTGTAATATTATGGTTAAGCAAAATACTAAACTTTTAATGTTTTAATTTTCTTTTAATTCCTTTATTCCTATATTGATAGCAGATGCCAGCAGACATTCAGCAAGGATACTGTTGGCTATTTTTTTCTTTTTTGGTCAAAGACAACTATTGCTTGATTGAGCAAAGAACCCGGGCAGGCTGCCATGATACTGTAGCCAACTTCTTAAAGCAACTGGGTATTAAAATTGATGGAGTTAAAACTTTTTATTTAAGGTGGATAGAGTACTAATGTCCTGGGTTTATGCACTGGCATAATTTAAGTGCTATTCATAATACTCCGGTGAGACGCTGATGCACTTGCACTTTAATTAAATTACTTATCTGATGACATAATGAAATGTGTACAAATATCTGTCGATGTCAGATATGTTCTCTTGTTCTGTTGCTTTTCTGTCTCTGGTATTTTTGTCCTTGTTTTTATATTTGTTTGCTGTGCTGACCTGTGTAGCTTCAGTGTATATTCCTTGGCCTCTCCTTCTAGCTTTTGTTAATGAGAAGGCAGGAAATTTAAGCTGATCTAAATGTGTCAACTATTTGCGGGTTGCCAGCCCAGCTTCTTCTCCATTGCAATAGATCTGATCCCAATCAGGTAAATGGTTGTACAAGTTTGGTCTTTTTCCTCAAAGCTGGCATTGTAGTTCAGCTCTGACTGGCAGTCAGAGCAGCAGTGTAACTGGTAATTAATGTTCAAGAGCAATGCTCAAAACAAAATGCAGTTTTTACCATTAGTGTGCTGTCATATTCCAACCATCTAGCCAAATGAAAACTTGTGATTAAATCCTCACTGTGATGCCAGCTTTGCAGCCAATTACATAGTTACTCTTTTGGTTTGCTTTACTCTTTTATCTATTTGTTAAGGATCAGGACACCAGTTGCCCAAGATACACCTGTAAAGAAAACAAGCACATTTTTATAATTCATAAAAACGATATAATTGTTAGGGTTGGATGAGGTGTTGGGAACTCTGCGGTATAGTCTCCAGCTCAGCAGGATCAGCACTGGGAACAGAGCAGGTTACTCAGGGCTTTCCCCAGTGCTCCTTGGGAAGAGTTTCTGCCCTGATGTCCAGGCTGGCGCAGAGGGCAGTAGGACACTGTTGGGCAGCAGGAGTTTGAGTTGGAGAAAGGAGCTGAATCCTGGCTAGAGCAAGGAGGGAGCTGAACCTTGACTCAGCTGCTCCTAAAGAGGCAGCATGGCTGGTTTGCTGTGGAAAGTAGGTTGTGCATAAAAAGACTGCTACAGTGAGCTCCTTCCTTCCCTCCCTCACCCTTTATAGCAGAGGTGATGAGCAGCAGCTGGCTCCTGGCATGCTCCTGGACAGGGCTGCTCCGTACTTTCTCTTATTCAGGACAGATCCGTGGTGCCCAGCAGCTCTTAGTCACTTTTTCTGATTCACTGACTGGGATTTGTTTTTCAAACAATGGGTGTACCCTCTACAGTGCCAAAAATTGCACCCGTAGGGGTTTTTTTTGTGCTTTTTGTAATTTTTCCCGAGGTATTTTACACTGTTTCCACTATGCTTATGATTTAATTTGGAATTGACAAACTGAATGGGAAATGTACCAGAATTTTAACTCCCTGTGGGGACCTATCCGCCTGAAAGGTTATATAAATACTTTTGGTTTAATGTAATCCTGAACCACTTTGCCATTAGTGAAAAGCATTGTTTAAGGAATTTGACTTAGGTATTTAACAGATCCTCCAATAGTGATTACCGAGGTAATTCTGAAATCCCTGCTCAAATCATGATCACCTGTTAACAGTAAAACATAACAAGTTGTAATTCTTACATTCCTTGTATGTAAGGGGAAAGTGCCACCTTCTATCTGGCATTATTTTGGTTCCTATACACTAAATTAAAATAAAAAGTTAGTTTTTAAATTCAGTACTTTGAAGTCAGGAAACACCAGAAGTAAGGACCCCTGTTCCTGTATTGCACAGCCCCCCTTGTAGGGTAGGATTGTCATGACTGACATGATCACCTCACCCTTTTTATTGCTCAGAATTTTTCAGCCTCATTTACTGCAGAAAGTGATGATCCCCATTGCTGAATCTCTTAACTTAGAGCCTGCTGTACTGCAGATTTCTGAAATACTGGACTAAGCACAGAATTACAAATTCCCTCAGGTGTTCATGAGCCTGCTGCCTGCATATGTCATACCATTAATGTTTTAGTTGTTTCTAGAAGCTGCAAGATTACATTGTTCCCATTTTACAGATAGAAACAAGAGGCAAAAGGAGGCTGAACCCCAGGGATATCAGCTCTTGAGAGTTAGAACTTGAATTATCTACTTTAGTATTCAAATTATGACTCTCAGTAGCTGTTGTTGCATAACATTTTGTGCAAATCAGCCTTTGGGGTCTAACTGTACTGCACCCAGGGAATTAATAACTTGCAGTTTCTAGTAGTCTGGTCAGATTTTGTTTCAAGTGATTTGGTGTAAAACAGAGAAGTATGGAAGGTGCTCTGCCACAGGAGCACCATTTACTTGTCATAGTCTCAGAAACTTGGGGGTTTTTCTGTCTCCCACCTGCAAGAGCTTCAGCAGGGCTGATACATGATCATTACTCATCACCAGACGGGATCCTTGGAAACTGCATGTGCAGATGAAGAGGAATCTTTGTCTTAGTGCCTAGTGGAAAGAGGGCTGAGTTAGAATTTAGCAGGTGACTTCAATTCTGAGTCGTACTAAAGTTTGCAAAATTAATTTTGTGACCCTAGCATTCTTTTGATAAGAGAAAGCTTTGCCTCTACTTTCTGAAGTTTATCCTTTAGCTGTTATTTAGCAATCTACACAGATTGCTGCCAGGATTTCTGCTCTGTAAGGCTACCCCCACTGTGTCTGTGACATAGATACACCCTCAGTCTTTTTGACAAATCTCTTCTCACCTGAGCTCCATGTCCCACAATCCTTTGTATGTTCTGTGCTCTCAAAGAGATTAAATCCCTACTTGATCTCCTCTAGCTCTTCTGGTACAAAATTTCTCTTATCTATCCATTGACATCCTCTCTGCTGCCTGCTGCAACAGCCCTACCAGACAGGGCACCCTTGAGCACTGTCCCAGTTCATACTCAGCTACAGAGGTCTCCAGAAGCAACTGCCTGGGGTGGTTTTGGGGACCAGTTTCAGATGCTCCCACTCTTTTTTTGGCTTGGCCGTGCTTTGGGTAAAAGGAATTTGGGATCAAGTTTTCCACCACACTTCCAGTGGTTTGCTCAGACTGATATTTCAAACTTTTAACTTGTCCAATTTTGGACAGATCTTTCAGGCACCAGCGCTAAACTGACTCTTGAGCTTCCCCTGTGAGGTTGCAGGGTTTTGTTCCAGAGGATGAAGCGCTTAATGTCTCAAATCAAGTAGAATAAAAATGTTTGGTGGGACAACATACCATGGACTATTTTTTTCTTAGAAATTTTTTACCTGAAGCTCCAAAACTGAAACAGGAATGAGGCAGGCTTGTAGAAGAAAATCTCTAAGAAGTCTAAACAAGCCAAAATTAAGATCTTTAAATGGAAAGCTTTACAAGTCCTGCTCTTAACTGTTCCGGAGGACTTTATAAATTGATTAGCAACTGCAAGTGTCTCTTCAAATGTGACTGAAATGCATTTATATCAGAGATGAAACTGAACATAATCTGATGTATGTAGAAAATTGAGAATAATTTGTCCAGCAGAAAGTAACTGCCACATTCAGCATGTGGCAAAGATGACAATGCACATGCTCCTCTCAAAAGTAATTTGTGGTTGGTTTGTGGGTTATTGTGGTTTTATTGGGTGCAAATGAACAAGCCTAAGTTTGTAATTGCATCTCAGACAGCATAGTGCTCCTTGGCACCAGCTGATTTGTTGATCTTGGGGAAGACAGAAGTCAAAAGTGGGTTTTGAAAAACTGAAACTAATGGTCACAACCAGAACTATGTGAATTTTAGCACAGTTTTCTGTCATGCCTGTATGGAGACAAGAGCAGCTATGTTTCTGCAGCCTAATTAAAGAACCATCAAATCTGTAGGTTTCTCATAGTTTTCAGTATTCATTTAAAATGAAACATTTTCAAGAACTCATTTTTGAAGTTTTTACTCTGCAAAGCTGAAGTTTATTTTGGGGTGAAGTCACTGGAAACCTCAAAGGAAATATGTGTACCAGGCTCCCAGGTCCTCTGAGAACCCCTGAGCAAAGGCAGGTGTCCCAGTATGGGACCAACCTTGAGTCTGCTGCATCTTGGTATTATTACATTACTGAAATTTATTCTGAATTAAGACCTTTGTGCAAATGTAGCATATTAATCTACTCTAAAGCCATTCATTAAATTAGTGGATTTTTAAAATAAAATAATTTTGCAAGATCAGTTTTCATTAAGGAGTGTGGGAGATGCATGTGTGGAAAATGTGGTATTTGATGGGCATACCTTTATGTTCTATTTTAAAATCATGCACATAACATTTTTAGATAGCAAAGTAGAGATGCTGCAGTCTCTGTCCCCACCAGTGCACTGGAGAGTACAAGATACTGATTCTCATGTATGTTGATAAGATGTATATGTGTAAATTCCTCCCTAACCCAGCCTCATCAATGGGAAAAGACTGTCCTTTGTCAAGGAGAAAAGTTATGAAAGACATTCTTTATTCATGATGGAGTGCTTTAGGGAAGAAAGAAAGTGACTTATGAGTGATTCATTTGGCCAGGCATGCCAGGAAATTTTCTGCTCTCAGTCCTAAGGAAAATGTAGTAGTCAAAAAAGTAGTCATTGATCTCATAAATTAAATTAATTGTGCCATACATTCTCTATTAATGTGAGGAGGGGTTTTAGATTAGTTTAATTAAAGTAGGAAGAGGTTTTTCTTTGCGCCTATGTTTTATGGGTTATGTCAGTGTCCTGTAAGTTCCACCTCCTTCCCCAGGCACTCCTTGAAGGCCAGTGGTTTGAATCTGGAAAGGGGGCAGTGGTGGCAAAATACCACCATTGTTAGTTCTGCTGCTGCCAGGCTCTCATGACCCTCAGCAACAAGAAGTTAATTCCAGAAGTACAATTACAAAAATACCAATATGCTTGACCTGCCAAGTATTTCTGTATCAGCATGAGACTGTGAAGGGGGGGTGATGGAGGACTCCCCACTGTCTCAAAGTCCAGAGAAAGATGTATTTTTCTCATACTTGTTCCCATGGCTGTGCTGCAATTTGCCATATAAGATTTGGAGTGATCATGGAGAAGTAGCGGAGGTTCCTGGGGTGACAACAACATTCATCTTCTGGTTTTACATTTAGTACATAGATTTTGTATTAGAATGGGTACTGCTTCCATCAGAGAGAGTTGTATCAGGGATTATTTTCCTAAAAGAAATTCAATTTTGATTACTTAATTTTCTGACAGTAAGAGATACAAATATCTGCTGATAAAATGGGGCATCAGTGCTGGCATTAGAACTGGATATCGTTTGAATCAGTCAGTTTCTATTTGATAGTTTTAAAAATATTCTTGACAGGTCTCCCTCTTCCTGGAGCTTGTCTGTTCACAGATTTCAGTGACACATTAATCTTAAGAAAATACACCTCTTTTTCCTAGAAAGTTTTCATGTCAGTCCTTTTTATAGTACAGGTTTTTTTTGTTTGGTTTGGGTTTTGATTTGGTTTTGTTGTTTTGTTTTGTTTTGTTTTTTTCTACTGGCTTTCTGTGGTTCCTTGAGCATTCACAAGGTTCTTTCAGTTCTCAGTAAACAAATATTTCTCCTTTTTTTTCTGCACATATACATGGCCTCAGCTCATTCCACCTGCAGGTGCTTCTATGTGACAAGAAGAAGGCTGATACCTTGTCAGTTCTCTACACTGTGACTTTATGGAATATTCCTTTAAACGTTGTACTTATCCTGATGTTTGCAGACCAAATATTGGAAACAATTCATAGTACTATTTTTACAGAAGCAGTAAATATAACAATACTGTTTAAGTTCCTGTACATTTAGATAGATGCGGTTTTTTGGTGCTCATATTTTTCTAAGATATATAGGAGCTTATGTGGACTGATAAAAATACTTAACGTATTTGTCTGACATTAAACAGTGATGATGCTTTTCCATTCCAAGATTGCCTCTTTATATCAGTCATGGCATATTAAATAATGTATCTTCTCAGTTATTTCCTACTAGGTGTTTTTGTATTTATTCATATGACTGTAACCCTGTAGGCTGCTTCCATATCCCCATGCAAGTGAATTTATTTATAATAACAACTATGCCAGAACATTTATTTGGAACATTTATATCCACAATAAACTTTCAGCTGCTTAGTGAACATCAATAGTCTGTTGGTGGCTGGCCAGCAAATTCCAAAACACATGAAATTTCTGGACTTAGGAAGGCGCTGGAGACTGGACTCCCATTCTTCTGCTTTCCCAGCTACAGTGCAAGGTGGTGTTTAGTTTTGGGAATCAGGAAGCCCCAATTCTGAGTTTTGTCTTTTTGTTTTTGGCTTTAATGAAAAAAACCCTTCAAAATGTCTGATATTGTCATAATTCTAGGGATTCCAAGAACTGAGATGACTTAACAATTTGATTTTGTGCAGTACTTGGCAGGCATTGGCCTTGTTTCACAGCAATGCTTTGACTTACATTTGTCTTCTTATATTTTGTACTTCTTGGATTTTTTGAAAGAAAGATGTTCTATATTGCTCTTCCTTATTTCTTTGGTTTTTCTGTCATACCATGGCCAAATCTTGTGCTGCTATATATCATAGCTCCTTTAAAAATCATCTCCTTGAGTAACAATTCCTTGAGAAAACCAGTTTTCACTTCTACTTAAGCACATTTGCATAGCAAATTTAAAAAGAAAATGTGAACTTCAGAGTCTGAAAAGCCAAGAAAAAAATTCATTTTGTAAAATGTCAGTTTCAAGCTAACCTCATGATTTTAAAGAAGTGATGCTTGTCTTGTGATTCTTGAAAATTTGGGTTAGGGAATATTATTTTCAATTAATTAAGAATTTGTGATATTTTCTTTTGATTATTACAGAATTAAAAATATGGAAGGTTCCTTGACTGACATTAGAACATTCACAAGAGGAGTGCATTTCTGTAGCTCCTTTGCCCATCATGTTTACAGTTAAAAAAGGAAAATATTTTATCAATCAGACCAAGCTGGTGCACCTTGTACTGCAAACAAGCAAAGGCTGAATGTTCGCGGATACGTGTGCAGCAAACAGCTACGCTCCAAGAAGGGATCGGGAACACCCGGCATCCATGGCACTTGGTTCCATAAAACACCAGGCTTCAACAATCAATTTAATTACTTTACAAACAATCCATTTCACGTGAAACACTCTGCCTGTCATTCCAGTAGAGGGCAGTAATTTACATACAGTAATGCCAATTAGTGTGCGTACACATCATGCGCCACTCGGTGTTGGACACAGCAGCTGGTTTTATTAAGGTAGTGCCATATTCAAGGCATTCTCTGTCCTCAAGGATAGAGTGCCACCCAGGAGCCTTATTTCCTGAGCTTTTGCAGCAGGACCTCTAGCAATGTAGAAGTAGAACAAAATTTATGAGAATTAAAGAACAAGATGTTTTCAGTTAGCATGGTGGTCAAAACTAAACATACTCTGCTGTGTGTAATCACCAGAGTGAATTGCATTTCAACAGATAATTTCATAGAGATACTGATTTTTTTTCTTTGTTGCTGTTGAACAATAAGTATATAGAAAAAGATTTTCTATAAAACCTTTTTTACAGAAATCATTTTTACAGATCCAGCAATATGCTGTAGTACAGTGGAAGAGGAGGCACTGGGACTTATAAATGTTGGTTTTCTTTAAGCTCTAAGAATTTGATTCATAATCTATTTCAAAACACTATGACTTAAAATTTGTACTTAGCAAAAAGTTGCTTCAACCATAGGTATTTCTTTAGCAGCAAGATAAGTTCATTGACTTAAAAAAATAGCTTGCTTAATTTTATAAATACTTCACAAATTTTGCTTGTCATAGATGTAAAATAATGTGGGGATAAAGAATTTCTTCTGTTGCCTGAGCTAAATGAATGGCACTGGTGCTTTGGTAAACCAAGGAATGTTTTCTGGGGAGGACTGGTTTTCCAGGCCCTGATGATGCAGAAGGGCACTGAACCTTCACAGGTGATTTAATACAGAAGCACTTTAAAGGACAGCCGCAAAACTGGAGTGTTGGTTTTGTTATAGAAAGAATTTAAAGGGATATTGCCTCAGAACAGTAGCATAGTTCAAATTTACCTTAGATCATGTGTATATCTGTCTGAATTTGAGCAAAAATTACTTGGAAGTGTCTTTGTGTATGGTCTTCTGTTGCTACAATTTATGAAGAAATGTAGGGTAGCTGCATAGGATAACTTAAGAGAATGGTGAAAGAGGTAGGTCAAAACCAAAGTTTGAAATGTAACTTCTCTCAGTCAAAATACCAAAAAATTACACATAGTATTACAAAAAAGGGTTCCTAAAGATTTAGGGACCTCCTGCATTGGTTCATAGCATGGACTTCTCTAAAGTGTGTTACACACCTGTGTAAATTTATGTTGGATTCATTGCATGAAGGAGTGAGGACTAAGCATTTGTCCCAGCCTTTAGATTATTTTGGATGTGCCTTTCAGTCCTCTGCAAAATAGGCCTCTTTTTTCCCATCCCTGTCCCCCTCATCCTGATCTGAATGGCAAGCTCTTTCACGGCTTAACCAGAAAAATGCTGCTGTAAATTATTTGAGACTGAGTCGTTTATGTGTCAGATGGCTGCTGAAATGATATGCAAATGGCATCTCATGGTCATGCTCATTTTAAGAGGTGTCTTTAACATAAGTACAGATTTTTATTGAAATAAATCGATTTTACAAGGAGATTTCACCCACTGGATTTATAGTAAGAAAGAAACTTTTTATTTATTACATTAGAAAGATCACAGCTGGGAATGTACCCATTAATAGACACTAACAGATGGATTCTGACAAGTCTGTGAACTATTCACACTCTTTTTTAGCAAATATTTTGCTACAATCCCAACTTGCAAATGTTACTTCAGAAACAAATATGTAACCATCTATCTCAAGGCACAAAACTAAAGAGTAACATTAAAATATTATAATTTCATTATGCATATGATACTCATTTGAAATTTAGGAAGTAGTGTTTAAAAACACTCCCAAAAGCTTGCCTTGTTTCAGTAAATCTTTTAAATTATAAATAGTCATAGAATCATTTAGACTAGAAAAGATCTTTAAGATCATCAAGTCCAAGCATTAACCCAGCACTGCCAAGTCCACCACCAAACCACGTCCCTCAGTGCCACATCTAAACATCTTTTTAATACCTCCAGGGATGATGACTCCACTACTTCCCTGGGCAGCCTCATGTCTAACAACCCTGTTGGTGAAGAAATTTTTCCTAATATCCAATCTAAAACTCCCCTAGTGCACTTTGAGGCTGCTCCCTCTTGTTCTGACTCTTGGAAGAAGAGTCCAGTCTCCATCTTACTACACCTTCTTTTCAGGTAGTTGTAGAGAGTATTAAGATCTCCCCTTAGTTTCCTTTTCTCTAGGCTAAACACCCCCGGCTCCCTCAGATGCTCCCCATCAGTCTTGCACTCCAGACCCTTCCCCTGCTCCCTTTCCCTTCTCTGGACTCACTCCAGCCCCTCAGTGTCCTTCTTGTAGTGAGGGGCCCAGAACGGAACACAGGATTTGAGGTGTGGCCTCACCAGTGCTGAGTACAGAGGGGCAATCCCTGCCCTGTTCCTGCTGGCCACACTACTGCTGATACAGGCCAGGATGCCATTGGCCTTCTTGGCCACCTGGGCACATCCTGGATCATGTCCAGCTGCTGTTGAAGTGCACCTCCAGGTCCTTTTCCACCGGGCAACTTCCCAGCCACTCTGCCCCCAGCCTGTAGCGCTGCATGAGGTTGTTGTGACCCAAGTGCAGGATGCTGTACTTCTCCTTGTTGAACCTCATACAACTGACCTCAGCCCTTCAAACCCATTCTGTCCAGATCCTTCTGCAGAGCCTTCCTGCCCTCCAGAAGATCAACACTCCCACTCAGCTTGGCCTCACCTGCAAATTGACTGAGGGTGCACTCAATCCCCTTGTCCACATTATCAATAAAGATATTAAGAAGAACTGGCCCCAATACTAAACCCTGGAGAACACCACTGGTGACCAGCCACCAGCTGGATGTAACTCCATTCCCCACCACTCTCTGGGGCCAGACATCCAGCCAGTTTTTTATCCAGCAAAGAGTGCACTTGTCCAAGCCATAAGCAGCCAGTGTCTCTAGAAGAATGCTGTGGGAAAAGGTTTGAAAGGCTTTACTAAAGCCCAGAGAGACAGCATCCACAGCCTTTCCCTCATCTGCTAAGTGGGTCACCTAGTTAAAGAAGGAGATCAGGCTGGTCAAGCAGAACCTGCCTTTCACAAACCCCTGCTGGCTGGGCCTGATCCCCTGGTTATCCTGTACATGCCACATGACAGCACTCAAGATGGTCTGATCCATTACCTTCCCTAGCACCAAGGTCAGGTTGACAGACCTGTAGTTCCCTGGATCCTCCTGACCATTCTGTTAAATGGGTGTCACATTGGCTAATCTCCAGTTAGCTGGTACCTGCCCAGTTAGCCAGAGCTGCAGGTAAATGATGGAAAGTGGTTCAGTGAGAACTTTTGCCTCAGTACTTTTGTGTGGATACTCTCTAGTCCCATAGATTTGTGTCTAAGTGGTATAGTAGGTTGCTGACCATTTCCCCTGGGATTATGAGGGCTTTATTCTGCTCCCTGTCCTGGTCTTTCAGCTCAGGGAGCTGAGTACTCCATGAACAGTTGTTCTTACTATTTAATACCTGAGGCAAAGAAGGGATTAAGTACTGCGGCCTTTTCCTCATCCTTTGTCATTATGTTTCTCCCCGCATCCAATAAAAGATAGAGAGGCCAGGGTTCTTCAATGTCTTCATAAACAGCTTGGATGCAGAATTTGAAGGTGTACTATGTTTGCTGATGATGCTAAACTGGGAAGAGCTGTTGAGCTCCTTAAAGGCAGAGAGGCCCTGCCAAGGTACTTTGATAGAGGGCTGAGCAATCACCAACAGTATGTAGTTTAATAATGGCAAGTGCTGGATTCTTTTGTTTCCTGTGAGCAGAAACAAAACAAGAACAAGGGCTAGTGATTGTGAGACTTTTCTTAGCTGCTTACAGAATATTTTGTCTGACTCTTCATCCTGTTTGGGTGGCCACAGCAGAGTCTCACTAGGATGTCTGTCTTCGTGGCCTTCCCCCTGATTCTTACCTATGCACACTCAACCTGATCATCACTGGCATCAAGCTCTGGATAATCAAAACTCTCTCTAACCTACAAAGCTATCCCACCACTACATCTTCCTCACCAGTCCTTTCTGAAGAGTCTGTAGCTACCCACCACAGCACTCCAGTTGTTTGAATCATCCCCACATCCTTGAGATGGCAATTATGTCATAGTTTTCCTGCTGCACAGTGGCTTCCAGCTGCTCCTGTTTGCTGTCCATGCTGTGCGTAGAGGTGACATACACCTCAGGTGCACTGTTGATCCCCTCATCCTGTTATTAAGCAGAGAAGTTCCTCCACCTGGGAGCCACAGCCTCCCACAGCTGTGCTCACAGGTGCCACCCAGTACTGGCAGCGTGTTCCTGCCAGAGTTGTCTGGGCAGCTGTGCCAGCCGTGCCGGGTGTGGAGCTGAGCGAGGCTGTGGCTTTCTGCCAGGTGGATACCACTGCTCCCTGGCTGGGCTGGCACTGCCTCATCGCCCTTCCTGCACACTACTGTGTCACACCCTGCTCACCACTGCTCCCTAAGGGCTTATTTTATATTCATGGCCCCCAGCCAGCTGCTGTCATGCTAGGTGTGGGTTCTGGAGGCTTAAGGCTCCTCGTTTCAGTTACACTGAATTAAATCCTTGGCTCCTGGCCTCTGCCCCAGTCACAGGGGACAGGGTGTCTGTAGGGATGTGATGAAGTGAGGATTTTCAGCAAAGGCCAGCACCACTTCCATTTGTGGAAGTCACCGTCTGAGATAAGGTGTTCATCTTCAGAATAGCTCAGTAAACAAAATAGTAGAAATTAATTCTACAATATAGGCAGCTGCTAGAGGAGTTGGTAGTTAAAGAAAAATGATGGGTGGTGGCCTGCTGGGTAATAGTACAACTAGTGACTCAAATCATATAGTTGCAAGTAAAACCAATGTGTAGCACACATTTCTCTTCAATTGTTAAACATTAATTTGTAGATTTTTAAGTTTTATTCAACATCACTGTATTTCTGATATCATAGGAAGGTAAAAATGACAACTGATTCCTCTTTTCTGCATTATTTATTACTTCATTTTTTCATAATAATTCATTATTATTTATTACGTCATTTACTTTTACTGTATCTTCTCTTACTTTTCTCAGTTGAGAATTTTCAAGCCCCATGACAGCATTGAGCCCACCAGTCTCCTTTGAATAAACTGGGAAATTGTATTACCAAAAAGACACAGTGAAAATTCAAAATGTCAGTACTGACTCTTGTGTATAACCAAACATATATACACTGAGCCTCTATGTGAATTTCTGCCACATGATGAGGTGTTTGGGACTTGCCCACTTTATTTCCTGGGAAGATACTTTTACATCTTCATTATCAGCTAAAGATTTGAATCATTTGTTTTCCTGTCAGTCGCTTTGAGGAAAATAAAGAACTTCTCTAAAATCAACAGAAATGCCCTGAATTCTAATGTAAAGATGGCTTGACCCACTCCATCACTCCTGAACATAAACAAAAATTTGTCTACAGAGAATCAGAAACGTGTCGTTTTATATCAGCTTGGCAGATAAGTATTTTTGTAATTACATTTGTGGTCTCTGTCTATCCCCAACAGCTCCAAGTGCTTATGTTTCAGAACAAAATTGATAATTTGATTATGGTCTGATTTCAGCATAGCACTTAAATGCAGTATAAGTTTAAATTATTAAATATTCTAATCATATGGACTAGTCTGTTTTGTTATCTAAACCAACAGCAGATTCTTTTTAAAAAGATTATCTCTTAAATCAGCATGGTTGGATGTGTGAGTTCATCAGAAAGAGGAAGGTACCAGAACATCCATATTTCCAACATATAATAAAACAGAAGATACTATACCTAATCTGATTCAAATAGAGGACAAATACATTTCAGAATCTAGGTTAGACAAGACAATACCAAATACACTTGCCTCTGAAACATCTGGTTTGTTTTATACAAAACCATAAACATGCGTAGTTACTAAATGGCCTAAGCTGTTTCTTTGGAAAGCACCCTAAAAAACAGGGACAGCAGGACAAGTGTTTACAAAGCCAAGGCATATACATTAATCGCGGCATGGCAGCATTTTAAAGAAACTATCAAATTCAGAGGGATTATAAAACAGCTGGGATGAATTGTAGGTAGGAACTGTTTTAAATCTCTGGATTCTAGGTCACAGTAGAGGCTGTAACTCAGGGCACTCACTTGCTCTTGTATTCCTTTGCATTGCTTTCTCTTAAGGGAGAATCATGACTTGTAGAGGGCTGGAACCATTATCTCTTCTTTTATGGAAAGCATCAGTTGGTGCAATCATTAGGGATCTTCAAACTGGGAAGAAGTTTATTGCTGTGACAGATCGGGCAACATATGGAAGGAAGTGAGACGTTCTCCAGAGACAGATTAAGTTTTTGCCAAGGCATTTTACTGAAATTTTGGAAAATAAACAGGTCATTAATTGACTCCAGATTTAGCTACTGCAAATTGTGCAAAGATGCTGCAAACCAGATGCTTTCCCCTATTTGTTTTTACAACCCTTTCTATTTATAGATGCCCTTATTTTACAACTTCTTTAATGGAGGGCATTGTTTTACACCGGAAGCCTCATCTCAGTTTTGCCAGTAGATGCCTGACTAACACATACATGTTCACACAGTTGCAGGGATGAAGCACTCAGCAATAACATAAGTAGGAAATAGCGAGTAGGAAGACATTAACATTTAATTCTTCCCTGGGTGTCTTAGCACATAACAGTTTTCAGCCATTCTCTACACAGACCCTGCTAGTGAAGTAGTAGAGGCAAAGACTCTATCCCAAGGACAGCATCCTTTGATTTATCTTACCAATGAAGGTGTGAATACAGCCCATGCTGGCATTTCTCTGGCTTCCCAAGTTGTGTGACACAGCCACTGATGTACACTGTGAGAGCATAGCTTCAACTTGAACTCCAGATTAAGGTTGGATCCCAGCATGGGAATGTAACAGCCAAGTCAACAAAGTTGTACCAACTGTCAGAAATACTTGAGAAAAGGAATGTTCATTCCTTTTCCACTTAGGCTGCTTTTAGTCTTCAGAATGCAGGGTCTATTTTATGCTATATCCACACAATCTTGATTTATGTTATAAATAGCATACTGAGTGAAAAGCATCTGCCCTGACTTGAAAGCAGTGAGTCTAGTGGGGATGCCTTCTAAAAGGATTGAGCTAGTCACACCAGGTTCTTTACAGTCAAGACAGAAATAGGTACCTCTGAAAGCCAGTCCTGTCATCCTGAAATAGATGTGTGAGACAAGGGGAATGAATTGCCCTATGGTGGTGCGTATTTCTTGCCATAATCCCAGCCAAGTGACAGCACCAAAGACCTGCTTGCAGTGACAGACTGGGAAAAGCCATCTCTTCAGCTGCCACCTAAGTGCCTTTGATATGTAAATCAGTGAACCACTAGCAGTGCAGAAGTTTAATTTTAGAGGTTGCTGGTCATAACATCTCTGGCTTCATTGTAAGGGACCTGCTCAAGTCAGCAAAGCAGGAGATGGAGCTGATGAAGCACCTGAGACTTCAGTGGTACTTGTATATGCACTTAAAGGTACATGTTCTGACAGTAACCTGCCAGTGTACCTGAACCTTGCATAAATGTATTTCTTCATTTCCAGTTTATTCTGGGGAGGCAGATTGTGAATTATACATCTTTAGAAGACATTCTTAATTCATTGTAATAAAACCTGCATGATTTTACTTGAGAACCCTAAAAGGCTTAGCTAAGCAACAGGGGCAGCATCCATACAGAATTCATAATGCATATTTTAAAGTGCGTTCTGAGGTTCACTTTTCAAACTAGTAGGTACTTATTTGATATATGAATATTTATTTTGCTGTGTTAATTGTGCTAATCAGCACAAAAGTCCATCAGGCTCAGGTATCCTGTTGTTCACAACAGCTGCTAGTGAATGCCTAGGAAAGAGTATAACAACATGACAAGTTTATGGTATGACCTCTAGCTTCCAGCTTTCAGTAAATAGTTCTTTGCTGATGTTGTTAGCAGGGCTGCCAATTAGGAGCAAAGTAAACGGGAGGTTTATGATGTGACTGTGCACTTCCTAGCTGAGCTACACCTAAGCTTGTGAGACACACCGACTGTTTCCCGTTTGAAATGTTCTGCAGACGTGTAATCCCTCACATCACAATTGCTATTTTAAAAAGTTATTTTCATGTCATTCCCAGGTGTCATGGTCAGAGTTGCCTCTGTGTCACTAGTCTGAGCAAAGTGAAGTGCCACTAATCTGAGTGAAGTGGGAACAAAGTTTATTTTTAAAGCAATACAAGATTGCTAGTGGCTTGAAAGCAAAACATTCAGGACTCCATTTGGTTTTAATTTATCATCCAACCTATTATGTTTAGTAACATATTAGAAACCAGTGAGTATATTATTTGTCGTAAGCTCCCCTGGACATAAAAGGAGAAAATACAAAGACTGAAATACATGAATCTCTGCTTCATTATTTTGCAGTCCAAGAAGAGAGTACATACAAAGTAATTTAAAGCCAATTCCAGTCTCAGCAACATACATGCAAATCCTGAGCACTTACAGCGTATACAATGAATTCTGGCTTGGAGTAAAAGAACTCCACAGAAGCACGGTCTGGAAACTTCTTTCAGGACCCAGTTTTGCCTTAATTTCATGTCCTTATAGCTAAGAACAGCACTTGCCTGTCAAAATCTGATGGAACAAGAAGCAAAAAAAATTGGCAAACATAAACAGGACAAACCTTCTTCATAGGTCAGGTGCAATTTCAGTTTTGCAATGTTTTGTTGCCCAACTTGAGATACTTCAAAGAGGTCTTATGTCCAGACTGAGGAAACAAACCTTCCCAGAAAGTCAGAGCTTTTCAAGTGTCATGGAAAATAGACCCAAGATGAGTAGTTCCTTTTGAAGGTTTTGGCCAAGGAATTTTTCCAGTAAAACTACATTCCATAAACATGGAGCAACACCTTAAGTAGACAACAACAAATGAGGAACACCGTGAGGTTGATTCGAAACAGAGCTGTATATTCAGACAGTAGAAGAGGGAGAAAGCCTGTGAGAAGGATGTGATAAAATGCCAGGATAAACATGAGGACAGCCAGCAATATTTTCATCACTCTGTAATTGAGAGAGTAAAAAGAAATTCACAGCTGGAATGGAACTTATCAACCAGCTCTCTTGGTGTGCCTATTTCGAGCAGAGGGGGAATCAACAGAGGAAGAGTCTTGGTAAGTGGCTGCTGGAGGAGGGTGGGCAAGGGAGTGTGTGAGCTAGAGAGGGGAGAAAGGAAGTACACCTCTATTGGGGACTGCAGGAGAAGGAAGGAATGTTTGCTGGGAAATAGTTCATCTTGCCTGCATTGCTGAAGGTTCTAGGCTTTTTCTGGCCCTTCCTGTACACTGGAAGCATTCTCCAATGGCAGGCTATCGGGAAGGAGAGCTGCAGGCTGCCTGCCCTTTTTCAGAAGGGGCAGCATGGTGGCTGGAAAGGGAGCTCTGGGAAGCCCTTTCCTCTCTGTTGCTCCTGCTATTTGGTAGGTTTCCACTGTGTAAAAAAAATCAACCACCTGCAGCATTATCCAGTGAGACACATCAGCTCTGTGGTGTGTATTTAGCACAGTGCAAAATGTGAGCGAAAAGAAGTATGCAAGAAATATGGAGTCTAAAAATGAAATGCTTATATTATGCATAGAGCAGCTGGTTGCTAGAAGACAGAAAATCCTCTCCAGGGATTTGTCCAGTTCATAAATATCAATATTGTAAACTGTCCCACTACTGTTTTAGTGTGAAAGTTCTGCCAGGAAATATTCTGGGGATTTTTTTGGCTTTTAATTTTTTTGTTAATTTAAAAAAAAAATATATACATATGTAACTTATACTCCTAAATTTTATGATAGGAAGAAAGAAATAATTTGGGATTAAAAGCTATAGGCATCATACTTTCTGCTCCAACAGACGGGGCTATACAGAACACTTGCTGGGGATTGTGCTAAATTCTAGCTTTGGGTAAGGAATAAGTAATCCAGGCATGTCTCATATTCCCCCAGCTTCTTTATTTGTGAGGTTGCTAATCAGACACCAGTATGGCTGATATTATGCAGCCAGATAAGTGTGCAGGTGTGTTGGTCACGCTTGCTGATAGGTGGTGGCTCAGCCTTTAGGCTGGGACAATGGCCAGATTCTCTGCTCATCAATGATGTCTTTTGTACTAGGCCATTGTTCTGGCTCTGGTGACCTGGGGAAGGGAAGAAAATGTTCTGTGAACCCTGTTCTGCAGGGCATGGACAGGCCCATACCCAGACATCATGGGGACAGACCTCAGCTCTGTGCTGTATTCAGTGCCCCCACTCACCCTCGCAGCAACAGCACAGAACTGCCACCTGTCAGGCCAGATGTCCCTGCACTGCACCAGGAACAGTGGCTGCCACAAGGCTTAGTTCAGTTTGCTTCATTAGGGAGATGGGAGAGGCAGAACATGTCAGCAGCCTCTGCAGAGGACATCCCTCTCCAAGAACAGTTGCCACCCCACCATAGCCTAAACTTCCCCATCCATCAGCCAAAGCCCCAGCTTTCCTGGGTCTCCAGGAAGAATAACCAGCCAAGGGATGGCTTTGCTGTATCTAGTGGCTGTCCTGGAGATGATGGCCTGGGGACTGTCGAATAAAAAAGGAGGAATTCCAACAGTCAGTGAACAAAATACTTCATATGTATCCTACAGGGTACTTCCCTGCATGCCAGTTTGAGAGTCCAGCCCTTGAGTCCAGACTCAGCTTATTGGTTTTAGTGCACATTGCTCTACAGAGCCACATGTACAACCCTACATCCTTGTTACACAGAATGGATAAAATCTGATAACATGCATTTAATAACACATTGGGAAATGTCTGGCAAGTTTAGGCAATAAGTGTCTCATCTGAAGGAATCCACTACAGGTGTAAGACCATTTTAAAGGGTTTTTATTTTCTCCTTAGCTCATGCAGTTACAGTAGATTTTAGCCTGCCTCTAGTGGACTGATATTGCTTGTAAGAAAAATTAATCTTCCTACAAAATTGTATTTCCTTTTTTTTTACATATAGGTATCAAAATAGTTAAGAAATTCAAAGATTACTGTTATCAGTCAGGAAACTGCTGTACAGAGACAGGTTATACAATTTCCCTGAAGTCTTCCAGCAAGTCACTGCCAGCTAGTCCTGTGCCATGACCATCGTGTCTGTCTGCCTTACTGGGCCAGAGGCTGAAATCATGCAACAAGTATTCATTGATTTCAAGGAGCCTGGAGAATTTCATGTTCCCAGACACCAGTCCCCTGCTGCTGTATTTGAAATACATCAAGAATTGTTGCCAAGAATTATTCTCTTCTGCCTTTTTGCTTTTTAAAAACTTTTACGAAATCTAATTTTGGCATTGGTTCTCTAGCACAGAGAGTGGGGGGAAAAACTTCTGTCAAAACCAGATCAAAGCCTGAAAATTTCATCTCTTGCCCATTTGATCATGATAGTACTGGAGTCCTGTTGAAAATAAAATAAATAGCTAAGCCCTTACTTGAAGTCTGCAAAGGCATGAACCTTCAGCTCAGATAGGAATGTTTGTCTGTGACTGAGTGACACCAGCAGTAGGGCTGTGTGGGGATTTACAATGTATTTGGATAATTATGAGGAACTAAGTTTATCTAAACACTTCCTTATGTTATCAGTGTCTTATCCAAACACTTTGTTAGTGAGACTGTGAGATTAGGATGTGTGTAAGCCCACCACTACTTAAATATATTTACAGAGTTCCTGTGGGTTTAGTTTTAGGAACTTGTGTATAGATTCAGCAGATGGAGTTGCAATAAGGGTATGGAAACTACTTTTAGCTCATTTCTGTCATAATACTCTCCAAATACTTTAGCAGAGGAGATCTGCCACCTGAAATGTCTTCTCTTTTGAACTCTATTACCCAACTGTTATGTTTTTTCCTTAATTTACTGTTGAGAACCACTGTCTTTAGGGACTTTACACAGTGTGGGATGCTGGCTATTCCTGGCTCGTGAAGAGTTCAGCTAAGGCCAATGGAGTCTCTATTCATATGCTGGTGTGGTTTGACTGAGGAAAAATGTTTAAAAAACTGAACAAGAGTGAGACCTAAATTAGCAGTCAGGCACTGGATGAAACAACTGACCCCTTCCAATGATCTTACCAATCATCCAGGAGCTCCTGGTCCCTTCTAAGCCCCTGGGAGAGCAGAAGGGACAGAGAGGTCACATCCTCTGAGCCCAACATTGTGGCCAACAGACCAGCAGCTTACACTTCACCAGCAAATGTGACAGGAGGGCATGGAGAGGCTGTGCCCAGGGAGATACTGTCATTCTGCAGGCTGCAGCCACAGACCACAGGAGCAGTTATTTTGAGGCATTTTTGCACTAGCAGTGCTGTTAGGAGCCCAACATTTACATAGGCTGTGGGCTGGTACATCTGGTTAGCTCAGGTGAGAATACAGACTGGCCACTCCTGCTCAGAACAGCCCCAGTGGGGTGGCCACAGGTCAGACCAACCCAGTATCATGGCCAGTTGGCCAGTGGGCAGATGCAGCTATTTTCAGAAAAATATAATGCTGGGATAGGCATATAGTGATTTTGTACATTTGTATATCCTACCTGCATTCATGTGGTTAAAGGATGCCCTGAGCCATGAGCTGGAATTTTGTGCTTAATGGCCCTTGCTGAATTTTTCTTCCACTGATTTTATCTTTTTTTGAATTCTTCTTCTGGCAACCACAGTATCCTCTAACAATGACTTCCAGGGGTCAGCTATACATATATGGAGAACTATTTATGTTCGTTCATTTTGAACCTATCCCCACTTACTGTTCCCAACTTTATCCACTGCTAGAAAAGACCTCATAATTACCAAATGAGAGGCAGACATTTGTAATAGCATAACCATGTTTGTTGGTTTGCACTCAATTACTTTTCCAAAAAGTTTTAAAAGCTATCCAAAATCTGTTTCCTTAGAGATAACAGCTCCATTAAATCTCATCCCTGTGCACTGTGTTACCTTTAGGGTGTTTTTTGTCCCATACATTTATCAGCCCACAAAAGCTAAAATTTTAAGGCCTTCTCAGTCAATATTGTAGTAAGCACCTTTAGTGTTTACAACGAATTTCTCTTTTGACTGACAGACTAATTTGGTGTCATAATTATATTTTGCCAACTGATTATTCAGTCCCCTTATAAAAACCTTGTATGGATACTGGACAAAACAGGTTCCAACACTAATGTCTGTGTGAATCCTCTGGGAACCTAATCCCATTGTGAACATAAATTATTTATTACTACTTTTGTTTCCTGTCTTTAAGCTGTCATTAAACCACAAGTGGCCTTTTCCTTTTTATCTGTGATAGCTGAGGTTCTTTATGATTGCTTGGTAGAGGATCTTGGACGAGCCTTTATCAAATCAGTTACTATTCATTTTGCTTATTTAAAATCCTGAGCATCTCCACAGGAGAATTGATGAGATGAATCACACTTACTTGCCTTGACTATCATCTTCCTGACTTTTTGCATATGTCCTTATTTCCATAAGTTTGCCTGGCTGGCTGGTCAGTCACCTCCCTGCCATCCTTTTGTTCCCTAAACATACTACTGTTGTACTCCTGCACATAATTTCTAAACCTCTACTTCTGTGGCCAGGCCACTGATGTTCTTGTAATCAGGAGATATTGTATGTAGCAGTACTATCCATTGAACACGTGGGTCTTAAAATGCAAATGGATTGTCCTCTGATGCTGGAACAGAAGCCTTCTTCACTGGAAGAGAAGAAAAGGATATAATGTACTATTCAGAAACCTCATCTCCCAGTTTGAAGTTTATCTTCAAGGGTATGTGTAAGCCTCTCTCTCAGGCATAAGAAGCCCTGTGTAGCAGTGTTCATTTTTAAAACTCACTATCAGACAGTTGACACAGCAGCTGACTTCCCTCCAGAACACATCAGTATCGGGCTCTCCAGTGACACAATCCTCTGTTGTAATTCCGGCTATTAGCCGTCTCCATCTCGCTTCCTGGTGATGCACAAACCTCACATTAACTATTTTCCTTTTGCCCCAGTCTGATTCCTGGCAGCCCCAGGTGAGCTGCAGAGCCTCTGCCCCAGCACAGCCTCAGGAAGAAAGTCAAAGTGCCCCTGAGCCAGGGGGAAGCATTTCTGGCTGCTCTAGGGTCCCTGCTGTTTCATGCCCTGTATGAAAGAGTTTGCAGCCTGTAGTAGTCCCAGCAAACAACCCTCAAACAAATGTCTGTGTTCAAATATAAAACAGTTTTCCTAAATAGCAGGCAATGATATCCTGCTTTTAAAAGTCTCTGTCTCTATCTATCCAGAGATAGGATTCAAAACACATGAAATGACAGCTTCATCTTAAACACAGCTTTGGGTTCCCTACATGTGAATTTTTTCTCTTCTTGAATTTGAGAAAGGAGAAACTGCCTGTACTTAGCACAGGAGCTGCTGTGCAGGCATTTGTAAAGGCAGAGTCAGGCAAGAAGTATAAGATGTGCAGATAGGATAGGACTTCAGTATCCAGGATATATTGCATATATAAGGTATTGGAGTTAGGCCAAAATCCAGCAAACTAAACTATTCTTCTACCTGCAGAATTATAGAAGGGAGCCCAGAGATCAGAAAGCTGAAAGCAGATGCCTGTGTTTTTTTCTTCTGTGACTTGAAAACAAGAGTTTCCTGCTTCTTCTAACTACATGTCACTAATGTTAATAACAAATGTGCTCCTCTAGTGGATAGGAAGCTGTTTTGTTCTCATAGAATCAGTGCTTTCTAATGAAGAGGGGCTGTCAAGTTGCCATTAAATTTTAGATGTGAAATAACGAGATAAGTTCAACTAACAATAAAAGGGAAATGGGTCACTTCGGGAAGATCAAGTGGCTGATTACTGTGTGAGAACAGCAGGTTCAATCCGAGCCTGGAGAGCTCCACGCCAGGTACAACCTCACAGACTTATTTCACAGTTCACTGGGAGGTGCATTGCATTCTAAGATGTAAATCAGCACCCCTGACTATTATAAAATCAGTTATATATATATATATATATATTTAGATTTAGATTTAGTTTTATATTATTTATAGTAATACAGATGGGAAATTGATGTTCGTCTCAGTTTATCCTCAACTACCCCACTGTAGCACTGCCTCCTGGAGTAATACTCTAAGGCCAAGGTGGTGTGTAGAAACTCACATGGTTGTCTTGCCCAGAAAAGCCAGTCATAAGTAGATAGTTTTTTATCAAATATATTTTAGCATTTCTAGAGTACATTGCATTGTTTTCTCCAGCTGATGTCAGTACCCCACTCTCAGTGAAAAGGAAGCAGGTCTCCAGTACTGCTCGAGATACTGCAGTATATAAAGCAGCCCTGGGGCAATTTTTCCTGACAACAGTTTACTCCTTTCTCACACCAAATGCCATTTCAGGGAGAAGAGGTGTCAGAGAGACATAAAAATCAATTAACAGAAATGAAGTGTTGCAGTTGTGCCTGTGAATGCATACAGAGAAGAGTATGACTCCTTGAGCTGACTTTGCCAGTTATACTAAATCCATGCAGTCATCAGAAGCACTGTGCTATATGAATAAGCCTTAAACTAAAGATTCCTGATATGCCATAGTATTTCAGTATCCATCAAGTCACTGAATGTCATGTTAGATGTGACATGTGGTTATTACACTATAGATATCAGTGTGGACATTTCTGATTTGTTTAAAAAAAACCCCACTAATTCCAGACATGGTTTTATGAAGGACTCTCCTTTCCTGCATGGGTCAGTCACAACATGAGAGCATGGGACTGGGTTTTCATCTCGTGGGCAATGCTTCTATCAGGACTGGCAGCAATTTCAGGTGTATGCTGGAGCTCCCTCATAGTCCTTGTAAAATGCACAAGGAAGCTTTTATTTTGAAGTGCTTTTATGAGATGCATTAGCATGAAGTTCAGTGTTGCTCTATTAACTATTCCAGAAACAGTCTGTAGACTGAGATTTAAATATTAATTAGTGCTATTATATAACAACTTAGACTTCTGTAATACTTCATGTCTGAGAGGTTGATGGCCAAAGGAGTTTCCTCGTCTGAATGACACATTTTTGAAAGTAAACAGTGAGTGTCAAGGCAGTCACCAAACAAGGATACAGTCATTTTAAAAGTATGCATGGAGGGCTACTTCTTTCTTTTGCCATGCACAACTTCAAGCACAGGAGCTTTCAAATACGCACCACAAGACCAGCTAACTCTTGTTGTTTCTTGTTTTATTGGACTACTATGCAAGTACTGGACTGAAGCCAAAGAATTCAGCCTCAGCACAGGCAGCACTCGTCAGCACCAAGCCTGGGGCAACCCAGGCTCTGAAGTTGTGTTTGGACCCTCGTGTCTGGGAGGAAAGGAGAGTCATCATTCAGCAACAGAGGCTTCTTATTCTGTCCTTTGTGACCTCTGAGATGAGCTGCTGGGAAGCTGGCAGGGCAGCTCTGTCCTGTTGCCTTATCCTCTGGTGGGGCCGTGGGAAGGACAGGCAGCCATGGGGGCACTGAGGCTGGTACTCTGCTGTCTGTTACAAGCACATAACTGGGCTTGTGAGCCCTTAGTGGATGTGTTCACTAGTATATACACCTTACTTAGGCTCCTGCCGTGGATTTTGTTTCTTTGGATTGGCTTTTGAGCATTACATTTCTCTTAAACTGCTTCCTAGACTTTGGAAGTATTGCAAGGAAGAATGCAGAATCCCATTAGCTGAAAAAGTCAATGCATTTTCCAACAGAAAAAGAAATTCTCCTGAATATTTAAGCAGAGTGGTATTAAATGTTAATACTTGCTTTACATTAGCGATAGCATTTTTAAAATAGAATTAGATCAAAGAACTGTAGGCTAATCAAATATGAATTTCCTTGCATGGAGGTAATGTCTCTTTGGATAAACACTGTGCCTGTCATTGACGTTTGAGGGTCACTGGGATATTTATTCCTGAAAAGATGGCAGCAGAGTGACTGACACTCTGGCTTGGGGTAGGAATGGGAGCCATCTCTTCCCTGCTGTTCAGGCTCTCTCTGCTTACACCTATGAAGTAATCCTGCCTCTCCTCTTTGCACAGCAAGACAAAGAGGAGACTGGTCAGTCCTACTGCCTGGCTGCCAGTGCCCAGCCCTGTTTGGGAGTATAGATGGTAGTGGTGCCCTGTCTTTGCTCTTGAGTTTGAAGTGTCTGCTTAGAGCCCCAGAGAAGACCATGCAGGCATACCTGGAGCAAAAAGCAGCACGTACAGCTCTTGCAGGTGCTGTTAATGGTAATAACAGGTAATGGAGACTTCCAGTCTACAGCATTCATTTAAAATTTCTACTACCTGGAATTATATTTCTCCATTTTATGGCACTGCACAAGTCTCACATTGATGAGGAATAAAATTCATAAGGTGTATGTAATGAGAACAGATTGCATCGCAGTAAAACTGTGCCCTAAGGGGGTTTGCATGGAGCAAAATTTTAATGAATAGTTGTGAACAAGAGCTGTCCTTCCCCCTCTCACGTTTAGGTGACTATATCTGCCCTGTCCTCTGTGAAGAGGCAGTCCCAGGCAGTGCCACCGGATGGCCCTGCCCTGGTCAGCATCTGTGAGGCGGGGAGTGCGAGGAGAGCTCCGTTGCAGCGTGGCATGTCGTGAGATGTTGTTGGCCTCAAGGCTGGAGAACAGGACACAGACAATAACGTCACTGCAGGTGGATGTCCTGGTAGAGTTTCAGGAAGTCAGGATCCCCCATGGGTTGGGATGGGGGTTTGAGCCCCTGCTGCCTTGGGCTTGCAGCTGCTCCAACAGAGCTGTCAGCTGCCAGGCCCCAGCTTGCCACTGGTCTCATAGGAAGGGGCATGGAGGTGGCAGCATCATTCCTGAGCTGTGATTCTTAGAAATAATTCATTTCCTGTGATTCTTAGAAATCAGCACACAGTAGAGGTGTATTAATCCGAAATATTGGTATTTTAAAATACCATGAATATTTGACTAGGAGGGTATTTCCAGTATATTTTCACTCAGATTCGCTGCCCTCCTTCTGATAAAAATGGCAATGTTCTGTTTCCATATGATTAATTAAAGAAATAGCCTCTTCTGCTAACTCAGTGGTTGATATGTGAGGATAGAATGAAAACACATGCCCCTCTGTCTGTTGAAAAAACAACAACAACAACAAAAAAGAAGATGTTATGGCAAGGAAACTGAATAGCAGAGAATGTCTCCATCCCCTTTCCCTCTTCCAGGCTGTGACCAGTTCTTGGTAGCATTAATGTTAGGGACTCTTGGGTTTTGTTTACTGCTGAGTGACTGCTGCTAGGTGTTGTTGAATTTTTTTCATCCCAAGGGCTTCGCTTGTTCCAGTGCTCCTTGTACCGTGCGGTTTTGGAGATTCAGACAGCCCTTCCGTAAACGGGCTTTTTCTTGGCAAACAGGGGTATGATTTTTAGAAAAGTAAGGGAGGGCATCATCTCCAGAGATGAGTCAACCGCTGGGCAGCGTAGAGCAGAGGCGAAAAAGGTTTTCAGCAGCCCTGAGTAGTCTAAAACACGCATTTTCGAGCGTCTTCAACTATTTCTTCTTTGCTTTCTGAAGCGGTCCGGTGCAGCCCCTCCGTGCTTGGGTAAACTCCGGCCAGCCGGGGAGCTGCTGGGGCTGGGGCTGGGAAAGGCTGTGCGGGGCTGGGAAAGGCTGTGTGGGGCTGGGAATGGCTGTGCGGGGCTGGGAAAGGCTGTGCGGGGCTGGGAATGGCTGTGTGGGGCTGGGAATGGCTGTGCGGGGCTGTGAAAGGCTTTTCGGAGCTAGGAAAGGCTGTGCGGGGCTGGGAATGGCTGTGCGGGGCTTGGGCAGGCGGGGTTGGACCGGGACAGGCTGGGGCTGGGGCAGGCTGTGCGGGGCTGGACCGGGACAGGCTGGGGCAGGCTGTGCGGGGCTGGACCGGGACAGG
>WBNO01023647.1:23387-193062 GCA_013400575.1 Peucedramus taeniatus | reverse complement strand
GGGGTTGTGTGCCGGGCTGGGGCAGGCTGTGCGGGGCTGGGGCCGGGGTTGTGTGCCGGGCTGGGGCAGGCTGGCTGTCCCGCTCCGCAGGCTCACTTCCACAGGCTGCGCTGGGAGCGATTGGCCCGCGCGGATCATGTGGGAGAGAGCCGGAATCCCGAGCTGTAGTACCTCTTGGCACTCCTTTTGCCTTTAAAGCGCTCGCTCCTCGCAGCTCCCTGGGGCTTAGAGCCTCCCTGCTCTCCTTGCCCTGGTTCCGCTCGGGAGCAGCGCCGCGGGACGGCCGGGGCGAGCCGAGGGCAGCGGCGATGTTGAAGCAGGTGCCGCGGGCCACGGGCACCGCCTGTTTCTACCTGAACGCGGTGTCCCCCGAGGGCCAGGAGCTCTTCTGGCTCTGCGATCCGCCCGCCCGGCGCACTCCCTACAGGACCAGCAGGATTCTCGCCCGTCACCAGCTGGTGACGAAAATTCAGCAAGGTGAGTTGCTGGCAGGAGCGCTCCGTAGCCCGGCGTTGGCGCAGGGTCTGCAGGTCTGCTATTTCGTAAGAGAACAGGTTTTAATGCCTCATGTTGCAGGCTCGTTTCCTGTCTATTCGAAATTAATGTGGCTACAGACAGGGTTCGAAATAGTCATTCATACCTGTCTGTTTCCACGCATGCACACATGCACCGACCACCAGGAGACAAATGCTAGTGCATGATTAGTGATTTAACTAAATTATCTTTTAATCATAAACTACTGTGGTGTCTTAGGTGCTGAACTTCGTCTTGTCTGACTGAGCAGTTTCTGGCACCAGCCCGTCTGCTCTGGTTGCTATAGGTCAAGCCTGCCTGTGGTAACCCACAAAAGAAGAATAGGTGGTCACCCAGTTCAAAAAGAAGCAGAAGTCCAGTGCAACTGGAAGAAGGCAACCGGCATCACATCCTTTGGAAACAAGTGTGTGTAACTGTCAGGGCATTAGAAAATCTGTCACATATCCTTAAAAATAATTGCTGACTTGGCTTTCCACAGCTGCTTAAGTGGTTATCTAAGCAGTCATTACAAATGTATCGATTTGGTTTTTTCTGAATGTCTGTCTATTGCACTAAAGCTAAATGCAGATTGGCCTCAGAACAAATTCTTTGGCCTGTGCACACAATTTAAAATCATCTTCACAATGGCTAATGCAAAGATAAAAAACCCTAACCAACTGTACCGATTTTTCTGGATTAAAAAACAAATCAATACATAGTTTTGTATTGATCATGCGTTTGTATGGAATCCTGTTTTCAAGAGCACTGGTTTCCAAAGTGGATGCGGTCCTACATGCAGAAAAACATCATGTTGAAAAAAAAAATTTCCTGATAATAAAAGCCACTTTCTGGACAGCTTGCAGAAAGGTGTTTGATTCTGCTAACTAGGGGCAGGCACGGAGATAAATCATTCACTTTCTTATCTGGCAAACATCACAGCAATTGGTGTGAGGTTTTGACCAGCAGCAGTTAAATAGAGTAGCTATTTTTGTGTGCTGCTTTCCAGTAAGATTCTTTAGATTTGTGGCTGTCAAACTCTGGCAGAAGTACAAAATACAGTGATGAGATTTTATTGCATTTACAAAGAAAACAATGCATAATTCTTTGGCCAGGTTTAAAAAGATGAAAAAGATAGTTTCTGTGGCAATTAGGAAAATGTGGTTGTTTGCAAGGCAGTCTCAGGAACTGGTCGTGTTTGAAGGATACTGGTCCTCACTGCAGCTCTGATTTCAGGAAGGATATTATGTCATTCTGTGTACCCAGTGTATGGCCTGGACTGAATGGAAAGAAAGGGTAATTTATTTCTCTACAGATTTATTTGAAAATGTTTTGGGTGCAGTGCTAGTACCAACTTAGTGTTCAAACAGCATTAACTGAAGATGTGGTGGATTAACACACCTCTTCTACCTGTCATGGTGCTGTTTAACATTCCCTCTTGCAAGCTGCAATCTCTCTGGGACAGCCAGGGCTGCCAAAATGAGCCAGTGGTGCTGAGACTTTGGAGAAGCTGCATGGTGAGGAGTTTCAAAGTTGTAACTTTTCTTTCTGCAGCTTGTTGCATGGATGGTCAGTCTGTGGTGAATGACCTCTACTCCTCTTTTACAGCTTTCCAACCTGTTCTGCACAGAGCTGTGGAAATTATATTTGTATACTACCTTGATCATATGATGTATGTTACTGTTCAGTATATGAAATATTTATGTCTTTTGGGTCACTAAGAATAAATACGTTGTATCTTCCATCATTTCTTTTATTGATGTAAACTGGGGACAGGATCCACTGTTGGTCAAGTGTCAGTTCATTAGCAGTAAGGAAATTATGTGTGCAGATAGATGCTGATGTCTGTCTGTAAGCCCATATGTAGGCAGACACACATCTAGTGCAAAACCAAGGCACACTTTTTTTTTCTACAGTGCCACAAGTAATGACTAATAATTTTGATACAAATAGTTGTGTTAGCAATACCAAAAAATCTAAGCCTAGCTAATATAACTCAGTTTGAAACCTCCAGTTTACGGTCTGGATGAATAACCTAGATCCATCAATCCCTCACAAGACTCACCAAGTTTTGCTGGGTCAGCATGTCACCCTCTCTGCTTGCTTTGTTCAGACTGTAAGCAGTGTTAGGGTACTGGATCAGTCTCCCCATCCCTTTCCCAGAGGGTACTGGAAGAGTACTCTAAAATGGGTGGAGTTATCAGGCTGTGCTTTTAGAAGTGAATGACTTTTACCCCATTAACAAATGGGATTCATAACTAGCAGAGTGCCACAGAGAAACTTATCAAGAATATATTGAAAAGTAGATTAGGAGATGCAAGATGAGAACCAAAACTTGCTTTCACTCATACAGTTGAGTAAAACATGTAAATCATTATTTAGTTGCTTGAATTTTTATATCTTTGAGTCATACATTTTAAAACCATTAAGACAAAGTATTTGAGCTTAGGTGCCCCAATTCTTGTGTTAGCACCTCTCCAATCTAATAATTTGAATTGTAGCATATGTTTAGAAAAAGATCCAGCCTGCACTTTAAGATTGTTGGAATGGTGAATCCTGCCTTGTTAATTACTTAGCTGAAAACAGATCTGCCACATGTTTAAGTGCTAAGCTGCCCTGGGGCTTGTTTGAATACCTGCTCTCTGCTGCTTACCCAGTTATTTTTCACTTGCTGGTTTTCAGACTGGAGGCATCTGAAGTAGGATTGTTATATCAGGGATTTTTTTCCTTAGTGAAAGGAATGTTTTGCAAAATCACAACATATCCAATTTACAATGTATAAAGCAGTCAATGCTTCCATTTCTGATCAGTAAAGCAGTGTGATACAAAGCGTTGCATATACTGCCAGCTTTTCAGTCATTAGCTGCATGTACTGTTCTAAACTATGCTAATTTACACTGTCATATTGCAATACAGCTTTTCTTCCTCCCTGAAAAACACATTTGCTGAAGACTATTTCCTTTGTATTTTTCTTTGGTGTTAGTTAAAAATAAGCTAAATGAGTCATTAGAGGAATTATACTATTTAATCATTTCTAAAAAGAAAATCACCACAAGGGAAATGACAGGAACCAGACTGTTATTTCAATCAGATCATACTTTGAAAGTCCTAAATATTTATTTCGTCTACACCACCAACTCCTTGAGGCAGAATTATGAGGTGGCCTGTGAATGTGAGTGGTAATTATTTGTTTGATATTAAACAGGTAATTTCAAGATGTGATCTTTTTGATGATTCCCTTTCCCCCATAAGCCCATTAGTGACTGAAGGGGACACATGCCTCAGCATAAAGGAACAGGGTGTAGCATGCTTGGTCGGAGGTATTTATTCAAACTCTGTATGCAGTAACTGTATGAGAATTCATTAACCATTACTCATGTTTTCTTTAAATAAATAAGGTGATGACTTTCAAGAATTTATATTACATGAGTCACAAAGTTGTTATTTCTTTTACAGTACATGGCTAAACTCAGTGCAGAACAGAAAATATAAAAAGTAGCTGTAGGTAAAAAGTAATGAAGAATTAAGGCTGTACCCTGAACATGTTAAATTGAAATAACTGACTGTGCAGTACAGGTAGAGTGTAAGTCAAGGTGAATGAAGCCACATCTGCCCTGGCATAGACAGGCTGGTAAAGAAATGTTCCCTTTCATTTACAGTAAAATTAGATTCTTAGCCTGCATGTTCACTAAGACAATAATATGAAGAAACAAATGAAAATAAGACAAATTCCTATTCTCAGTGAGCAAATTCCTGCCCACAGTGCGTAATGTTCTGTGATTTGTCTCAGTTTATGTCCACAGGCAAGAACAGTTGAGGAAAATTGTTCGATGGAGCGATATTAAATCAGACTTTCAACTTCTCAAGGCAAACTCTCCATTCAACACTCAGCAGATGTTTTATACTTATATGTGTTGCAATTTCAGTTTTGATCTTGTATGTCTGCTATTACCTTTGGGTCACCTGGATTTGTCTGGTTTGAGTGAGTTTTAAAAGTGCAAACATGCACTTTTCTGTCTTATAATCTTCCCTTTGCAGTTATTTCAGGGTGTTTAATTCTTCTCTTTTTCTAAGCATGAGTAGAATTTTTGGAAAGTGTTACAGAGGTATACAATTGACTTAGAAAAAATTTTGCAATTCAAGTGACCTAAATTTCAATGATTATTGTACTATAAGATATAAAATACTCTCATATTCAAAAGAAGAACAGGGAAGTCATGTAGGTGAAAATATTGCAGTCATAGGCTGCATTAAAAAAGCCCACATAAAATTCCTGGTATGCACACAGGTGTGCATTACGGGATGGGACATGGGATACAATTAAAAAATTAAAACTGTGAGCTTGGTCAGACATACAAAGAGGACAAAATACAGTTGTTCAGGCAACATGAACCATAGTCTTTTTTATGTTCTGGGTGCTGACACCTTTACCTGCACGTTTAAACCTCACTGACTGAACACAGGAAAGTGAAAGATTAACCAACAAGATTCAGCCTTCATGGTAATGATACAAACACCCTCACTTATATCAGCTCTGACCAGTGCTGGTGGTCTACTGCCTCTTCAGCCTGTAAGCTGGTAAGTCAGGGCAGCAGCACCTTGTAGCCACTTTTCAACCCCTTGTGCCTCCTCTTGTGGTGCCTCTGTATCTACGCTCCAGCCCAGGCACGCAGGAGAGGACAGAACTGGGGCTGGCATTGCCCAGAGCACCAGGAGGAACATCCTTAGCTGCAGAGCTGCTTTGCACACCTCAGCTGGGACATGGTCCATCCCCCTCCACTGTCAGATATGTGTGGGGCAGGTGTGTGCTCACAGCAGAAGGATCTTTGGGTTGGTTGTTTCATACACTCTTTAAGGTCACTTAAAAACTGAGACCTTATGTCACCTGAAGCTTCTTCATCATATTTTCTTTCTTATACATTCTTTCTTCAAGCCCTTAGACCTAGACTTGAAGAAACTAGAATTCTTCAATTAAATAATAGATCTTTTTAAAATGCTTTTATTATGTACTTGTACTTGAAATGGTTGAAGTATTTGTGTGAAACTTTATCACAAAACATGTGAGGATCCTTAGAGGTATTTATAAGCTCAGAGTGCCCTGAGATGTGTTTATATTAAAAAAATATTGGTGTATAAGAGTGCTGTCCAACTAATTAAAGTTTTAAAAAGGTGTTCTTCATAAACAACAGGACATTTAAAAGGGAGAAGCCTTCACTGGAGCCAATATCTGGCAAAAAGGTTCAAATACGTAACTAGAAGTGGTCGGTGTGGTACTGGAGATTGGATTCAATAGTAGGGGCTATTTCTGGCCTTAAAGCTTCCCAGCCATGAAGTTTCAAAGGCACTTCAGCTGACACATGCAGGTTGGACACCAAAAAGTAAATCTTGGCTCTTCTTATAAGTTAGGAGACTTTTACTCTCAATTTCACTGGAAGCAGAATTTCAGCCAAGGTGAAATCTTAACTTGGGGCTTTCTTGTTTTGAAATTGTGAAATGAACAGCTGTAGTTGTGCTATATTTCTTCTGCATTGATCATGGATGAGACTGAATTTCATATTAACCCCATTGTATAAGCAGAGACAGTAATATTAAAAGACATTTAAGCCAATAAATGCAAGATTTATGCTCAATAAATGAATCACTAGAGTAATAATCAGAAGAGGAATTAGTTTAAATTTAGAAGTGATAAGTCACTGTGACATATAAAATGCTACATAACAGAAGTAAAATGGAAATAACTCACAAAACTTGATTAATTAAGAGAATATGTACATAGCATTTTTGTTACTCAGTTTCTTATATCCGTATTTATACAGAAATCTCTGAAAATTAAGTGCAGTATTTGTACCATGAGCACTGTAAATGTTAATTTAAAAAAAAATCTGCCATTTTAGGTTCCAGATACTATTATTTCTTGGCAATAGATAGTTATGTACTTTTAATTTTTATTCCTGTGCAAGCTGTGTAGTCATTGATAGCATCTTAGCCTCACTCATTTTTTTTATTTTACTCCTATCATATGATATTCTCCGATGTTTAATTGCACTTAAACAAATATATGAGCTGTTTCATATAGGGCATCACATATGTTTGGATTAGTGCCTAAGGGACTGAGCAAACAGGACCCTTGTTACTAGGTTATTAAACAATTGTCCATAGTTGAGTTTGTTACACCTTCTAATAACTGCTTTTGAGGGTAAAATGAGGAATTACATGTCCTGTGAGCTCGATCCAGTATATACCAGTTGTGTCATTTCTTATTTATACTCATTTTATAGACATATAAATGTGAGCAAGTGAGAAAACCCTCATCTTTGTGCCTTGTGGTGCACTTTTTGCTTAAAAACCTGAGGAGTTTCCCGTTTCAGGTTCAGTTTAATGGGTCAGATGAGCACACTATAATATGGTGGGAGAGAGGAGGGCTTGAGCACCTTCAGCTGGACTATTCAGAAGCTGTTGAAGAGTAGACAGTATGATTCAGAGGACTTGGGAGTATTATGGCTTGGCTGAAAAGGATGTGTGTGACTCAGTTTGAAAACATCTTGTGGGTTTTTGCCTCTCATTTGTTACAGGACTGAGTTTAATTCTGCAGGGAGAAAACAATCACTCCATAGCAGTTCAGAACACATGGGATTTTGACTAATACAGACACAGAGATGAACAAAAGTTTCTGTCCTTGTGATAAGTTAGGTAAACTCAACAAAGTAACTTGGTTTAAAATAATGGGCTGTGCAGTACATCTTAAGTAAATACCATCTGCCAGGCATGGAAACTGCCTGCCTGGAACATACCAGACGTTTTGCTTTCCAGTCAAAGCCCTTTGCCAAAGAAGGACTCAGCCCTGCTACTTACTCTGCTGAACCTTCCCCTGTGCTAAAGGAGCAAAATAATACATCCTAATAATGTCAACTGATATTGTTTTAATGAGCTAGATGTTACAGGCCTTTGGCAATAGTTGTGCTCTCTTTTAATTGGATAGTGGTTGGAGGAAGGTCTGTTTGTGTGAGCAAAGTTTTCAGGATTTGGAACCAAAATCTCTGTATATTTATTGTCGTCTCTCTCCTTTAGTCCCAATGGCCTAGAGAGTATCTGATTTTTTCCCCCTTAATGTGTCACTAGTGTCTTTCATGGTTTGTTTATTTTATTGATTTTGCCTTGTTTGTTTCTAGTCCCCCAACACTTGAATGGTTTAGGAATATGGATAAAAGCAGTAAATTCAAATCGAAATCTCTAATTTAATTCTAGCTTTTATCCTCTTTAGTCACAAACACACACCAGCTGGCATCCAGCACCCACCAGACCTGCCATTTTCTGGGAGATTTCTCAGCTTCCTTCCTGCAATCATTTGCAGGAAAATACAGCACCCTCGGCTTTAAGAAAAGGCAGCACAGCTTTTACTGCTGAATGGGTTGGGAAGTGAGGATGGTGGTACAGCTTTTACTCCTGTGTAACACTTCTCTGCAAGGAACTGCTGCTTCTTCAAACCCCCCAGTACATGCTGAACCATGTGGTTTTTCCCTAGATCTCTGACAACGCTTCCTCCTTCCTTACTGCATGTATCCTTTGGGCCAATAACTTCAATGTCCATTTATCCACATTATTATCCAGAAACTCCTGCTTGCAGATATTAGGTGTTAACACATGACATTCCTGAGTTGGTAACAGCAGTAAAATGTCCCTCTGAGTCTGAGTGGGCATATCTGTGCCGCTAAATAAAAGAGATGGGAGGTGAGCTTGATGTACCCCCTGGGCTGCTGAGCAGATTCTCTGGCTCTATTTTGGGCTTCTCCAACTGGCTCAGTTCAGACTAAGCCTCAGGGAGGGCTGGTCACAGGCAGTGAGGACATGAGCTGAGTGATGCCACTTGACCAAAAAACAATAATCATTCTGTATTTCATTTAGCAGTGTAATTGTAACCCATTTTCTGTTGCCACAGAAGGTGCAAAATAAGGAGAAACCTTGCTCACAAGGTCTGAAGATCCAATATTAAAGTTTCTGTAGTATTATTCCCCCATAGAGGTAAGACAATTTTAAATGCTTGAAGTTTCTGATGAAAATATGCAAAAGTAAATGTATCCTGTCACAAAGTGCCTTTTCATTCCTGCAAAAATGCAGAAATAAATTCTGTTAAAAAGCCAAGTATTTAAGTAATTTTCATTATATCGTACTGTGAAACAGACAGTTCATATTAGCTGACCACAGCTCCATCCTTCTCCTTTTGAAATCAGCATCCCAAATCTGTGTAAGGTGAGAACTTGAAAAAAACATTCCAAATAATTAGATCATGTTGCTGATGTCAATAACTGCAGCATCATCGAGTGTCCTTCCAAAAGACCCAGGATTTGAAAAGGGACCAAAGACATAAGATGATTCTGGATTTGAGGAGGAAGAAGTATCTCTGTCAACACTCACATGGCACAAGGGCAGGACTTGTGTGAAAGGCCTTTTCCATCGTTTCAGCTTCAGGAAGCACAGAATGTTTCATTTTCCTAGTCCCCACCTGATATGGGAGTGGGAGTCTGGACAGGACAAGACTCTCAGAGCCACACAATGTGGCTTTTTCGTA
This sequence comes from Peucedramus taeniatus, assembly GCA_013400575.1. Classification (NCBI taxonomy): domain Eukaryota; kingdom Metazoa; phylum Chordata; class Aves; order Passeriformes; family Fringillidae; genus Peucedramus; species Peucedramus taeniatus. Next base: position 183,986 of record WBNO01023647.1, on the reverse strand, counting down.
ATATATTTGGCAAACCTTCATGTTCTGCAGGATGAATCTAAGTTTTGTGTCTTTAATTGCATCTGATGGCAGCAGCTGAATATCTAATCATTTTTTAACTTCAGAGGTAATGGCTTTCTCTTCCTGCAAACATTTATCTGAAGGGAATAATGTAAAATCCAAAAGTTAGTGCTTGGCACAGAGGATGAGGCAGTAAGTCCTTGGCTTTACATATTTTTCCTTTTTCTTTTCATTTTTACAGCTATGTTTATATATATTTCTGAGGACATTTTAAAACTGCCATTCTGTCAGCTTCACTTCGTTAAAAGTGTGGCAGTCTGCCTAGGTCTTATCCAGAGTTAAGAGGAGTTTCTTGTCTCTTAAATTCAGCAAGCATCAGTGTATATCTGTCTTAAAAGTTCCTCCCAAATCAACAGACTGAGATATCAGAATACTTTTTCCAAAACTATTATTCAAACTGCTGATTCTGCATTAAAACTAGATACCCTTGCCAAAACCTTAGCCATGGCAGCAAAAGCTGCATTTCATACTACTGCCTGAGTGCTGTAGCCTGCATCAAATAATACAGGCACTGATTCATGGCCAGGATTGCTCTATCTTCATCCAGTGCTTCATGCTGAAAGCTGGAGCTGTCTTCATTGCGGCGATGGCTGATGAGACATCACATCAGTGGTGCCACCTGGAGAGATGTGTGGCTGCAGTTCACCCCTGAGGCCATCCTCCCCCAGCAGCTCACAGCCCTGACACCCTCCTTGATGGGCCGTGGGTGGCAGCAAGAGGTGAAGGGGTGCCCTTGCACTTGCGCATGGGGCAATTGTCAGTTCAGACTAAGAAAGCTCTGTTTACCAGCAGCTTCTGAAGGAAGGAAGAGGTTTCCGGTGACATTTTAATTCCCTTTTATGCAGAGCTATTTTTAGGCAGTGCTGCTGCCAGTCATATCAAATTCTTTGTGTCTTTTGAGTTTTCACTGAACTGCATAATGAGCGTTTCAGCTGCCTGACGCATAATGGCAGTGTTATTTGCTGAAAGTCTTATTATTTCGAGTGGCCTCTTATCTGAAGATCAATTCATTAGTTCTGGCCTCTGAAGTTTAAAAGGAAACAATTGCAATTGCTAAAGAAAAAATTAAATTACATTTTGTTTCGGTAATACTTATTTTCTCTAATATTGGGTACTGAAAGTCTATTTTAAGGCTGACAGAGCAGATGATCCATATTTCAGGGCTGTAATGTGACCTCTGACATCCACAGCTTATCAAGATGGGTGCAAGAACTGGACTATCAGTGAGGGAAATTTAGTTCCTTTTCCGTTATTTGGTTTATCTTTTTAGTCAGAGAGTGCAAACCAGTTTTCACCAGTTTCCAGGTGCTCATGGAAAGCCACCAGCAATGAGAGCTGCAAGGAAAGGTCACTTAGGTTACTCAGCTAAGTTTATTCAGCTAGGTAATTATGTGTTACTCAGAAGTGTCTCAGACCTTTGTAGTTGCATTGTTCTAGAAAGTTGTGTTTTGGACCATTTCTGTGGAAGACTTTTGTGAAAAACGTTGCTCTATTGGCGCTGCGCTCGCGTTGGGCTCTCGTTGGGCTCTCGTTGGGCATGGGGCCTAAAAGTTGTTGTACAAGCAGGAAGACTTGCCACCAGGTATAATATCATATCTGGTGGCAGTTTTCACCTGCCACCAGGTATGATATTATATGAAAACTGTGGTCTAAAGTCCTGGAAAATCCCCCATGTTGAGTCTTCAGTAAGGGTTGGTATAAAGCTGTTGGCATTTTCATGGTAGCTCTGCAGAGCCACTGACTCCCACACTGGCGAGGCTTTTTACAGCTCCATGGTGCCTGTAAAAGTTTCTAAGAACAGAAAGTTTTCAAAAAAGCTGCTGAGACCAATAGAGAGAACTTTTAAAATGCAATTTGAATATATACAGTACACATAATTTTAATGATAAGGACAAAAGTAGTTGAGTGAATAGCTTGTCTTGTTCAGCAAAACATTTCTGTTACCAGGATGCTTTCTTCCTCCTGAGCACCTGAAGCTGACAGTTAATAATTTTCTAGTTGAAACTATGGCTTGCTTTTTAGAAAACTTATGAAAACCCAAAATTGTAGAATAATTGTCTTAAGTGAATGTTCAATAGACATAGCCACAATCCATTTAAAGTGAATCAAAAAAGTGCCACTCATTTTTTTTTAAGTATTCCTTATTGACTCTGTAGCAGCTGGAAAACTATAGCAAGTTTTAATTATCTTCAGAAAACAAAAATCTCCTGCCAACACATGCTGGTTATTATCAGCAGCTGTTGTATGCTGACATACTCTTTCAGCATATATGAGGCTCAGCTGTCCTAAATAATCATTGTAAAATGTAAAATAGATTTATAGTGATGTTAATTTCTTGTTAGATACTTAACTACTGATGTAATTCATCCTGAATTTAGGTCTGTCTGCTTCTTTGTTTAAGCTATAAGAAAATTATTTAAAACCAGGATTAATATTTAAGAGGTGCAAATAGTTTGTACCAGGACTTTAAAATATCGAACTGTGGTGCTTTTTTAACAATCCACTAAAAATAATTAGATTCCCTGTTGTCATGCTTTTAGCATTTGTGTAAGTGTAAAATTTAACTTCCTGCCTTTGAGTAACAATTACTGCAACTTTGTAGCAATGAAAAAGTTACAAATTAATTTTCTGATTTAGGCAAAAATCTTTTCATCCTTTTATTCGCAGAAGTGGAGATCTTTATGGCAGTGGCAGTTGGTAAATCAGATGCTGCAATTCTGTTTATTGCATGATTTAGCAGAGTTTGTTTTTTTAATGGTACTAGTGTACTCTTCAGTCCAAGACACGAATAAATACATGCAACATTTATGGTTCAGAAATGTTTAGAAAGACACATAAGTATGGTAGATTTTTTTCAATGTATCTTGGGCCTGCATCTTCTCTAAAATAGAAAATTTGTGATGTGCTCGATTTTCCATTACCTTATATTCTCTGTGATGTATTTTAATTTTGCACTGAAAAAGTAAAAAAGATATCAGTCAATCTGTAAAATGTGTTGTTGGCACCAAGGCAATTTTAGACCATTTCTTGCTCACATGAGAGATTGACAGAGATTTGATGGTTTCCATTCTGAGGCTTAACCTGGAGGGAAATGTTACATTCAGCAGACTGCACTCTTGACATTTTAAGAAGTCCTTTAATATGGATTAAAAATATGCATGAGACTCCACATAGTTCTATTTCACTGAAATGACTATTGACTTTTGGACTTGAGTTTTCACCCAGTCTGTTTTTAATCCAACTGCAATCTACTGAAATACAGTTCAGGTTCTAGTTTTAAGTAGGACTCAGGTGACATTCACTCAGGCGGTGTCTGTGTGGTTACATGACTTCACACCAGCTGGGTAAGGCACAATATTCCTTTGCTGTCTTAGAGACCCAGCGTTCAGATCCCCAGCAGAGAAAGACACTGTGCTGAAATAAAATATCTCTAGTTTGCATAAAAGTAGTACATGCAGGAGCATCACAGTAGCACCACTAAGTGCAAGAAATAATTCTGGCTTTAGTCTCACGTTCAGAAACCATGATTTCATGTTTGATATGTCTGCTTCACTGAAACATCCTGAAACCCTTCAAAACTTCAGTGTACAAGAACTGCCCAGGCAACAAGAGAACTTTACAGAATCACAGGATAATTTCGGTTGGAAGAGACATTGAGGGGCTGTCCAGCTCCTCAGAGCGGGCAAAGCTGGATCAGGTTGCTTGGGACCTTGTCAGGTTTAGTTCTGAGTTCTCCAAGGGCTGATATGCAACTTCCACACATGCTCTGGGCAACTTATGATGTTATTTGACCACCTTCATGGTGAATTTTCTTTTCTCTTATGTCTAATTGGATTTTAAATTCTGCAACCTTGTTTCTGTTGCCTTTCATCCTACAGTTGTGTACCTCTAAAAAGACCCTGGCTTCACTTTCCTGTTAAGTAGATGAAGCTATCAATTAGTTCTCCTAGACTTTTCTTCTTGAGGTTAACAAACCAAGCTCTGCTGGTCTTTTTTTTATGTCAAGTGCTTCAGCCCTCTGCGAGGCTTGGTGTGATGTCCTTGTGCTGGGGAACCCCAAAATGAACAGTAGTTCATAATGACTGTAGTTTCACAAGTGGATAACAAAAAAGCAATCATGTACCTTGATCTGCTGGCTTCATTCTTCCTAATGCACTAGCCTAGTGTGACAGTGGTATCATTGGCCAAAAGGGCAAATTTTTTGCCTTTTTGTTGCCAAAAGTACTGAAGGACTTTTTTCCGAGGTCTCTCTTTGTCCAGTTAGCCCCAGTCTGTCTGGTTGCAGAGGGTTATTCCATCCCAGCTGCAGGACTTATGTGGAATGTGTGAGGTTCCTGTCAGCCAACTCCTCCAGCCTGTCAAGGTCACTTGGAAGAGCAGCTCTCCAGCATCTCAACCACTCCTCCATGGTTTGGTATCATGCACAAATTTGCTGAGTGTACTTTATTCCATCATCCAGGTTGTTATTAAACACATTAAACAGTATCAGCCCAGTATCATTGCCTCAGGGATACCAATAGTAACCAACAACCAGCTGGACTTTGTACTGCTGACTACAAACTGTGATCAGTGATCCAGTCATCTGTCTCACCATTTGTTATCCATGTAATCTGTCGTTCACTTACCTGGGCTCGCTATAAGGATGCAGTGGGAGACCAAGGTAAAGACAAGCCTCCTTGTTCTGTCTCCTTCCCTGACTGGTCCCTAACAGCCCATGGGTTATGGTGTGCGTAATGCTGTGTCTGTGAATGACCCAAGTTCAAGATCTTGCCCTATGGCATAAGCAACAGTAAACATTTCTCACTTGTAACTTCTATCAGCTTCAATTTTATGTAAATTAATAACCGTACATCAGCACAGATAATTGAACCAGGACCTCCAATTTCATTGATCTGTGCCATAAGCACTATGCTGCAAAGTCAGTCTCAGTAGACCTTCCAGTTCTGTAGTATACATGGTATAGGATCCATAATTCATTGAATGAAGCTAACCTGTGGTTCTGCAGTCTTTAATAAGAAAATATTATGAAAGCAGAGAAAAAAAAACCCCAGACTTTGTAGCTTTGTTTATTTGTGATTTATCTTGGTAAGCTGTTAATGTGTATTCAGTCAAGTCCAATGAGTTGATGACATTTGAATTAAGTTGTTTTATCCCAGCCTGAGGAGCTGCAGGTTAGTCTAAGAAAATTTGGAGCAAAGAAGAGATACAGGGTGAGATAAGATGGGAGCAGTAGGTCTGCTCCGCCCTTCCCAGTATCTTTATTTCCAATGTACAGCATGAGGTGAGGCCACATCTGCAGAGCAACTGAACAAGCCACAGCAGAGATCAAATATAAGGCAAATGAGGGGTAAGGAGACAGACAAGGTAGGTAGGTCACTGTTGCCACTAATGCAGGAGATAGAGGAATCCACCAAAAATATCCAGGGATGCTGAATCAGAAGTTGTTTTTCACCCTGGCTTCTGAGGCTTAGTCTTGCCCCAGGCAACGGATAGCTGCATTTAAACTGCCATTATCTGTCCAGGATTACAAATATGACTCAGGTAAAGGAGGGCAAGTAAATGCAGGTCTACTGCAGGGATGTACACAAAAGAAAATGTATCTACACAGATTTTTAGTCCTATGAAGACAGAAGAGTTTGGAGCTAAAAATAGGCATCTAGTTATTGTTATCTACTTTTTTTTATATCCTCTTTTCCAAGTCCTATCAGTAGAGGAAGGAAAAAAATCCCATAAAACAATCATATTTTAAAAATTGCTTAGTCCTTCTAAGAAACATTTAAAAGGCCAAAGACCATCACAGATATCTTTATATGATCAGAGTAACTGGACTGTAGGAATTAACTTAGCCAGATAAGTAGTTTTATTTGCTTTAATAATAAAGTAAATCATTCATTAAAAAAAAAAAGTGTACCTCTGAAGTATTGGCTTTAAAATATTTTGACCTTAAAAAGCCTGAACGACTTCAGATTATTAGGAGTCCACTGTGATTCTGTATCTGGAAAACCTAGAAAACTTTACTAGTCTGTTCTTAATTGGTATGTTTTGTACCACATTAAAAACTGTAAAAAGTTCCCACTGGCTAGCAGAAATAAGCTTATCATTTTTTATAAGTGGTGCTTTCAAAGTAAAGCATGACCATAAAGATGCATTTTTTTTTAGTCTCCCTGACCCTCCTCCTCAGACCATTTGAAACCTTTGAGGTAAGCAGAAGTGACAGGTGTTCAGCAGCCTTAAAAAACTCTGGTAGCATCTCTGTAAATTGGAATCTATAGCTGCTACTGCAATTTGAAGATCAGAAGAGGGACACAGCAAAGCTCAGATATTTTGATGGAGTACAGGTGGCAGCAGAGCAGTGAAACCAGAGTTACAGTTCCAGCATCCCCAACACTGTGTTCAAGTACCCTAGATCACACTGCCTTGCCAGAATAGAAAGACACACAAAAGGCATACTGGCACTAAAATACTAGAATACTAATAAATACTAAAATTTATTTCATGGAGTCTTTCACCTACAGCTCTTTCCAAAGGAACTAGCAAGGGTACAGGCATGGCAGTAGCAAAATGACAGATGTGGCACCAGTGCGATGCATGACATCTCTGCACATCAGAGAGAAGGTATCAGTCAGGGCCAGTAGCTGGCATGGAGCACCCTGGGGGGAATCCTTGATCTTATATAAAAACTACACCACACACTGGTGAACTGAACTGAAACTATAACCAAAATGATCTCCATTGAAGACCTGAATGAAATTTCTTGTGCTGGCAGCAGGATGGGTTGGAGTCTCTGAGTGAGTGGGGCAAGGGCTGGGGCTTGTCTCTGCAGCATTGGCTGTAACCTGGGTGCTGGTCTGGAGAAGTGAGCAGCTCACTGCTCAGCCCTGGCTCTGGGCAGTGTCACTGGACATGTAATCCAGCTGAAATGCACATTCTTGCCAAAAGGGCTGGTTTTGGTCCCAGCTACTCCTTTTGATCAAGGCTGGTAGAAGTGTGACTACAGGATGACGTGTTCAGATCATTGCCTCAAAAAATTGTGCTTGTATGGTTTTATTACAAGGTAGCTGGTAAGAATATGTAGTGAGGAATGGGACAGCTCTGTTTAGTGTCAATCAGCAGTGTTACTGAATTAAAAGCAAAGACTGTAGCTGCACAAGCAATGCAGAGAAAGGCAAAAAAGCAGCTGGGGGTGTTGGATTTGTTTGCACATTTCTAGTGTGCCCTTATGTCATAACTCAGCAGAATGATTTTAAATAGACATTTCAGAGTATCTTCGTTGGAAATCTAATTAAAATATGGCAAGGTTATGCACAGAACATATTTTAAATTGTCATTCACATTTGTTTACAAGAATCCAGGATAAAATCCCTTTTTACCTTGCCTGGATTGTACTGCCTTTGTTATCTGTGGTCCACTGATGTTTGCAACTCTCTTGATTACTGTTGGAAAGCAGTTATTAAACAGGGTGTTTCATTCTTAGCAAAAGTTCCCTAGAAACTGGCAGGACTAAAGGATTTAAAGGTCTCATTCTGAAATGCAGATCATATCTTTTTATTAAGAATTTCTTTGTGGATATTGGAAATGTAAAGTTGACATTTCAAGAGAGATCAGCACAAGCAAAGCACACAGATCTTAGGAAGAGAAAAGCCAGATTCTTCTGGCATTATTCATAAAGAGAAATACTGGGACCTCATGTGAATCAGCAGGTAGGAGGCTGCAATGTGCCAGTAATATCATAGTGCTCTTTGAGCATGTTTGGGAAATGCAGAGGTTCAGAACAGGTCTAAGCTCTTGATTTAATTGCTTATCTATCTACTAGTTTGATTTTTCTCCTCTATTTGCTTTACTTTCTTGCCTTATCACTCTCTACCATAAGAAATAACAACACAGATTTTGGCCCTATGTTTTGCATCTGCCTACAGAGATAACTTTCCATAACTGCAATTTTCATTTTGGTATTTTCCCCTTCCTTATCACACTGTGCACATGCTCCCTCTTCCAAATCTGCTAAGAAAGTATGCTAGCAATGTGCCTTTACATGTTTGACAGAACTCTAGCGTGCATAAGATCACTGATCATTAAAAAAAGGCTGTCTAAACAAAATCTTCCTTTTTTTTTTTTACTTTATGGACATTTTTTTTCTGCACAATTTAATTTGCCTGCACAGAGTCTGCTTGTATAGATGTCCCTTTTATCCTTTTTTCTTCTCATTTTGCCTCCCTACTCTAAACAAAATGGAAATGGAAATATGCCTTTAAGCTCATCATTTTTAAAAAAATCACGGATTTGGAATGTTTTTATTATGTATCAACTGTAGTTAAAAATACAAGTTTTATATTTGGGAGCCTTCTTTGCTGCACATTTACAAATCAGAGAGATGAACACTCATCTGCAGACACACTCATGAGCAAAAATAGCACATTCCCAAGTGGTATCATTTGGGGAGGCTGTAGTACAAATTCCCTGGCAGCTGGGAAAGCAGGACAGAGTGCAAGACAGCATTAACAAAGCTTCTGTGATAGAGGGGAACTCATCATGGCCCTCTAGAAGTCCCCTTGGGGGCCATGTGCTGTTCTTGGCAACAGCCTGACCCTGCAGGGACACTACTAGACTGGAATCAGGAAAACTTCCTAGTTTTGTGGTGTTATGGTGATTTACTTCATTCAAGGTAACTGAGTTCAAGATTTACTTCATTCAATGTAACAAATTCTCAGATCCTTTTTCTTTAGACAAGTGTGGTTTCTTGTCCATAGCTTGTTCAAGAATGGACCATATCCACAGGATTGTAGCTGTTGGGGAACCCCACACTGCCACGTCACACATTTGGGTGCATCCTCCCATAATTTTAGTTATTTAGGCACTGTGGAATTTAGGCACATGTAGAATTAAAGCTCACTGAAGGTAGACTGTATGAAGGATTCTTGTCTACCCCGTGTATGTTCTAAGACACTTGCAATACAGCTATACAAACACACAATATAAGCTCAATATGCCCTAAATAACTCTGCCATGTGCCATGAAGATGATGAAAATCATCTATGCAAGAAACTCTGTACTGCTGACTTCGCCCATGAGAATTTTGGGAGCACTCCAGCAACAGTGCATCCATCAGTCAGTCACATGTTTCCTTCCTCTCTCCTGCAAGGTTTATTGCCAGTTCCACCTGTGAATGTCCCAGCTCAGACCCACGCAGGAGAGTTCTGCCCTGTGGGCACCCAAAGACAGCACTCCAGGCACTGTATCACAGCAGGCTCTTAGCCCCCTAGACCCTTCAGTAAATCGTGTGGCAGCCTCTTGTGGGGCACTGTGGCTGTGGCACTAAGCTTTTGGGTAACAAAGTGACTGAAAGACCTTTGGCTGTGCTCACTCTCCCTTAGTTTTGTTATAGCTATGGCCAGGTGCAGAGCCAGTGCACAGAGATGGATTGTTTGTTCTGCAGCGGGTTGTGCCCTCCTTGCAACATGGTGTAGATCCAGTCTAGGAGGTATTTGTGGGGTATTACAAAATGGCTTGTGACCCAAGACAGGAATGGTGAGATCATGAGCACTGAGGGACCGCTGGGACAGCAGCTGTTGCCTGTTGCAATCCCTGTGGCACAGCTGCATGCAGACAGGAATGTCTGGCACGGAGGGAGTGCACCAGTGAGGGGATTACACGCTCATGGAGATTAAGACAACCATCAAGTAGTTTTGCATAAGACTCTTGAGGTTAGCCAGAGGCAACCATGCAGATGCAAGTTTTGAACACCATCCCAGCCCAGAAGTTAAGTGCCATCACTAAAGTTAGAAGTTAGGTGCCATCATAGGCTCAAAGAGTGGCTGCCTTGGTCTTAGAAGTCAATAAGCAGTGACACTGTGGGGATTTGAGAGAAGACCCAGGTATGATGAACTAGTAGCAACTATGTAAGATGCTATTTGCCTCAAGAAGAGTTACTTAAGGTGAGTTGGGCTGATTGTGTGGCAATATTTGCTTGCCTTGAGAAGTACAACAGCAGCAAGGATTGCAGATGTAAGGTGGTCCCAAAAGCAGGTAGCTGAGGTTCTGCTGACAATGTCTATAGTGCTGACATGTCCAGGAAGTCTGGTATTTACCTGCTTGAGGAGAAGGAATCTCCTTTTGCTCCGAAGAGAATAATAAAATAAGAGAAATTACTTTTCTCAGTGTTTTGTGCCTGCAGTTAGCTGCTGCTTTTGTGTATGAAACTGCATCATGGGATAATAGCAACCAGAGGAAAAAAATCCTATCACTGTTTTGGTTGGTGGAGAGCACATTTGTCTGGCTGAAGGCTAGGTGGTGGTGCCTACAAATGTGCCAGTGTGCTCAGTGTCTTCAAATGCACCCAGAAACTGCAGTTTTCCTCACTGCAGACACTCAGTACAACTGTAGCAGGGAGTTTAGTGCTGTGTGATGTCACCATTTTTTATTCTGACACTGTTTATGAGACTATGAGAAATATGGTTAAAAGCCCTAGATACAGGCCTGTGCCTCTTCTTTCTTCGCTAAGCTCCTAGGAACTGGTATAGTTATGGGTCATAACATTTAATTAAAAAGTAGGTAAGCATTAAAATACCAACATTCCAAGTGTCCTCATAACAATTAAGTGGTACGGAATAGGCAAGAAAATTGGGAAGTGCAGTGTCCTTTGTAAGCTGAGCATCGTGCAGTGAGCGATAATGGAAGAGGAGCCTCCAGCAGGGACCCTGCCATCAAACACACAGTCTGTAGAGACAGGAACTCTGCATAAAAGCTTGTCCTAATTTGCCTGATCAAAGCCTCCTGTCACATTCAAGTGCAGACCTTCTCCACCTAGGCTCTTTGTAGGACAATGTGTGCGTGGTGGGGGGAGTGTTCAAGAGCCTGTTCAACAAGTGCCAAGTGCGATTTGTTTAATGCCAAACCTGCTGTGTGAGGTTAGATGTATGTGCCAATGTCAAATATCTTAATCTGAGCCCTAAGTACTGATATAACTCTTTTCTCAGATGCACTGTCAAAGTTAGGCAGTGCACAAGTTCAATAAGGCTTGTGGCTTATGGTGTCTTCTTAATGAATATCATTGCATTGCATATTAACTGCCTCAGCAGTGTCCTTATTAAAAATTTAGCTTGCTATTTCTACAGTAAACAAGATGATGTTTGCTTTGCAATAGATAACACAAAATGGTTCTTGAACACCATCCCCAGCAAAGGCGTCTTTGTGGTGAGTTTGCACATCAGGGTTCAGCTTTGTGCAGATTTTCTTTGGCTTAATAAGGATTGAATTCTTGCTGAAGCCTTTTCTTTAGTGAGCCACTAAGAGGCTCTCTTTCCATTACCCTGCTGCTTATTTTCACAAAACTTGTAAGAGTTTAATACCTTTGAGCCATCTGTCTCTTTTTCAAATCAGCCAATTTGTTCAAAAGTTATTGGTGGAGGTGATAAGGAGCCTGACACAGAGAGGGAGACAGACCAAAAACATAAAGCCTGACCATCTCAGTGACACTTCCTTAGGAAATCAGTCTAAACATAGATTGCACAAAAAAATCTTACAAAAAGTCTTTGTGGACTAGATCTCTTTCATATAAGTTTCTCCAAGTTTTGAATTAAAAATTGGCTTATAAAAATAGGTAGAAGAGACTTTCACCCTATAAATGGGAGCTTTCTCCTATTTTTCAAATGCAGCATGAGAGAAAGCCCAAAACAAGGCTTGAGACCAAGAAGTGGTATTTGTTCAAAAAGCACCTGCTCAGTTAGAGGAACTGTCAAGCTGTGGCAGTGGGATCTGCTCAGAAACCTGCACCTAATGGACATGGACATCTGACTTGCCAGTCCACAGACCTCTTCTGCAAGGCCATCATTTACATTTCATGCTGTCATATCTGTCCAGGAGCTCTGGCATTACCTGTCGAGTTCAAATCTGCTCACACTGAGTAAGTCTCTTAAATCAGCCCGTGTCAGCTCAGGGAACAGTGCTATTTGCATTGCAGCCAGAGCACCATTGCTTCAGGCTTTCAATAGTCATTTGACAAAATAACTTTAGTCCTTCAAAAAGCTTACAGTAATGGCTCTAACCCTTATCTTTGTGCACCGTGTAGAGTTCCACCCAAACAAAGGGGGTTATGTTGAGCAACTGAGTGAGTCATTGTAGGTTCCAAACTGAGCATAGGCTTAGGAACAACATTTGGTTACAACAGATGGGAGGAGCACATGCTAAGAAAGATATAACTATCAGCAATTGAAAACATAGCAAGGCCAGAGGCAAATGATATGTACATATGGCTTCTGTATGAGTACATACACAGTATTTCTTCCACATTCAGTAATTAAAAATAAAATTAAAACATTGCTTAGTGGGAAATTTATGTTTCTCACGTTAAAAAAGTGGTATATAATTTCATTAGATGGTAAAATGAGACTATCATGTAACATTTGTCTCCACTTCCCCTGTAATAGGGATAAAATATTCTTAGGGCATAAATAGCGGTGGACTTTAGTCATAACTGAATAGTTGCTTCATTATGTTACTGTACTTCAGCAGGGAAGTCTTCATGACCATATGGAAAGCACACACCCAGGGCTGACTAGGAATGCCTGATAATCCCACAAAACAGGTCACCAAGTGCACTGATGGTACTCCTGGGCATCTGAGAAACAGTCTGGTGCTGCAAAAAAATCAGGATTTTCATTGTGGCTACCATAGCAAATACCCTGTATGTGGATCAGATATCCTAGTCAGAGGCTGAAGCAAGCTGGGGCTTCCTTGACACTGGGGCCTCATATCAGGACCCTCGAGGCCCATGCATTAGGTGACACCCCAATATACACTTGACCCTTTGGGCTGCTTACCTGTTTGTCATCTCTGCGCTTTCTGATTTATTAAATTATGATACAACACAGTGGAACAGACACAGCAATACAGCCTTTCAGCATTAAGTCCATCTTGTAGTAGTTTCATGCCTGGAAATTCATTTAAGATCTGTATCACCGGCCAGGCTGAATCAGGCCAGAGGCACTGGGCGTATTTACCCAAGCGTGGTGTCTCAGGCACAGGCAGCCCCCCACGCCAGGTACAAACAACATCTCTTACCTACCCCTGCAATGAGCAGGTGCTCTCATTCAGTGGCAACAGCTTAATAGGATTGCAAAAGCTGTACGTGCCAGTCATCCCATTGCAGGGTAATTTCTAATGACCTGCCTCTCTGCTGTGTCTCATTTGTGGAAGAAGCCGTCACACAGCTCATCAGAGTGAATTTAGCCCCATTTGTACTTGCCTGTCAGCTGTCTACGCTCTTGTTTAAGCATCTCGCTTATCACAGCAAGGAGGTACTAAAGGTTATTGTTGTCCTGTCCTTTTTAATTATAGCTGGACAGTACTTTAATAAACGGTGACAGAAGTAAACAAGTTTCAGAATAGAAAATGAAGGATTGTATTATACTGGAGCTGCTACTTAACATCCCACAAATCAGTCAGCTGCTAGCTATAACATGTTACTGCTGAGGACCTGCATTAGCACTAGCCTTGTTTCCAAGGCTTTGATATATTTTTAATATATATATATATATAGTCTTTGCTACCTTATTAATATTCACAGGATGAGAAAAATATAGCCATGAATATCTATCTAGCAATAGACCATTTCAGAAAGACACAAAAGTATTGATTTCTATTTTGCAGTGTTCAGTGATGATTAATTTCTCCGCACCAGTTGCCATAATTAAGGCTTTTTCTCCTGAGCAGATGACAGCACACCATACAGGCAGGGGTTGGATGTGCAATGAATAAACCCAGATCTTACACCCCAGCTCCCACCTTTTAATGAAAGTGATTAATATATATATTTATATATATATAAAATCAGGATGGACATGGATATTTGTGGTGCTGACATGCCCAGGAGTCTGAATTATTGAAAACCTGGGTAAATAATATTTTCTGACAGTGTGTGGTGACTGAGAACCTTTATGGGGCTTGTTGGCCCCAGGATCCAGATGCTGCTCAGGCTATCCAAATGCTGGGGCAGATGTAACTACTTAAGGGTGCTGAGCAGAGCCAGAGGCTGTCACAGCTCCTTCAGAGAGGCTGGGGACAGAACTGAGCATCTCAGACTGTAAATTAAATGCTTGCTTTGGATACTTCATGTCACTCTAGTTTCCCACACTAACCCAGTGAGAAAAACAGGCAGCTCAATGCTGTTCTGCATTACTTTTATTTCTTATTTCATTTCTTCATGTCTCTTAAATAGGATTTTCTTCTAACTTCGAGTATTCCTTAGAGCTCAGTTAGAACTGGGAAATATTTTCCTAATTCTGAGCAATTACAAATTTTCTGGATAGAGGTCATGCAGAAAATCATGTCATATATGTGTCTGGTTTGAGAACAATTAAAGTGTTTGAATTTACATTTACATGCATGAAAATCACCTTTGGACTGAGATTAAGCCCAGAAAGCATCAGCCCCAAAGGCACTACCTTGACAGAACTTCTAGGAAATGTAAATGAGGGTTAAGAACTGAATTTGTTATTGAGCAATTATCTTCAAAGCAACTAACACTAAGCTAATCTTCTGCAGAAAGTGATGAAGCTCTCTTGCATGGGAGAGGCAGGCTGCAAAATCCTCTGTTAACTGCAGTTGTGTGATATGCTCAGTCTTCAGCAATGGAAAAATGGGCTGAGAAGAGGCAGGACAAGAGTGAGGGACGCTGGCTGGAGACTCGGGTTTGTAGAAATCTTTCAGCCAAAACTCCTGAGTGAAGCAACGCCTGGTAGGAAGGGCTGCACGGGCAGGCTGGGGGTGGTGCTTTGCCTTTGGAGTGTGAGGTTCTTCTCTGACGCCTTTTCCCCTCCCTGGATGATTTAATTCAGGTTTGAGCAAGTAATGTCAGTGCCCAAACTCATGTTCAGACCCATGTCCAAATCATTCTCAACCACTCTGATGAGCTGTTTGTGTGAAAAATGACAGGCTGGGAGTTCTGCCTTGTAGTACGTTATTAGAAAGGAAGGGAGTGTCCCCTGCTTTCAAGAAGAGAGAGGCTTCTTTCATGTTTTACTCATCAGTGAAGATTTATTACATCCAAAGAAATGCTTTTTCTTCTTAAGCTTCAGCTTTGGAAAACTACAATGCTACATTTTCAAAGCAAATTTAGTTCTTGTGGTGTACAGTTTAATAAAACAACTCTGTTAGGGACATCTCTCTGCACGAAGTAGTACTAATTTGAAAAACTTGGAAATCTTGTTTAAGTTTTATTTCATTTTTATTATAAGAAAGTGCTACATGTATATAAAAAGGCAGAAATCCCAAATGTAATGGTTATATATAATTTGAATGACAATAGTATGAGTTATAAATATATGCTTACTTTTTAAAGATAATAGAATTGTGCTTCTTGCAAATTAGGTAATTGAAATGTGATTAAGGAGCTATTGCAGTTTTAAAAGGCCTTCTTGTTACAATAAGAAAGCGAAAACAAAACTTTGTGCTTGGTTTCATTTTAATGGGTTAATCAGCAATTAGAAAGTTGAAAACAAGTCAGTACCCAGCTCTGTACCTACCCTGGGAGTACAGTTGAGCACTCAGAGCACGAAAGACTCGTTTTTATCACCAGAGGAAGAAAATTATAGCCATAAACTGTTCTTTACTGGAGGCAAAATCACGATTTGTTGCTGGAGCTCAGTGTCTCTGGTCCTGGTCTCAGTGCTGCCCCCTTTCCCAGGCATCTGGCAGTCAGTGATTTGTAAGTTTCAATTAAGTCACTATAAAAAATGAGTAGCTTGAGGGCTCTGGTTTATTACTAGTATCCAACTCGGTTTTCATTTACTAAATGACATTCTGAAAGCTTCTATTCTGAACATAATCACCTTAGGGTATGCACTGAGCACAGCCCTGGATGATTCAATTATTTCTGAATGCTCTTCTCTCCCCAGAACGTAGGGCTTCGCACATTAGCAGCATGTTTAGTGTTTCACAGTTGTTCTCTTTGCACTCATCAGGGTTTTCCCAGGAACAGACTGGAAGTATACAACTTGCTGCTGCTTCTTGAAAGCATGTAACCATTGTGTCTCTCCTCAAAGTAGCTGACTTCCCCAGATGAGTGTGTTAAAGCTGACAGATATATATATATATATATTTTTTGTTTCTTTACAGCTTTCCCCTTACTTTTTATGAAGCCTTCTGATGAAGTTTAATTATGGAAATTTATCGGACATGCTTTGTCCACATGAATTGTCAGATAAAATACAGTTTCTGCAAAGTTTTCTGGGAAGCTGCTGGAGAGAATCATAATCACTATTAGCCTGTGCTGTTTCCAAAACTGTTCTATATTCTGCAGGACAAAAACAGTCCAAGAGATGAACCATGAACCTTAAAACTACAGCAAGTCTGCAATTCACAGATCAGAGCTGTCAATAAAATTGCAGAGCTGTGACAATAAGTTATATAGATGAGGAAAAAATGCTGGAAAGAAAGAACATGTCAAAGCCCACACATCTTTTCTGAAGGGACATCAGGAATGAACGTGTTAACAAGTGCTGGACTTCAGTATTTTTGATTTTATACAATTTTCCAAATATCAGTTCATTTCATAGGCAATTTCTGAGTAACGGCACAACAGCCACTGGCTGAGCTGCCATCTATTTGAGGGTTTCCTCATTCATTAGTGAAAATCAGAATTGTGCATATTAGCTAAGTCCCTTATCAGTAGCTATCCAATGTAAGTTTGTGCCCTCCTCTCTCCTGACCCCCCCAGCTGCTGTGGTTCCATTTCCAGTACTATGCTGGTATATCCCGTATCTCTGAATGGGCATTTCTCCCTCCTGTCTAATCTAGGTACACATGCTCAAAGTAAGTTTGAAGTCTTTTTGCCCTCTGCTCTGCTACTCAACACTTCAGCCACCTCAGCTACCCTGGCGCAGTCCAAATACACACACACCAGACTATTGCTGGATACACTGGTATTTCAATCTCTCAGGCCTTTTGTGGCTGGGACATGTGATGGGCCTGAAACTTTTTTTACAGTATTATGGAGAACTAAGATGTCTTTCAATATCTCAGCTGGTGAACTGCTGAGGAAGCCAGAGCTGCCAAAGTCCCTTGAGCTGGTACAGGGCCAATTTTCCAGATTCCCTGTGCCCTATTCAGGATCCTGGAAATCATGGTAAAAGCTTTCATACATGCAGCTTAGGGCACTTCTGTTCATATGAGGGTCTTCTGAGTTCATGGACTCAAGATAAGTGACCTCAAAACACCTCAGAGCTGCCAGGCTTGGAGCTCATGACAGGTGCTGGCTGTTCCTGGTGTCACTGCTGTCAATGGCCTGGGTCTTGATTTCATATCAAAGATTGTGTCATTGCATCCCCTTCCTTCAGTTGGAAAATCTAGAGGTATTAGCGAAGGCCAGAGCCAAGCACTCTTTTTCTGGTATTTCTGAGAGGTGAATACGTTGGAATTTCATTTTGGAAGAAAATTTAGAAAGATCACCTTTGATCCTACAGAAAATGCAACTGAATTTCTGGGTTTCTTGCACGTGGCAAGTAGTGCAGACACATAACTGTCTCAGCTTCTCAACAATGCCAGAGCAAATGGAAGAACAGGAGAAATCAGTATCTGAGAGCCTCAGGACCAACAAAAGCTTACAGAAGGTAGAAGGAGAGATGGCCTTACTGAAGACCAGAAAATCCATCTCTTTTTTTTCCTATTTTTCAACTTGAAAATAGATTTTTATTTATAAAAGAACATGAATGGCACACTGATTCCGAAAGGATGGATGTTTGCGTCCACTCAAGCTTGGCAAACAAAACTGTATTACAGCTAAACTTCTATTGCTTCTCTAGGGCAGGTGCTGTTGCAAAAAACTGGAATACAAGAGGAAGTTAAGGCATAAAATATCAGTTGAGGCTTTGTGAAAGCATTGCTAAAATCTTGCCATCTGTGAAGGGGTGAGGTTTAATATTTCTTCCATCTTCAATTCGATGAATTTGTACCAACGCAAATCTGATTAAATCAAAGGGGTAGTCACTTCCAATTATTTTTATTAATGACCATGGGTATGATCACTGTAAACACAGAGTTTCTGACACTTAATAGAAAGGTTTGACCTCATAAAGCTTAAACCCATTAGTTAATTTAGCCTGGCCTCCTGTCTATCTAATGTGTTGAAAACAGAATTTGGTTGTTTGGCTTCAATTCCTTCCCAGAAACTCAGCCTGTATTGACTAGGGCACAAAAAATTAAAAAACAAAAAAATGTATGAAAATCATATGCTGAACTTCAAATTTGAATTTGTCTGTCCTCAAATTTCAGACATTCTTCTCGTGCTTTCTTTCTGGAACGAAGAGATTTTCACTGTCAGATATCACTACATTCAGTTTTTTAAAAAAGGATGTCAAATCTGTCCCCAGCATCCTTGCCTTGTTTATTATTTCCCTGACATATCCTTAGGGATCAAATTACACAGCATTTTTTTCCACAACATTACACAGCTATTTCTTCATCCAGACCATTAAGGAACCAATGACTTCATGATCACATCATCTTTTCAAAGGATGCAGTCACTCACCTGAAGAAGGAATGAGTTTTACCTCCTAAGGGCAGGGGCTCTTTGGCTGGATGGAGGGCGGGCAAGTGCAGGAAAGTTGCTGATTGTGGGAAAGAAAATTGATTCTAAGGAAAGCTTTAAAATCCCTTTGTGGCTGTCCAGAGGCAGTATTTTGGATTTTGAGGTTGGCAGTTCAGCAGGGTTGAAATGGAGCAGCAGGAAGCACAAGGGCTTTTGGGTGGGAAGTGTGCAGCACGCGCCTCCTGTTTGTTGGGATGGTATCCTGAGGGGTTTATTGCTGACAGTATGGACACACAGTGATACTGCTCTGGTAGTGCTTCTATCATATTTTTAGTATATTTCTAGTAACTTCAATGAAAAAAAAAGGTGCATTTTAGGTGGAAAATCTCTTTCACATACATTCCAGTCAGAGCCAGCCTCTTGAAAAACCATTTAAAAAGCAAATCATCGGCCTCTGAAAAGAGAGGCAGGAAAGTCTTAAAAGCACAAAATTCAGTGATTTGGAATAAAGGAAGCTTAAAACAGACAACATCTGTTGTTTTCAATCCCATGGGATTTTCTGGGGTTTTTTTGGTTTGTTTTTTTTTTCCAAATCCCAGTCCTTAATGAAGAGCAATGTCAGATTTAGAAAGGAAAAAAAAAATACAAAATTAGAAATGTGTCTGGAAATCTGAAATCCTTGAGTATGTCTGCCAGTGTCTACTCCAGATCTGTCTTTGCTAATGGAGAGAGGTCCAAGTATTTTGTCATCGCAACAGTTTACAAGTGCTACCATGTATTTAATCAGTCTACAATGGGATAAATATTTGTTGGAGAAAAATAATTTCAATTTAATTTTTAATTGTCAAAACCAGATGCAGAATTGGACCCAGAGGCTAAGTGGCATTGCTATGGCATATATGATAGCATAGGCTGCTTAAAATAGTTCTGGGATCACACAATTTTAGGGAAATGCAAAATGTCTCAAAGAATAACCAGGGTTATTAAGATATTGCTAGAAATAGCTTTTTATAGTCAAAAGGTTTTTTAATGCTATATTTCCACATGCTAAAGAGATGCATGTGTAAACCCCCTTCTGTCAAAATAATTTCTGATATAAATTTTGTTTTCATAAAGTTTTGGAAAACTTTAAAGCAGTTCTGAGATATTGAATCAGCATACCAATGTCTTTACAATGTAATAGCTGGCACTGCAGAACTCTTCAAGTATCCTGTGCTTTCTACTTTTTGAGTTAGAAAAGGAAATGTAAAGGGAAGGAATCTGAAAGTAGCTACAACCCTTCACACTTTCTGTTGCTGCAGGTATGCTACTGCCTTTTGGTAGTATAAGCTCATCACATGAATTGACAATTGCTGAATTATATCATGATCTTCAAACAAACTGACCTGCTATGCAGATTTCTGGCTTAAGAGAAGAATTAAGTTGATTGTGCAAATAAACCTGAGCTTTTTGCCACAAGTACATCCCTGAAAATTTAAATTCTATCCTGCTCCTGAGTACAAATTCATACACCCTTAACTCTGTGAGGGAAACCAAGGAAAAATCTTTGGATGCCTTATTAGCAGTTATGTTGATTGGAGGGATTTGTCTCCAAGTTATCCCAAGTTATCGCTATTCCTTGCTCAGCAAGTTGCACTGATCACAAGTGCCACCAAGCCAACATCCCTTCCTCATCTGAAAATTCAGTTACCATTCTTTTTAAGTCACATACCTTGCCTGTGTCCTTTGTTGCTGTTGCAGCCTTTCAGGTGGCCTTCAGAGTGCAGTCCAATTGCAGTTACCTTCTTGCACAAGGCTTTGGTAGTTCTGACCTGTTGACTCTCCCTGCCGGCTGCCTTGAGATCCACACAGCACTGGAGCTCTTGTGCACCCATTCACAAAGACCTGTAATCTGCAGGTCATGTTAACCTTAGGGAGCCTCCACTGTTTGCTGTCCAGAGGCACACAGCTCGGCTGCTGAAACTCCATGTCACAGGGAAAAAGATTTTGAAGGATGACTGCATGGCCTTCTCGGAGCTGGTGGAGCCATTGCATTTCACTCCCCCGGCATGTGCAGGAAGGACCATGCAACAGAGCTCTTTGCTTACAGCCTCCCTCTTCCCCCCAGTAATTATAGTCTTGTTTGCCAAGCCAAATGAAGAGCTGGCAGGGGGAAATGCACGTGGTGCTAAGCAAGTCCTTGCCTTTGCACATATGTACTGTTACATGCCTATAGCAATAATAATTCTAATTTGTCCATGAGCTGCACTGAGGAGTGCTTTCAAGATACACATCTCTCTTAAGCTCCTTCACAGAGGCTTTACAAGCAGCATGTGTATGGAAAGAATTCAACAGCTCTGGAGTGCATCACAGATACGTTTGTTAAAGTGTGTGTATGGTGTTTTTTTGTTAGTGCACTATAAAATAATGAAAATCTTAGTCGTGTAACTTCAGCTTTGATTTCCATTCTTATTAATGCTGCTACCAAATCTCTGATACAGCTGAGTTGCAGTTGTACAAGGGAGGATTAGCTTGATTCCTAGCTTTATTAATGATGCTGATACTGTTATTTTATTAAGGTTCTTGTTATTTTTGCTTATCTTGGACTGCTCTGAGAGGCTTTTTATGCAAGTAAAAAGAAGGGGCATGAACTCTGTGGTAAATCCACTGCCTCAGTTTAATATTGACAGCTTTATCTGGACTTAAGCCACTGTATATAGGATCCAAATCTGAGCTGACTTCTGACTGTGAGCACGTAGGTTTTGGTTGTTTTTTTTTTGTGAATTTGGTAGTGTTTCAATGTTTGCAGTAGTCTTGTAAGTCTAGATGGTTTAAGGTTCATTCACTGTGTGAGCTAGCCATCTGCTCTCAGTAATTGCAAATTCACTTCCAGTATTAATGAACTGTTCCTGTGTTCTTGCATTTCTCTGAAATGCCTCCGGCAACTGTTCCTTCCTCACATGGAAAAGTCACAGCAGCTGTGGGATTCACAAGGACCTCAGTGCTTGTCTCTTGCTACACTTCTGGCAGCAACCTGCAAAGTGCAAATAACTTTTCTAACTGCCCAATAACTGCAAACCCATTAAGTGTAAATTCTGTGACACCAGGGAAAAAAAAAAAAAAAAAAAAAAAAAAAAAAAAAAAAAAAAAGCCACTTGCTTTAAAAGAGCCTTAATGGGATTAGAGACTGTATGAACACCTGGGGTTGCTCTCAGGGCCACCTAACTGGAACACATTAGAGATAAGGACCCAGCTTTTCCTTGAGTGTTAGCCAGAGGGACTGCAGGCTGCTCAGTGGAGCTGGGGCTGGAAGTGTGAGGTGGGGATGTGCTTCCACATTTCCAGGCACCCCCTTCCCTCATAGTTGCCTTCATAAACTAGAAAAACACTCGTGCCACTTCCCACATTTTTGTTTTGCTTACAAACCACCAAACTTCTGTTTTCTTAAACCAAAAAAAAAAAAAGTTGTCTTCATGAATGCAGCCAGATCCATCTTAAATTTATTTACCCTCCTTTGATAAAGGACCAGTCCCATCAAGAGCCCTCAGACAATGCTTTGCACACTGCTCCCAGCACACTGGTTTGGTGTGCTGGTGTGCTGCAGCCTTTACAAACTGTGTGTTGGTCTCCTCCTGCTCTGGAGCTGCTGTCCCATCACGAGCTCTACTGTGGCATCCCTGTGTGCTGCACCAGGACAAGCCAAGTGCCACAGCCCAAGGATCCCCATCACACTGTGCTGGGAGGGCTGTCAGCCCCCACCAGGACAAGGGGCATCAACCCAAACAGTCTCCTGCACTGAGGGACTTACCAACAGCTGCCACTGAATATCCCTATGAAATGCAAAAAAGAAAATCCTTTTCTTCCACCCTGAACTGCCCGAGTGTTACACTTGAGCACAAACTACCTGGTCACTAGCTTCCTGTAAAATGGCCATCCAAAGATGCAGTGGCACTCACATTTTGCCTCATACCTTCATGCTTTTGAGATTAAGCATTCAGCACCAACGAGAAGGTACTTAAACCCATATTCTCCAGTCTTAATAGAATGTTTCACCACAAGGTTGCCAAGTACTTGAAAGCAGTACAAGACAAATAAATATACCTTTTTACTAAGGTCATTGGTTTTTATTGGGCTGGCCTGAAATGTCATTTTAGGAATTGTGTGACATTTATGCTGTTTAATGATCTGTGGCACAAGTGTGGAACATGACAGAGGTTGCAGAAGACACAAAAGTATTTAACTAATCCAGATGGCAGAACATAAAAGAACTTAAAATGGGACATAATTAAGCTAGGTGTATTCACAGCACAGATGAAATTCAACATTGCAAAAAGCAGGGCAATCAATAGCTGTGAAGAATAATCTGATCTACATTGACCCTTTGTAGTTTTCTAGATAACCTGTCACAAGCTTGCAAGAAGACATTTAGATGTGATTTCCAGCCTTAGGCTCTGTAAGGGCCATGTTCCCGTGCCTCCTGTGGAAGTCCAGATTTGATGCACTCCCTTAGAGCACAGCTCTGGGCAGGTCTCCTCTCCTAATTTTCATCTGTTTCCCTGTGTCCCTCACAGAGGGGTGGGATATAATCTCTGAATAACCAGTGAAGCCCTGCTTGGAGTTAAACTGGAGAAACAGAGTGTTGCTTCTTTTTGTCATACTACCCCTCTGTGTTTCTCAGCGTACCCTCGGATTTCTTCCCCACAAAGCAGCCTCCACGGTGTTTTTCTGTGCACATGTTGTTTGTTGCTGCAGTTCTCCAGCAAACGCTGCTCATTAAATCCCCCTCATGCTTGGCATCCTTTCTGTTGACTGCTGCAGCTTGCCAGGCTCCAATGAGTGATGTTCAAAAAGCACAATTAATTTTAAAAGTGACCCATTAAATTTGGCTACTTATTGTTTACTTTGGGCTTGTCACAGAGGAGTAGCTTCCCTCCAGCCAGCTGTAGCTTCTCATTTTCCTGATCACCCTCCTCATCCATCTCCTCCTCGGGTTTCCAGTTGGTGAGCAGAGCTGGCTGCCCACAGCAGGTCCTGCTGTTCCCACTGCCCTGCCAGGACTGGAGTGCCTCGCTGCACTAAGGAAGTATTAAGATTTTAATGTCAGAAGAAAATATGTCTCATTTTTGGTGTTTCCCGTTCCTCATCTCCCCTTCGCTGGTTGTGACAGCCGGGCCAGGGCAGGCGCAAGGGCTTCACGGCCTCTAGTGGGCAGCGGCCAGAGCTGCAGGACTCCCGGCGCTGCCGTGGAAAACTGTATGTTCTGAAAATGGGGATGTGTTTACCCTGGTTTCCTATGGAAACAAGGCTTGTGCAAACACTCCCTCTGTGTGCGCTGTCTCCACGCCCTCGGCGGCTCCGGAGCCTGATTTCAGGTTGATTTGACAGAGGTGCGGAGATTTCACAACCAGTGCCTCCAGCCTTTGTGTCAATAGGTGTGCCTGTGTCAAGGGGGAACTTTAACGTGTTTTCTAACGGCGAAATTATTATTGTGCAACTCCACACAGTACAAGACACCAGAAATAATGGTATCAGAGAGGGTTTGCACGTATGGGAAAAGCTGCTTTGAAATTCCTTGTGAGTCACATTTGTATATGTGCCCGTAGAAATTCTGACCTTTAATTGTGTTTGATAATTTGGTTATTGGAGACTTTGAAAACCTGTCTTTTCCATGACACTGTCAGATAGTCCTGCTAGGAAGGGAGAGGGGAGACTCCATGTTGCTGGGACTACCCAGACCATTGCAACACACTGCCTGCTTTGTTGCTTATGAACCTAAACTGCTGGTTGAAAGACCCAAATCTTGTATTTTCTTTCTGGTTTTAGCTTCCCTATTTAGACTGGTTTATAACAGCAGTCATTAAATATATGAAAATGAAGCTCAGAGATGGATTCTTCATCAGAGTTCAGAGAAGCAATTTCCCTATGTCGGTAGGAACAAAGGAATTAATTTGGACCCCTTAAAACTTTCCTGCAAAGTGGCTGCACATGTGATACCTTTTAATTTCTTTATTTTTGCTTGGCTGTATTAAAGATGGGAGAAAATGTATGGCTGGACTGCAGGCTCACTTTGGGTTAATCCAACAAGCAGTCCTTCAAGTGAACAAACGGAAATGTGTTGTCTCCTTAATCATGGCATGCTTTTTGCAACATTTTTGTTTGAAAATCTCTTTCTCAAGTCACAGGTTGAATGCCTTGGTTTACTTGGAGCGTCAAAAATATTTTTTTAAATAGAATGAGATGGATTTAGATTGAAGTTGTAGGAAGTTGATCTGCAAGTGTTACTGAAGTGGTTAGGATGGGATTTTCATTTTAGAAGCACTTATTTCTCATGTGTTGCAAACACTTAAAATGACAGAATTACTGGTAATGACTTTTCTGAGTTCATACCACAAATGCCAAGCCTGAAAAGACTGAAAATGACTCACATGAAGCCATTCTGCTTTGTCCTTGGATACAGAGAATTTCACAGAGGTTTTTTTTACCCTCTATTTTTTCCTAGAAGTGATTTTTGAAAACAAAACCGCAGTGTGGCCTTTTAGTGCTAGGAAGGCTTTGTTGCTTTTGCCAAGAGAGTTAGAGAAGGACGAGACCAAGTGTGGCATCATTCACCAAATGTGGTATGCAGAAATAGGTCTAATTGGGACCATCTTAGGAGGTAGTAGAGTATCTTAAGGTAAATCAAATATTGCTGTCTCCAACTCTTCTGAAAAATCCTTTCTTTCTGTTCCCTTGTACTAATGCTCTTCATTTCTAAAACCCAGTAGTGGCCTCTGCCTTGGCTGCATTGGTTGTAAACGATAGTCTCACATGTCTGGGTACCTTCCCAGCACTGACATACATAATCAAGATCCTTATATGAAATCTCACTTTGCAGGAAATTACTTTGGGAGAATCCATCATCTTCTTTGCCCAAAGCTGCATAATGTACTGCCAGTTTTTGTTTTTCTTTCATTTTCCCCCCTCTGTAAATCATGCTAAAAGATCTGAAGGATGATGGTAATAGAAATATGATTAGTAAAGTTTTTTCTGCATATGTGTGTTGAAAGAAAATGAATTTGTCAATAGCATGACAGACTAAAGAACCAAATGTTAGATTTTTTGGATTTCTGAAAGGTCAGGAAGACAATGTTTCATACCTCAATCATGCTGAGTTTTGCTCAAAAAGAATCTTTGCATGTTTAAAAAATAAATTTTATATCGTGAAATAGTCACCAAGCAGACTCATTTGCTTTCTCTTCAGTCAGTGTGAGGATGAGCGAATAATACACTGAGGGGCATGGTTAACATGGAGAATTCATGCCCATTCCCCTAAGTGCTTGTTCAAAATAAATCTCTGCTGTCTTGATTACAGCCTGTTAAGCTTCAGAGTGGTTCCTCAGATGAGTTGTCAGCATGTAAACATTTTTTCTGCTGATGTTTGAGGCAGGGCTGTGCAGAAATGCTTTGTCTTTTCCTCTTGATTGGGGAGAATTTTCTCCTCTGATAAGTACTGTTCTTAATTTTAACAAATCCCACCTTAAAATCGCTGGCAAATGCATGATACTCTGTGAGAAGTGTAAGGGGAGCTGGTTTTGTTACAGGAGGTCTTATGTATATGGATGTGTTGTGAAAACTTCATGTTTTCAGTGGAAGGGAAAGAGGAGGAGCTGGGAAATTTGTTTCCTCCCAAGCTCCAGTCTGCAGTAGTAAAGGTAGTAAAATCTTGTACCAGGAGAGCTGCTTTGTGGAGGACTCTGCTTGTCTGATTTCCTAAGTATGGCCATGAATTTTTGCATGTAAATGTAAGAGCTGAGTTGCCATGGGGTATTTAAGACCTAACATCCTTTACTCAACAAATACACTTTCTATGAAGGGGCTTTTAGATGCTGGGGATGTTCTGAATAATTTTTAAATGTCTACATTTAGATGCTGTTATTTATTTCTGATCTGCAAATATATTTTGTTCAGGCCTTAAGAAAATTAGTATCAGTAGCACATCAACTTTTGAGATTCCATATATCCTATGGAATTACTTAATATATTTTACATAGTCTCAGATCCTGCTTGATCATAAAGAGATGTTTGGGAAGATAGTAGTCTAGTCAGATAAATTACCTGAAATAGTCACAGACCTGGCATTGAGATTTGAGGGTGATAAATCTATACTTAGTGCTGTGACACAGTCAGCTGCCTTAACTACAGCTGCTGTGAGAGACAAGAAATTTCACCCTAGGCAGTGACCATACCTGTTACAGAAACTTCAGCAATCCCACTAGAGCAGCATTTGGAAGGAGGCCCTTGAAGTCTTAGGCAGTACAGGATGTGTTCTCGGCCTTTTACTGCTCCCCAAGCCAGTGGTGCTCTAGCACTTGGCTGGGTATTTGTGGAACACTCTGTTTCCATATGCATTAGTGCTTGAAACCATTAAGTGTTCCACAGCTCTTTTACAAGAGGAGTAATTACATCCTGTTGGCAGAAATTACTCCCAGTGTTTAATTTGGAAACCATATTCTTTACTTCCAGCCTTGTGTTGTTACACAGCAAAGAGCGGCTGCATTTTCTGCCCAGGGTTGTGGCACTTCTCTCTGTCATGTGCATGGGGGATGATAGCAATGGTGGTGCTGTCCCTCAGGATGGCATTTCAGGTTTGTCTGTGAACAAGTTAATTTTAAATGGGGCAGGCAGAAATCCAACTTTTATTCACAGCAACAAAAATATCTTTTCTAGCTCTCATTTCCCTGCATAAGGGATGCTGGGCCAGTCCCTGGGTGCATTGGGTCTTGAGGCAAATGCTGATGCTGAAGTTTTCTCTCTTACTCAGTCCTTTTAAAGCCTGTACAGAAGAAAACTAGCACTGTAGATGATTATTGTCTACTAATGGTGTTTTTAATAACTGATTTTCAGGACACCCAATTAACTTTCTGCTGAAAACAAGGATTTTTTCCTCCCTTGAAGCAAGCCAGTGATTCATATTTAAATATAAACTTCTTAAAGTTTTGACTCATGCAGCAATTCCAAGAATTTTTATTTCTGAACTCTTTGAAGCATTTTAACATATTAAGGAAATACTGTGCCTCTGTCATCCACAAAGTGATCCTCATGTTAAGGAGGGCTTGCTGTCATTGAAGCGTGGCAAGTGCCATTTTCAGGGCTGTTGAGATGCCTTGTCACACAGCGTCCCCTTAGCAGGAGCGTGGAGCCACACTGTCCCAGGCCCAGCCTGCAGGAGCACAGAGGCGAGGGGAAGGTGCCATTGAACCCAGCGTGGCACTGCTGGTCCTTGGGAAGGGAAAAATATTGGGAAGCAGAGCTTGCTGAAGAGTGTTTGGAATCAGGATGGAGTTTCTCAGCTCAGGATGGAGCTGATCAGTTTGATCAAACTGAAGGGAATGGTGTTGGGCTGGGCTCTGGGAGCCCCTGCTTTGCCCGCAGACAAGCAGGAGATCAGCAGTCCTTTGGTCAGGTGATGAGTAAAGCAGAGAGGCGCTGCTTGGCTTTCATAAGTGAGACTCAAGCTGTGGAGTCCAGAGCTGAAAAACATTTATGTTGGCTATTAAAGGGAACACATGTGACACAGAGATATGCCATGTTAACTCCAGAGATTTTCCAGCAGAAGAAAGACTAAAAGAGGACCAAGTATAAATGAGAGAGGTTTTTCTGAAAATTAAGTTAGGTAATGCATATTTTGATTCTTCAAAGAATGCATTTGATATTAAAATGCAAAAGTGTATGGCTTTCTCATCAGGTGGAGATAGCACAACTGTCCTACTTTTACGTAACAACCACAATACTAAATGAATGACAAATAGTTCAGGATCTCTTTAGGAAATGCCAGTCAGAGGTAAGAGCATCTACTGAATGAAAGCTGCCCTGGAGAAAACCCCCCAGTCAGCATGTTGTTATTACAGTTTTCTGTTTTAGATAGGAAGTTTTCAATTTTCATTTTAATTTTGATTTTGCCTCAAAATATCCATTTTGATGCAGAGTTTCAAATAGTAATAACCCAGTATTATTTTTCCTTTCCTCCTTGTCTACTTGATGAAAGTGGTGCGGCACTTTAAGTTCCCTCATCTCTATAACTTATCAAATTCCATCATTTTTAGGAAAAAATTTGAGTGTGTTTCTAAGTGAAACCTGAAAACAAAGTTCGCCCATTCCTGGTAGCACAAAGTAAAACCTTTGCCTCAAGGCAAAGGCAAACCTTTTGCCTCCTCCAGAGTCTGCCAGGATTAGCAGAGGACACGCAATAAGAAAGTGGGATGAAAGGAAGGGGTCATGCAGTGGGGCACTGGCTCCATGTGCCCTTCCTCTGCAGGCAGCTCAGCTTGCAGTTGTACCATGGTTATCAGTGGCGTGATTAGGGAACAGCAGCAGGAAATGCTGGCAAAATCTGGGAGGCTTGCAGTTGGGAGCAACAGAGGAGATCAAAGGCTTGAGTGCGTTTCAGACTGGAGAATAATTGCAAGTCATTCCCGAAATGTGGGCTGGCAGTGCAGCCTGGCCATCAGCTCTGTCTGGCAGTGTATTCCCATGGGAGAGGTGACTACATGGCACAGGGGACACATCTGCAGTGCTGCACTGAGTTCTTGCTCCCCATGATCCAGCCCCTATTCAGCTGGCATCAGGGGATTCGGGAAAGCTGTTGGAGGGGACATGGCTTGTTTTATCAAAGGAGACTGAAACAGAGCTGTGCTGTAGTCTCCAGGATCCAAAGATCTCCTGGCTGGTCTTGTTGCCTTCAACTGGATGGTGAAAACTAATGAGGAGAACTTGAGCTTGAGGACCCAAGTGTAGCTCAGCTGTGGAGAAGTTTCAGCTGAAAATGGATGTTCAGACTATCAGAGAAGGAAGGCTGCAGAGCAGTGGTGCAGAGGATCTGTAGGCAGACACAAGTGCTCGTCTTCATAGATAAGCATCTTCATCTTGCTCACCTTTCCATCTGTATCCTCATACCTGTTGTTTCTTCTCAAAGAGCTCAAGGCTTTCCCACAAGTGTCTAGTGTCTCATGCATTCTGTCTTAGCAAAGC
This sequence comes from Peucedramus taeniatus, assembly GCA_013400575.1. Taxonomy (NCBI): domain Eukaryota; kingdom Metazoa; phylum Chordata; class Aves; order Passeriformes; family Fringillidae; genus Peucedramus; species Peucedramus taeniatus. The sequence goes on along the minus strand of WBNO01023647.1, from coordinate 154,420 downwards.
AAGATCTGACAGTAAGAAGAAAAAATGTGTTCTTGAGTACCTTAGAGTTTTAAGATGCAAAAGACAAAGTTTTTAATGATTCTATTTACCACATTATAGGCAAATACACTACAGTCAGAGTGACTTTAAACTGTTAAAAGTTTTCCCCAGACAGACTCAGGGTAGAAGGCTTGACTTATTAAATATATACAATTCCCAAAAAGAGTTCAGGGCCAAGCCAGCACGGCTATCCTGGTTGCATGGAGAAGTCTGAGCTCTTCTAGTTACAAGTCACTGGGGGCAAATGGCAAGTTATTTATTCCTTCTCCTTCTCCTTCCCAGTGCAGTTGGGGAATGCACATTTCACAAATGAAACCATTTGTGAGCTTGGTGTGCCAGCAGGGTCTTAGCAAATCTCACAATCATCTCTAGGTGAGGGAGAAGTGAGGGCTGCACAAGAGCGACAGGAGGAACTATCCTGCTGTCCTTCATCCCTGGAATAACATCTGTACTACCAAACAAGGGAGAGTGAGGGATCCCACAGCCAGGATCAGACAGACAGAGTCATGTTCACACTGCTTAGTTGGTAGAAGTGGTCCAAAACAGGGACCAACAATGCAAGAGATTGTTTCCTGGGACCTAAGCTCATTCCGTGGCCTTGGGTTCAGCCATACTGGGCTGCTGTTGGGCTTTGTTCACAGCTATCAAGTAGTGTGGCCCAATAAACGATTTGCAGAGAGAAAAGGTCCTGATAAACCATCATCCGTGCTACCACATTTTGCTGCCTTGTTGGGGATTTATTTCAGTTTGAGCCTGTGAACTGAACACTCACCAGTGGTAGCAGCAGATCTTCCCTTTCATCCCCAAGGAACTCAGTGCAATTTCTGGAACTACAACACATGGAGGATGATGTAGAATAAATATATTTATTTCCACCTCCAGCAACTCTTTTTTCTTGTTATTCAGGTGATGGTCAGCAATCTCGGGGCAGAGAAAGAGCAAATCTTGCCCTCTGTACCATAAACATTACTCCAGACATTAAACAAAATGCTTGATAAAAGTCCTTGGAAGATCTCCATCCATATAGTGCATGTCACACTGTGATATTGAGTTTTGGAAACCTTTGCTAGAGATTCAAAACTCTGTTATTATTCAAGTGGATATGTCTCATTTATGATGGGTCTCATTTATGTATTTTCAAGTACACTTTAAAGGTCAAACAAGTAATTTTAATCGGTTATGTGGGGTTTTTTTGACAGCTGATAAGTACTGAATGTGCCACAGCACCTGTAAAGCAGATTTCCTATATTTACCATTACATATTTGGATTGGGCGCAGGGATAGTGCTTCGCCCACACTCATTTCACTCTCCATCATCAAACTACTGGCACTGATCAACAAGTGCATCCACAGGAGAGCACTGTCATTGCAGCACTTCAGATCTGAGTCATAGCCTGGGTAGGGGCCCAGGACCTGTGTCTTATGGCTGCTGGTTAACAGAGCAGTAGCTGCATCACAGTGGTGTTCTTGGCTCAGAGCAGTCCTAGCTACTTAATCCATACTGCTTTCTCCTGGGCTACCAGGCTAGAAACCATTTGGAAATCAGTCTGGTGGGGTTGTTCTGAAATTCTTGTGTGCAGGTCACTCATGCCATGGTAGCTGAGATCACAAAGTGACAACTGACTGTCCTCTCTTACTGTCTGCAGAACTGAAAGCAAAGAAAGTGAGAATATTTTCAACAATATCAGTCATGGACGGGAGCAAGGCTTGAGCTTGGGTGCTGTGGCATCAGCTTCCATCAGGTGAACAAAAGGGCTGGCTGCAGTGCTTATGGGAGCAGCAGTACCTACAGGGATGAGCAGAAAGGCTGACCAGCCCCAGAATGAAACAGAGGAGATTCTTCAGCTTAGGGAAAAAAGACAGTTGGACAAATTGGATGTGACAGAAGCCCACAGATTCATCTATCATGTGGAAAAACTGAACTTGGGAGAATTGTTGGGCATGTAATGAAGTGGTTAGAGAGTCGGAATAAATAGACAAAAGTGCTTTTTTTGTTGTTTTTCTGCTGCATTTTTGGAACATTGTAGAGTAGGGTAGACGAGACTCAAAAAGGGATGAGATCCACTCATAGAAGACCAGTGATGCAATAGTCCATCTCCCGCAGCTGGCAGGAGAAGCCCATGGGTCCCAGCTTGCTGGGATTTGAGCAGCACACTTGGGGAAGAGTTGCTGTTGGCACGTGCTGCTCTCACACACTTCTCTGATCAGAAACCTGAGGAGTTCTTCATCAAGGCTACAGCAACAGCTCAGCTGCTCTTCAGTGTGGGCAGCAGTCAGGGGAGCTCATGGGCTACCAGGATACAGGCAGCTGTTAGTAAGGAAGGGGTTGGTTTTAGCCCTGGCAACACTTTAACTGGGGTGCAGCTCTCATCATAGAAAAATCCTAGGGAAAACACCAGGATTTTGCAGCCCATTCAGACTGTATCCAGATCTGCCCACTCATTTTTCATTGCCACCACACAGTTTCTTAAGAAGATCTGGAAGGTGAAGGATTAGAACAAATAACAGTTTACAGAAACTCAGCTCTGTTTTGCTGTTTTCGTGGGAACAAAGTTTGTAGTGCTGGTTTTATGGTACTACCTTGCTTTTATACTCCATGCTTTGTTAAACATGGTAATGAGCTCAGCGCTGTGTAGTGCACTTAGTGCTGTGCAGAAAATATAAGTATTTCCTGCCCACACTTCAGAAGAGCTGCTGTGATGGTAAAGTCTCTTTCAAGCTCAGGGCTGCTAGCCTAAACAGTATGTACACTGGGCTGGTCTGTCAGAAAGCTCTGTACTGCAAATGTAAATTTATCTTTGTAAGAATGACAAGCTCCTGTTCAAAGCACAGTGCTATATAAAGCAGTTCACCGAGGCAGTAGGTTTTACCATATTCCCCCCCCTGGAACAGAGAGGAGTTTTGTATTACATTAATCAGCGCCTAAGCCCTGAAGGTCACAATTATCTGGCCACTATTTTTCAGTATTAGTGATTTTAGTACATGATTAACTTTCATGTGTGCATCATTAAGATGAGGAATTGTTTTTGAAGTTTCAAATAGAGCAGCAGGTCTTAGCTGTAGTATTTGCCATACTTGCCTAGCCACTCTTAAAAGGGATGATTTATAGAAAATCCAGCTGTGAGTTTTCATTTCTTCAAGAGCAGGAGGCGGGACTAGGAACAACCTAAAACCAAGCGGAGCATTGATCAGAGTAGAAATGATGTAGAGCACAGCTCCGCAGACAACAGCTCAGCATCGTGGAAGTATTAGCTGGCAGCGATAAGGAGGCGGAAGCAGAGCTCGGTGACAGAGGAGCCATCTGTCAGGAACTGGGAATCCGATTTCAAGAGAGCAGAAAATGAAGTAAAGAAGAAAGTGATTTTGGTTCAGAGGTGCAGTGGAGCCCAAGGATATCTGTGGACAGTAAGTTTTTATACTGGAACAGGGATGTTTAATCCAGCAGCTAATACTGTTTGAAAGGGCTTTTCAGCTTTGAAAACAGACATGAGTAGCTCCTGTATTAAATAGCTTTTACTTAAAGTTTTTATTTATTTGTAAGATGTAAATAAGCTTATCTGTTTGAGGTGGCGTGTTTCAAAACTTGTAAACAAACTTTAAAACTGCCGGTGTCCCTTACTTCAGAGGGTGTTTTTTTGTTTAATAAGGTCACCTCCTGTCGAGGATAAGATTTATTCATAACCTTTCAGAAAAATATCTTAGAAGAAAAGGCTGTTTTGGCCCCAGCTGCGAGGTGAAAAAGGGTAGGCAAGAATATTTTTTCTGGAAAGGGGAAAGGAGTTCCCACCCAAATAGATCTAAACTAACTAGAACTACAGTGTATAAACACCCCGGGGCTAAATCCTACCCTCAGTTACACTGATGTAAGTCAGGTTTAAGTCTACTGTAGTTAATAAAATTACTCCTGATTTAATTAAGGATAGAATTTGGTTGCACATTTCTTAATAATGAAAAAACCCCATGGTTCTTTCCAAAGTGCATTTTATGTTAACAGATTATTAAGGACTTGCTTGAAAATATGTTAAAATTAATTGAAAACTCACACTGTGATGCATCTTTTGTCGTATACTTGTGTCCTTCTTTGAAATTAGTACAAAAGCCAGCATGAGATATTGTAAGCAATCATATTATTTCTTGTTAGCAGGTTCTCAGATAAGGTTTGCATTGCTCATAATTTCATGCTTGTTTCACTTCAGTGGCTTGTATTTGGGGTGATATGCTTTAATCCTAAAAAGGTTTGTGGAGCTCCAGCTGGGAGTGATAAGATGATATTATCTGTAGCAGAGAAGTGTCAAAGTTCTGTACAAGACCCCAGACTGTCTGATTGGGAGTGAAACTGTTCAATTACAGATTGTACAGAAAAATTACTCTTGTTGCTGTGGTTTTAGTGTACGAGTTAGAAGCAGAAGCATTGGCTGCTGACTGAGAAAAAAAAAAACAAACCAAAAAGTAAAACCCACTCACTATTATGGCCCAATATGGATGACAAAACACTGTAGCATGTGTGGGAAAATGGCTGCAGTCCAATGTCTGGAACCATTTATCTTCTGGTAGAGTCTGGAAGATGACTGTTTTATGTATTTTACAGAAATCCCTGCTGATTGATTTCATTTACTTAGGAGGAGGGGTCACAGTGACTGATGGCAGGGACAACTGGGGCAAAAAGTGAATTCTTTGCATTATCCTGACATCCTGTTCTGGTTGGGGTTATTGGCACCTTTTGAAGGGACCATGCTGGACATGTCTTGCTGCTGCATCTGCTGCTGCACAGTCAGAGGTTTGCTGCTTTTCTCTGGGTCTCAGCAAGCTGAGAGTTGAAAGTTGTGCTTCCAGTAGTGCCAGGCACATTTTGGAAATTATGATTTGCAGAGATTTGAAGAGGAATGGACAGAAATGGGTACAGGTCTCCATAACCTGCCAAAAGCTTGGCTGATGGTGGGTGCTGTTACTGAAGAAGGAGGAAAGACTTTGTGAAAGGTCTGGGGGAAAGTCTGTTTTCAGTGTGTGAGGCTTGCAGAAACAGCTTGTCTCGCTTTAGCACAAGAGATTAGTATGCTGGGGTGATGATACTGGTTTTTCTGATGCTCGTTGCTAAAATAGCCTCAATTCCTGTCTTTTTTTTTTTAATTTATATGGAATAAAGAGCTTGCCAAGCACATTAGAAATAACAGGGATATGCTGTACATCAGTGTTATTCATTTATCTCTCTGTTATTTTTGTGTGTGCTCTGACGGCCTGTCTGTCAAGGTGTTTGCCTTCAAATCAATTCAGCTCACATCACAGCATGACAGGCACTTGTTATATACCAGGCATATCTACAGGCATTTGCTTTCATGTTGCAGGGAGTGAGTGCCAAGATATTCATATGATGAAACGAAAGGGTGGGGGATATGTTTTTTTAGTTAGTAAGTACACTGCTACTGTGTTAACAAAAATGGAAGGGAAAATGGATTTTTCAGTTGACAATAATACTTCATTTGGTACCCTTTAGACTCTTCACAGGGTCCTCTACTAATGATTACAGTGCCAAGTCCAATGCAGGATTACATAACAAACCTGGGGAAAGGGAAAATTATTGTATGTCCCCATCACATCCAGTTTCCCAGACACAACCACTTAGTACAGTCAAGACATTTTTCACAGAAAGAGAGAAAGAAAGAGAAGAAAGAAAGAAAGAAAAAAAAATAAAGAAAGAGAGAAAGAAAGAAAGAAACAAAGAAAGAAAGAGAAAGAAAGAAAGAAAGAGAAAGAAAGAAAGAAAGAGAAAGAAAAGAAAAAGAAAAAGAAAAATAAAAAGAAAAAGAAAGAAAAAGAACAAGCAAAAATATCTTGTACCCTAACTGCTGAGGAAGTTTCCTATATTTACCTAGTATTTTTATCAGAGCAGTAGTAGCAGTTAAGCACTATGCTTGAACAGTATCCTAAGAATAAACTCAGCATCACCTCTCTTCTGGACAGCATCCTGCCATGCAATGTCATTTAGCCCACTCAGGTTCTTTGGTCTCACTGTTCCTCATGCCATCTTGATGTGCACTCATTTTCTGTCTCTGTGTTTTGAGGATGTTCTTATGGCTATCAGAAATTTTGTTCTTACTCATGTGTTGACCTCTGATTTTGATTTGTAAGTTTACAGAAATTTAAATTAGTTTTAACTTTTTCTATTTTCTTAATTTCCTTAACTTCCTTCTCAGACACTATGTGTTTTGGTTATCCTCCCACAGAACAGTTCCTTTTGGCACTCTCACAGAGGCATAACTGCTTTTTCTCTTCATTAATTTAGTTTGAGTCTTTCCTGCTTTTTGATAAATCTAACTCAAGAGGACAGTGTGTAGTGCCATGGGTTCCAGGGGAAGGTAGCAATGACCTTCCTAGGTTATGCCACTGAACTGCCTGATGATTTAGAACAAATTTAGTGCCCCAGTTACTTTTTTAGATCTGTCTTTATCACAGGGTTCTTGATGGGGTCTCTCTTCCTTTAGAGAGAGAGTGCCGGTAAACAGATCCACTCTAAGTCCAGTGTCTCCCTTTAATCTTGAATTTGGGCAGGAGGGGAAAAGAATGTTCTGAGCTGATGCAAGTTTGTTTTTCCATCCAATGGGACTGCATTCTCCTAGTAATTTGGAGCATGTTTGAGGACTTTTAGCCCCTAATCATTCTTCTTCCATAAGGATTGGTAGGGTCGTGGTCAGGCTCCAGCCCTTTAGTCTGCTGCTTATGCAGTCCCTACATTTTTGTTAGTCAGCTCTTAAATCTCGTCATTACATGGAATTGTTTTTCATGTGGCCACTACAAAAGTGCCTTCCTGAGTGTGCAAGTTCTTACAAATAAAATATCTCAGACCATATTTTAGACATGTTGCATATTATCCCATTTTTAAATAAATTTTGTCCGTTCGTGCTTTGTAAAATAGCACATGACAAGCATGGGGCGGGTGGTAGAGCTACAGCTGCCTCTTGTTTTCTTATCAGATATTGATAAAAACAGTAAATTAGATTAAATGAAAGAAATAAAAAAAGGAGCTCTGTAGGCTGTGGAACATTATGAAACCACCCACTGAATGTCTGCGCAAGACATACAGCAACAGCCAGGCTGTTTTGTACTAAATGAGTTCAGAGTGGGGGCCAACTGAATGCAATGCATAAGTGATTTACTTACTCATTTATAACCCTAACCTAGAATCGTGATTGTTTGCTGTTCTGTAAAAAGGATGACTTTATGTGACCCTTTAAAGCCTTCAGCATTAAGTAGCATTAAGTTGATGGCTACTTGTTTTGTACCTTCAGAGAAAAATTATGCATAAATCAAGTAGGCTTTCCTTGTAATGCACTCATAATCCTCACAAGCAAAACTCCCACCCAAAACCGGTGATCAAACATGGTTTCTTGAACTCGGAAAGGTCACCTCATAAAAAAATATGGAGGTATAATATTCAGGCCACCCAGGCAATTTTTTTTTATTTTGGCTAGGACATTACTTTAATTAAGTCATTGTAAGGTTAAAATAATAATAGGGTTCTGATGTAAGCAGATAAAAGACAGGGAAGCTACATTAAATTCAGTTTCCATCCACCAAACACATCTAGAAGAGATAAGCTCACTTGCTGTTTAAACATTTTGCACAGGGACAGACAGGATGGGCTGAGGTTGAGTCCTGAATGTTCCAGGGTTTATGTATTTAAATCAAGCCCTTAGCATTGTTTTTGTTCCTTAATTACCTCTGGTTTGCTGATTTATTGGTGCTTTTGAAGGCAAGTAGACTCAGTAAAGCAGAATCATTCTGTGTCACGTAAAATTTCCTCTTATATCTGTAGACCTTATAGACAAAAGGAAAGGATTGATGGAGAGAACTTCTGTGGAGATGGTAAAACCAGTGGTAGATGTCTCTAAAAGGTGGAATTGAGTTACGGAATTGCAAATGAATGGAAAGTCTTGTGAAATCACTAATTAGGGCTGTCTCAGTTCTTGAACTCCGCCAGTGCAGCCATCAGTTTAGGCAGGAGGAGCCTGGGAACCAGCAGTCCTGCAAAAGGGGTTGGTGGCTGGAGCATCTTCATGGAGTGTTGCTGGGAGAGGTGATGCTGAACTCACCCCTTCAGTGTGAAATGTCCCTTCCATTTGGGGATGACTTTATGGGAAATTAGAGCACTGTGTGCTTTGGCTCTTGTTATACAGGTTTTGAGCAGGGACAAAAACTGCAAATGGCAGTCTTTTGTCAGCCATGAGCACTGATGTGCCATTGAAAAGTCACAACATGGTCTCAACTGATTTAGCTTTGGGGAAGTACTTGGAGGCTGCACCTACTTTCTGCTGCCCATGTCCTTGGGGCCCCCATTTTTGTACCTAAACTCCAGTTCCACAAAGAACCTCTGTGTCTTCTTTTCCAGCACAGCTCAGCATAGTATTGAGGCATTGCTCCTTCTGTGTCTCTTCTGTGTCTGTGCATCCCAGCTGGTACACCTAAAGCAGGGGATGGGCCCTCACTTGTCACAAAAGAAGGGTTCAGAAGACTATTAGATGGTTTGGGTTGGAAGGGACCTTAAAGATCATCTAGTTCCAAACTCCTGCCATGAGCAGAGACACTGTCCACTAGATCAGGTTGCTCAAAGCCCCACCCAACATGGCCTTGAGCACTGCCAGGGATGGGGCATGCACAACTTCTCTGGACAGAATATTTAAAAGATTTGTTCAGGAGATGTTTAATTTGTCACATCCCTCCACCAGTGGCTAATGACCTGCATGAGCAGCTCTGTTGTGTTAATTTGGTTTGCAAGAGCATGCACACAAGATAACCAGAAGTGAATGTGGTTGATAGAGGCATGGTGATGTACACCTCGCTTGTGCTTCTGAGCCACTGAATTCAAAATGTAGATTTACGTTAATATTTAGTACTTACATAGTGCATTTAATCTCCATAGGCCTGTAGGAACGTGTCTAATTCATACATCCAAATTAATAGAGGTAATCACACATAGCAGTCAGTCTTTTTATCACTTAACCCAGTGAGGAAAGAAGACACTATTTTGTTTGGACTATAATTGCTTATACATATCTGAAAATACCATCCCATATTCTCAGTTCTTTGTAAAAACACCATGGATTTGCAGTTACAAGAATATTTCAGACAGCTGCATAATGAGTTAGCTTCATTCTTTAACTGAACTGAAAATTAGGAGGCAGATCTCAGTGGGCTAGCTCCAGAGGAGTTTTTCACTGAACTTAGATGCTAAATGAGCTAAACCAGTTCATTTTTAAAAAATGTTTGAAAACCATCTTTCAGAAAATAGAGTCTTGAAAGCCTGGTACTTATAATAAGCATGCTTGCAGACCTCTGAGGCAGCAGTCGAATATCCTCATGCTTCATATTATTTATTTATATTACATTTATATTGTCCACACGAACTTCCAGAGCAAATTCAATGGCCAGCTATAGTTCTGCCCTGATTATTCAGCCCTGGTTACTATGGCATCCAAGTTGGGAAATTGAGCACTGCCAGCAGGTGGCTGAGCACACAGGTGGGTGAAACATGAACAGTAATTTAGGGAGCCATGAGGTGGTGTCCTGTGACCAGAAGGTATTGTCCATAGTTTTTGCAAAGAGGGGCAAGAAGTTGTGAACATTGCTGGGAAACCTGGGCTTTATTTAGCTACAGCAAAAGAAACTGCCTGTACCAGTAGCCTGCATGTGTTCTGAGAGGTTCTGGTGGTAAGCTATGAAATAATGTAATGATCTATTCAAATTAAACACAAAATCAGAGATGAGAGGGGGCTGGCTGGTATCACCTATAGTCATGCTCAATAGCATCCTGCTCTGTGATTTGTCCCACTCAGATCACCAGGATTATAACAGTTGTTGAATAAGGCAGCAGAACTGAGCTTGCAGGTGAAAAACACATACAATGAGAATTGTAAGACCAGTGAAAAGAAAATCCTTTCTTACTCAGTCTTTGTACTCAGAGCTTGCTCCTTAAAGTCTGCGTAATATAATAGAGATAGGATTTACAAATTCATTTTTTATTAGTCTAAACTATGTTCAGGATCAATATTCAAATGCTTTGGTTGAGTTTTAACTCCCATCCAATTGTCACTGTTTTAAATCACTTTTATAGCAAGAATAAATTTTCACTGAAAGCAGTTTTTTTGCAACATTTATTTTCCAGTTAAAAAAGAAAGAACAGGAACAAAGACTACCAAACAAAATGCAACTTGTCTAAAATCTCATAAAAGCTCTTACACAAGAATCTATCAAGCCTGGGAAAATATGTGTTCTTTTGTAAAAACATATTTTTCCTTGAAGTCATTGCTAGATTACAAAAGTTCACATAACATATTGGTATGTGTATGTGTTTATGTAAGACAGACCTCTGTATTTCACTTTCTCATGTCATTGTTGCCTTGACAACTGTATTTTATTGATTAGTAGAATATATGTAATTTGGTTCAGAGCTGCATCATCTTACAAGGTCATTTTTCTTCATGAGAAGTTGTTTCATTTTCTTATTCTCTGAGTAAAATTATTTTTCTCATATGAGAAATAATGTTCTTTTGATCCTTTTGGGGGTGTTTCTGTGTCTGTACTCAAAACCCAACAGAATTTGACAAATGCAAGCTGATAAAGTCGTTAAATATATTTCTACTGATACATGCATTTCTTACTCAACTTCTTTTGCTGCATATGTTAACCTAGTATCTAATCTGTAACTTCACTGGTAACCAGCTGGAGACTCTATCCATGCAATTCCAGTTATTACATACCTTCAGGGTGTTTTTCCTCCAGAGATCTGAAGTTCTGAATAGTAACACTTCTCAGGATCTCTTTGAACTAGATATTAATATAGAATTTATTTGACACTTAGATAAGCTGCGATGTGAAAAGCTTCCCCCAAAGAGTAAATAGTACTGAGAATAGCTCCTGAAATTGAACCATTACACCCTTATTCTACCCGTTGTGGGTTTGTCAGACCTATGGGTTAGTTCCTGACAGAGGACTGTGTCATTTAGCAAACCAGTTGTCCCATTGCCAGTCCTAGTTCTGTGAGTGCTGGCCAGGTTTATGAGAAGTTCTGGTCCTGACCTGAAGAACTTTGATTTTCTCACAAACTGAGCAGGGGAGAGGATGGAAGGAGTAGGTGGAATGCTGTGCCTCGGTTCAGTTGGTGCCATGGACTGATTATGTGCACAGCTGGAAGATTCACATATCTGGGTTTGCCAGATCTCCTCCTGCTTTGGTTTTGCGCTTTCTCCCTGTGTTTATTTGTCTCATGGTTTATGAGTACCACAGGAGCCAGCCAAGAGCAGTCAGGGTGTGCAGCTTCCTGGATGAAATCAGACAGGGGCACAACAAGAAAAAAATGGGCCAAGGAGAAGAAGGAAGAGTACAAATAATGGATGGGAAAGTAGTGAAGGTCAGCCAGATGTTGATGTAAAAGCTGTCCTTTTTTTATGTACAACTGAAAGCATAGCCATCCCTACAGTCCTAATATTAACAATTTACAAATTACAGCAGTGATTGTATTTAGATGTCATACAGAAGGTAAATGATGGGAATGAGTTGTCAACACACATAGGAAAACAAGTCTGAAAATCTCTAGCACTTTCTTTAAATATAATAGTCCCTGACAATTAAATATCCCATTGGTTGCTATCTAAATATTTATCTTCAGTGAAATTACAAGAAATCCACAGTCAGAGAAAACCCACGCTCTTCTGTTCTCTGTTGTAAAGATTAAATTATGTTCTACTTTTGAAAAAGCGCTTGGTTCCTGGGTCTATTCTGTTGTATTTTTTCTGGGTAATTTTGAAAAAAAGAAAGAGAAAAGACTGCCACTGATGGCAAGCAGGGACAAAGGCACTGTTACCAGATTGCAATTTTGGAGGTTGTTTACCGTGCTAAGTCAGAGACCATAATGTGAAATAATGTTTTTAATCTTTTGGATTAAAACATTCAGCAACAGGTCTTCCTAGCAACAATGCCCCACCTAACACAGAGCCTCATTTTCTTGCGAAGATCCTGCAGTCTTACATGGATTTTCTAGGTCAGTCGTTGGCAGCAACAATACTAATTTATTCCAGATGAAAGTCAGGCCCACTATAATTAGCAATACCATGGTATTTGTCTGGAAAATCAAGAAACAGTGGCATTTGCTAGAGAGACTATGTGTCTTGAGGAGAACCCACTCCATTTAATTCAAGATTTAGGTACCTGGGGTTAAGCAGATGGTCCAGTAAATTTGTCACAACTGATTAAATTCCTTGTACAGTCTAAGGAGAGCAGCAGTTGCTTACTGAAGATCTGAGGAGGAAGATCTGTTCCCCCTCTCCATCTATCCATCCATCCAGCCATCCACCCACCCACCCACCCAAGGATGATTCAGTCTGCCTCATTCAAGTAAATACCTCTTCCACTGGGATTATAGAGGAACAATAGGAAATAAATGCTGGCAGCTCCATGCAGTTGGGTTTTACTCATTTGAAGATGGATGTGACTTATCTTCCTCTTGCATAATAGCCCAAGAATTAGAGCACTCCCCTCAGAGAGAGATAGTCCTGGGCTCTACTTGTTCTGAGTTTGTTGAGCTCACATCTACATTTAACTCAGAAGAGATAAATTCCTCCCTTCGTAGGATGACCATCCGTAAGTCTTTATGCTTTTGGGTTTTTATCCTTTCCTTTTCTGCCTGTCTCTGAGGACTGTAAGCTCTGTAGGGCACCAGCTAGTTTGTCATTAAACATTTGAGCATTACTGACTGTTGCAAGGTTCTGATTTTGGCTTTGTAGTGAAATATAAAGGATGACAACAGTTGTGCAAATTTGTCTTTTCACACCACAAAAATGCTGAGGAAAAGCTTTGTTCTTGTGAACACATTACATATTTTTGGCTGGTATGGATAAATGTTAGGCTTTGTACAGCCTTTCATTGTGAAACGGTTTGTGAAACAAGGAGGGGTCTGCAGAGATGTTGGATTTGATGTGTATTTGGGGAATTACTGGTTGTTTGATGGTTTGTAATGGCCATTATTATGTCCTCATTTTTGTTGTCTCTTCTAGAGACATTCATGCTGGAGCTTGGTAGATGTGTAGGACTGGGAAATATGATGCTCCAAGGCCCTTTCTTGCAAACTATTCTTTCAGGAGATTTTTTGGACCTAGGCAAGTATGTATGTAGCTCAGGGCAGGGGTAGGCTGCAGAGCTCCTACTCAGTGACACAGCCCCTCACCGTCTTTTTCTCTTGGAGTTTCTAAAGAGGAAAGCAGTGGGAGGGAGGGAGGGATGGGGCTGAGAGCAGTGTGAGGACATTGTGCTGTGGGGACATTATGTGGTCACTCCTGCAACACTGGCGAAGAATGCAGCAGCGATGTGTTCCTCGCATGAGTCATCCTGGAGCTGCTGAAAATTGGAACAGCCCATTACCCAGGAATGACTAGTGGTTGACCTTTATTTCCATCTGAGACATTATTGTAAAATTGAGCTAAATGAATTTCTTCTTTCTGAGCTCTGACATCAGTGCAGCCTGGTTTCCTATGGATTTGGATTCCTTTCCCCCATCTCACTGAAAACAAGTCCTTTCCATCCTCCATGTCACTTCCCAGATCTCTCTCCCATCCCTTAAATATTTGCAAGAGAGGTGGTACAGACACTGATGCTGATGCAGAATGTTGTGTACTCTGCAGCCAACTGTCTGCTGCTTCTCAGCATGCATAATGGGTCACCCCACAAATGCCTTTCCCTAACTGGAGTGCTAATTCGTATACATTCCTCTGCTCAGCACCAGTTTTTCTAAAATGTAATATCTTTAAGACATGGCTCCTCCTCTCAGGTTCAACTGAAACTGGCCAGTAAATTCTGAAATTGTTTTGAGGGACAGGAGAGTGTCCCAGAGAGACAGATGGTATGAACATTATTTCTTTAAGAAGCAGTTGTACAAATATACTGTAATGCATGCAGAAATTAAAATACTTACGAAGAAATTAGTGGGTGAAGCTCTGTGAGTTGTGTTGGGAAGGCATAGAAGGAACACATTTTTAGGTTTGCTGTGATTTTTAAAAATTATTATAGTGAAAAATTGTTGAGCAATTCAACAATTGAGTTGCTTCTCCATCATGAGGAAAATGTGGGACTCACCCTACCAGTTCATCCATAATGTGTTCCAGCCCAGGCAGTGATGAATTTGGTCTGAACTTACCAAGCATAGTAAACACCTATGCAGCTCACAGAGGGTTAACATTATATCAGTACATGGCACCTATAAGTAACAGTTGTTTTGGTAATCTACTACTTTGCAACTTTAAGAGTGGCAGACTATTAAAAGTGTTATCAACTGTATGTGCCCATTTTATTAAATAACATTTAAGAGATAGATAAAGTCAGATTTGGAAGTCCAGAGTCTGCTTTTTAGAAAAAAGATTCTGGCTATGGTTAGGGTTTTAAATTTTAGTTAGTGGCTACTGCAGGCTTTTCTAGTAGAAAATTACTTGAGAAGGTGTCTGGCAGAATGGATCTAAATAACTTACAAATTCTGTGTATTTATGAATTAAACAATTACTTAATAAATATTAAATAAATAAACGTAAAACTGCACAATAAAGCTATTTATTATATTTCAGTTAGGGATCTTCCGTCTTAACATTCCTGGGGTCCCATTTGTGATGCTGTCATTTCTTATTTTTTCATCTCCTGAAATCAACATTTGCCTTAGGGGTATGGTATCATTGTGATAGAAATGAGCTGGTGCTACTGGTCTCATGGTTAATTACTGTCCTTCAAGCAGCCCCCTTAGCATTCAGCCCTTAAGGCTGCTTTGGAAAGGGCTTCACGTTCACCACAGATGCCCTGATGTCTTCCAAAATGATGGAGGAGAGCATTTTGCCCTTTTCGTTTTGAGGCATCATAAAGTCTTGGAGACTTTTGGGGCCAATTGCCAGATGTGATTAAAAATTAATGAAACAGAACAATTGTACCTCATCCCCTTGACAGACACTTGAGTAACAGCTTTTTCTAAGACTGCTTTTCTAAATGATTCTTTTTGCATCTGTATTTTTGTCTCATCTAACCACAATGACATCTTCCTTAGCATTAAAATGGAAAACAATAGTAGAGGACATTTGAGGATTTTTTCATGCAGTTCCCTGCAAGTTTTGTTTGGGTTTTGTTCATCACTTATAGGATGAACTATCAAGACAGATTGTAAACTGAAACATGAAACTGAGGTATTAAGTGGGGAAGGAGATGTGCTGCTGTTTAGTGCTACACCAAAGTGTCTTTGGTAAAGCTCACACTCAGTGTGTACAAGTTGAAACATTTTCCAAAAAATAATCTTGTTTTTTTGGGATAAGCCTACACTGCCTTCCTTCAAAGCCTGTCTGTATTGGAAGATAGACTTAATACCATCTTTTCTGTGTTCTACTACCTCAGCCTTCAAATATTCTAAAGGAAAGGAAGTAGAAAATAGCAGGTGTTGGGGAGGAGTGTGGTCTCTGCATTGATGCTTTGGAAGATTATTGGGGAATATCAGTGCTCACACCCTGAGATTGAGGAAAAACAATAATTTGACAAAAAGTAATTCATTAATACTAATTAATGCTTCTTTACTACTTTACATGTGCTGCAAATTGCAGACATCAGCTAAATGTAGAGACTTGGTTACACATAGAGAGATTTTGTTCTTCGAATTCTGACAGTTTTTTCAAAGAGCGATAAATAAGCAAGTATATATTTGACTGAATATCTTTCTTTGCCAAAGCAGAGAAACACAGTCATCATTGTCTGTGAACTATTCACAAGGTTTTAAATGCTAAAGATTTTAGGGCGAAATACTGATATTTTTACTGATACTAAATAGGAATGTACTCTTCAGGTTATTTATTAGTAGTGAGAGTGTCTGGTGTTTGATAAAAATATTCTTTATGAAATATTGTTTTGGAGAGGGATTTATAAGATTATAATTTAGGGATTTTTTTTTTTTTTGTTTTAATTTGGAAGAACATACTCCTGGCTGTCAGTCACACTTTTTGTTCATGTGAGGGATAACCGTGGGCTATTTAGAAGACAGTGTTTGCCTGACACAAATTTTGCTCCCTCGAGAGCAGACTTTCATGATAATCCATCACATTATCATGACATAAGTACGCCCAGTTACTCAGAGTCATTGCAGTTACGTAGTGCCCCCTAACAGGATGCTGTTAAATAAACAATGTTATTTGAGGAATTGGCAATTCCTTCTTCCATGCTTCACCCAAAGTGTATTCTTAGCTTTTCATTCACTGGTGGTTTTGCTTTCCTGGAATCCACTCTTTTGCCTTCTGACACTCACAGTTGTGCAGACCTCTGATCCAAACAAACCTGTGATAGTCTGGGGAGATCTGCACTTCTGTATTCATCAGAAGAAGTAAGGGTTAATGAGTCTGAGCACTGCAGGTGAGGTTGTCATCCAGCCCCCCTCCCCTTGCACAGCATGGAAAGCAGCACTGCGTGAAATGGCACTGTTTCTGTGAGCAGGGATGCAAATGGTGCTGAGATGCCAGCATGGCAGGAATATAAGATACTGCTTAGAAGAAACAAAGAGAAGTTTATGGGGTTTCTGCTACAGGTGTGGAAATCCAGCAATAGCTGAATGCAAGTTCTGGAAAAGTAAGCACTGCATTCCAGGCACACACTGCTCAAGTTAATGTCTCCTCCTGAGAACAGAGCTGGAACTGTATCATCAAAACATCAACTTCAGCAAAGAGCTGTAAATTTGCCACCTAGCCAGTTTGAGAGCAAAGCAACCTGTTTAGTCAGGTGTATCTCAGAAATTGTCCTGAATCCAGGATTCCTCTAAGGAAGAGTAAATATTAGTCCTGCAGGTTTTGACAGAGAGTGGATTAGATGAACTTTCACTCTCCACTTTGGCCTTATTTTCCATGGTTTATTTCAACTTTGTAGATGAAGTCTTTTTAAAATAAAAATTAGCATGGTCATCCTTGGGAGGAGAAAAATCCAACTCTCTTTAATGTTTTTCAAACTGGTCATTCTACAGGATGTGGCTGCATTTATTATCAGTCCCAGTACATGAGTCAGATGGTGGTATTATCAAGTTATTCCTTTCTCTGTGTTTACATAAGATCCAGTGAAGAAAATGTGACTGCCCTCACAGGCAGTGGAGTTCAACCTTTTCCGAAATTCAGTGACAGAGCACATGGGGGAATGAAATTTGACAGAGACTCACTGAAGTATCCTGAGCATTAGTCGGATAGCTGTGAAAACTAAGACAGTAAAAAACACAGTTGGAGAGCCAGAAGGAGAAGACACTTGTGAAAATAAAACCAAAAAGGAGCCCAGCAGTAAGGAATTCTCTATTTTTTTGAAAATACAGGAGATGAAGGATGTGTGGTTCTTTTTCAGATCTGCTTCTTATGTAAATAGTACAATGCATGCCATATGGCACAATCCAGCAAAGCAAGCATGGAAATAAATGTTGGACATATTTAGGTGCAGTGATTTCAATGACAGAAATCTGTTGAAAATTTTAATCAGGAGAACAACCTTATTCCTTAAGACAGTGTGAAACTACAAAGTTGGACCCCTTACAACAGGAGTTTAAATTTATCTTTTCCTCAGAAGAAATTTACTTTACGTGTATCCTTTGATTGTGATCTAGGTTACAGGAATATACTGCTGTAAAAATATAGCATTACTGGAATTTTCCAAGTCCAAAAATAATTTAGTGTCCAAATACATACTTTATCTGATTTATGGCTTCACAGCCATGTCTAAGGCAGTAGTGCCAAATAAAATTTTCTTTACTGTGATATGTATGCAGTTCTTTTTAAGGTATTTGGAATGATGTCTAACATTTAAATTAAGCCAAAGTTTCCTTCTGAAAATATTCAGCTATAGTTATATTTTCAAAGTGATAATTTAGGGATTACATTTTAAAAGTGTAACTTCATTTCCTACAGTATCAGTGCTCAGGCATATCTGTGATATGCTTAATGAAATCAAGGACCCAATAATGCAAAAAACATTAATTCATATCCTACAAGGGCGGGTTTTTTCTTAATATCATTGTGAAAGTAGTTTTCTGTACTTCAATAATTTACCAATTCCATTCAATGAATATCTCTCAAGAAAGCAATCAGACAAAACAATTGAGTGAATTTGCCCTCCACTACCCATATATGAGCATGTTCCTCACACCTATGTAGAAATGTGTAATTGAAATAACATTTGCATAAATTCCATTTAGTGAGGATGCATTAGCTGATGCCAGTGAATGTGAGGACACTTAATCAAACAGTAAATAGCAATGCATGTCTAAGCATTGATCAGTTAATGCAGACATTGTCAGAAGATTTAAACAGATCATGATGTCCTTTTGTTCTTTCTCTTTATTTACTATAATATACTGTTGCTTTCTAAATCTCCTCAGGGCCTTTAATAAAGAAAGATCTCTTCACTTAATTTCGACAGCTGCATAATTGGGGTACTAAATCATCCTCAGGGATGTAATCAAAATGATTTTACTAAGTAACAATTCTCTGGGTTTTCCACTTAGTTTAGAGCAGAAGGGAGAGGTTTAGGTAATTGCAACATCTTGTATTACCTTAAAAGTCAAACATTGATCATTAAAATGCAATAGTTATATTGTAGAAGATCTCCAGGTCATTTGTAAATAAACATAATTCAAAATTCAGAATAACCACTGTAGTAGATATAGTTTAAGTGTAGGAAAATCTGATCCACAAAGACAGTTTAACAGAATTATAGGATTTGGTTTGCCAGAATCAAATCACAAACCAGCATGAGAATCTGGAAAAAAAGAATCACTAAATCTGACACCCAATCATGACTTTAGCTATATAAGATGCATCAAATAACTCCCTGAACTCTAGATCCTGTTTATAAAAAGTCACAGGATCTGTGCACCAACACTTTCCATGCTTAATGGGAAGGTGATAGCAGTGACTGTGAAACTGAGGCTTTGTTCACAAGGTGCCCCAAGCAGAGATGAGATCCAAGAGGGAAACCCCAGACTGGGATCTCACCACCTCCTGCCCTTCCCTGCCTGCTGATCAGTCTCTTGCCCTTAACCCCACAAGTGCCAATTGATATATTTGTTCTGGTTTCAGGTATTTCTGCTTGAAGACAGTGAAGTTTCCCTTATCCTTGGAAATTCTGAGAAAAGGGCAGTAATCCAAACACCTGTACAGTTTCAGCCTTTGGTCAAATGCTATGATCACTAGTATACACACCAACTGACTCAGATTTCCTGGATTTATTCTAAGAAACAACAGTAGGGCAGGACTCCAACCTAAGATCATATCCTAAGTAGGAGGGATTTCAGCTAATGTTATCCCTTGGAATTATGCCAAATTGCTAATTCAAGTGCTCAGTGCATGGTAAAGTTCCTGTAGTGCCACTCTGCAGAAGAGCAACTCAGCTTGGAAGTGGTGCAGAGAGGTAGATGGAAGTTCAGCCA
Source organism: Peucedramus taeniatus (assembly GCA_013400575.1). Classification (NCBI taxonomy): domain Eukaryota; kingdom Metazoa; phylum Chordata; class Aves; order Passeriformes; family Fringillidae; genus Peucedramus; species Peucedramus taeniatus. Next base: position 134,928 of record WBNO01023647.1, on the reverse strand, counting down.
AGCCAGGTGTCTTGTGGACACTGCAGCATCCTCCTGGAAAAGACCTGCCCATGCTCTCTGAGAACATTTTTCCTGCAAACAGGCTATATGCTAATTTCTTGATACACCCTCCATTTGCACTGTATAATAGCACTAATGACCTTGACAGAAAGTGTTTCCTAGGGATTAATAACCATTTGAGATTTAATGACCTGAGGCTATGCCTCAGGCCATCAACTCCTTCAAGCTGCTCATTAAATTCTTAGGGTACACAGTCTGCTTCAATCACTCCTGCTTAAGCATTTGCTCAGTGTCACCTAATAGCAGTATTCTCCCTGAGGTATTTCCTCTTCAGAGGCCCTGGAAATGTGTTTGTCCTTAAGACTTTTGGGAAAATAACTCATCATTAATTTTTTAGGTGATTTGTGTTTCAAGTCAGAGCATTTACTCAGGCTGTCACTGAGCTTTTGCTGTGAGGAACTCAGTAAAAGTAAGACTGTTAAATTCATAAATTTCACCTTGAAATATAAACTATTTGTTCTAGTTGCTTACAATCTCATAATATAAATCAAGAGCCAGTAGCCTCCAGCATGCAAACACTGGTGGTTCAGCCAAAGGTAACTTATTTGAGAGGTGATTTTGGACAGGCTATCACTTTCTAGCAAAGGCTGGCTTCATACTAGCTCTAAAAGACACCCCAAATTCAGATCTATGCAGAAGGAACAATACTGAGCAGTGCTGCCTATTGGAGGAGAAATGCTCCAACAAGCCAGTTTCTTACCAATGAAATCATAAGTCAAAAATGGTGTATTGTCCCATGTTATGGTACATACTTGTGAAGGGTGACCTTGTTTTTCTGTTGAAGATTTTTCATTTAAGGGAACATTCTTCTCATATTCAGATGGCACCAAGCACAATTGGATCTTAGTTAAATCTGCTGCTGTGGTGTTACATCGTGTTCCCTGTTTATTTGTGTAAGAGTGCGGCGCAGCATACCAAATAGGCATGGCACAAACAAATTGCTATTACAATTTTCTTCCCAGAGTTTCATAACTGAGAAGAAAATGCTTGGGGAAGAAGGCAATCAGCAACAGTTGTGGGAAGCTGATACAGGATACATGGTGCAGAGTGATGTGTCTACAAATCAGTTATATTGTCTTCACATCAATTACAAGAATCTTCGGGTGAGGCTCTGCCAGGATCACGTTCTCACATTAGTCTCTGTTGTGCACTGAGCAATCAGTTCCCTTGTTATGTCTATGGACAACTAGGAACAGGGCTCTTAGGGAGCTGGAAAGTGGAGATGCCTACCCATCTGTCTGGGAAGACCTGCCCTCAACCTGACTTTAACTTGAAACCAGCCCCGTGCTTTGAGCTAACATATTTGTCCAGAGGCTGCCCACATATTTAGTGAAAGAAAAGCATTTTGCTGGCAAACTCTAAAAGTTTAAAATACTGAGAGTTGTTTATAAGCCTCAGATACTTCATCTTCTAAAACAATCAAGAAAACCTGGATACCAAGAATGTAAAGTATCAACTGCAGGGGGGGAATCTTGATAATAGGAGCTTAATTCTAGTGAGACGAATGACATACATATATATGGAATATATATATAGAGATATATATGGAATCCAGCAGATGAATTGTTCATCAATGAGGCATTGTGGTGATTAGGGGGTGAACAACATAAGTACTTTCTTGGTTGTTTATGTTTCAGATTAGTGGATTTTGAGGTCAGGTAGCTAATCCCATTATATGCTTTGTGTGGGAAATACATGCTGTTTGTGGTAAACACGGAGCACCTACACAGGAATGTTCCTACATAAATCTCAAATCCCATTGCAAACATGGATACAGATCACTACTCCACCACTGCAAATGGTGAATATGAGGTGCAAATAAGTGAAATTAGGGACCTCAAGTCACACTGTACATTGACAGGATGTGCCTCAAAGAAGAATCGCATCGGAAATGTCTTTAGCTTTATCTGCCTGTACGTCCCATATTCTCTGTGTAGACCACAGAGAAGAATGAGCTCTTTCTGTGCACAAGCCATTTTACCTCTTTCACACATTAAGAGAAATATTTTAAAGGAAGTACCTCCTTCTGTCCCTAGCCTTCAGTAGCACCTAGGATTAATAGTTCCAATGCAGTTGCAGATAGGTGAGATGATTTCCATTCCTTATATCCGAAAATCCCTGTGTATGTTAATAAATATTCTGCATGCATGATGGAAGGCAGGTCATCTAGATATTTAAGTTCTGACATGTCCTATTGAAGGCTGTTTTATAAAACCAGCCCCTCTGCTGAGACCATTACTGTTGTATGGAACATGCAGGTGTGCCACTGACCCAGCTCCACTTCTGGCTGATGTTGGTTTGAAACAAGCATGCTGCATCATTCCCATGTAGATGTTAGGTGTAGGAATACAGCTCTGGTTGGAATTTCCTCTCTAAAGTCTATTGAGAATTCAAATGAGAGCCAGATGAGTTTTTTCCTGTTCATTTAGAAGAAAAATGCAAAACATCATGAGAAACTTTGAAACTCCAACACTCCCTGAAAGTCCTCACCACAATAACATTTTCCTGAAAAAGTGCTTTCCAGTGGGATTTGAGCTTGCAGGTGATAAGCGTTCATTATGTTTTTCTACCCTCAATGAGGAAAGGCCAGACTGGTAAACAATGAATGAAGGAAATTCTTTGGAATTTATCTAACAAATAGGAGCTTTGCAGTCTCAGTTTTGAGACTACTTTTAGCAGCTTTAAATTGGCTTTGGCTTGGAGTTATGGGAAGATTAATGAAAACCCCAATTCTCTTCCCAAAATCAGCGTCAGCCAATGGTGCATCACAATTATAATTTTCACCTTTTGGCAGTGTTGCCTTCCCTGTGCTTCCTCCAGTGCAGGTAAAGCAGTGACTTCCAGGCTGATTTGTCTGGGTTATTTTTTGTCCTTAAAGATGAAGCTGTACCAGAAAATACAGAACTGTAATTTTCAGTACACCAATTCGATTCCTTAGCAATAAGTAAGCTTTCAGAGCCTAATGCCATGGCCACAGAATACTGTGAGTAATGGGTTTCTAACTACCATTACAGTATAAAAAAACACAGCAAAATGCAAAGCATCAGGCAAAACATCATGAGAAACTTTAAAACCCCAACACTCCCTGCCAAACCTAGCTCATCTCCTAAATTAAAATACCTTTATAATGTCTTCTTTTAACCACTGGTTTCAGAGCAACATGGGGACTCTAAGGTGGTTATTTGCTGTCTTTAGCAGCCATTTTGCTGAGATTTCATAGTCAGATTTAGTATTCTCCTTTAAAAAACTGAGCTGGGCATTTTTTATGGTAAAATCTGTAGGAGAGACCATCTTTTGTAGGCAACTGCCTGCTTTCTGCTTCTGTTTCTGTCTGGAGAATAACTTATCTCATCATACTTCTGGCATATCTGAGACTACACCCTGCCAAAATCTGAAAGTGAAATAAACCATCAAAAAATGTCAGTCTTAAAAGTGCAGACTAAGGTCAAGTCTAGAAAAAAAATATGCTTGGAAAAAAAAAGTTTCCTTCAAAGCATACACAACCAAACTTCAATCTTTGTGTTTATCTGCATATCTGTAGGTCATTATTGTAGCTCTGGACAGCCAAGAATGTCTCATGTCCTCAGCACATACTTTCATTCTCCTGGTCTTGAGGGGACATAAACCCAGGGCAGCCCTGGAACCCTGTACTTCATGGAGCACATCTGGAGGTGAGGAAGGGCTGATCCCAGAGGCAGCATAGCAGCTGGCAGGAGCTTCCCCGTGGAGCAGGTCTGAGTGGCTCTGTGCCCCTGGGGACAGCTCCCACCTTGTGCTCAAGATGACTTCCAAAGGAGGGACATGTCCTCACACACTCCTTCGGGGCAAGGGCAGCTGTTGTTGTTCAGAGACTTCTCAAGGACCGAATGCAATAAAGATTTTGAATAGCAGCCATCTCTCATCTCTTCTTTAAACAGGGTGTTTTAATGCTTTGCAGAATTACAGAGTGAGGCATGCTGCCTTCCATCTCCTTAATCCTCTGTAACCTTACTTCTAACAGTACTGCCAAAATACAGTATGGCACTTGCACAGCACATGCTTCTTCAGTGATGAGCACAAAGCAGCTTCTGTTCAGAAGGAATATGTTGCAAGCCCATGAGTGACACATTGTGAGTGTTGAAGATTATGAAACATACTCTGAAACTGAGCAAGCCATAAACACTTCATTTTTCAGAAATAGTCACATTACCTCTGTCATTCTGCTTGGCAAGTGTGTGTGTGCAGGCTTGGTGCATCCACGTAGCACACATTGAACAGGCACCAATTTAAACCCGTGGTGTGCCAGCCGTGCTGTGGAGTTCAGAGGAAATATTTCAAGTATGCACTTCAGCACTCTTCTCAGTTTTTTATAAAAACCCTAGATCTTTATTTGTTTGTTTGTTTGTTTTTTTTTTCTTTGCTAGCCTCTCTCTTGGACTAGACTGACCTTAAATTATAGCATGGACTTATATTCATTGATCTCCTGGTGAATGCTCTCTAATTGATCCAGAATCAGGTCATGGCTTAAGGCAACTTCTGACTCTAACTGGGTAATATCTGCTGGAAATGCAAGTGGTTTGTGTCTGTCTGTGGGCAGAGGATACTGTGAAAGAAGTAAATTTAGAGATCAGCCAACGGCTGGACTAAATCTTTAGTAGCACTGAAAAAAAAATCTCTGGTTTACAAGGCCACTGGTTTGTTGAAGTGGTAAAAGAAGACAAGCTCATGCAAGCTAACTATGTGGCCCTCGTGGATTGGAGCATATTTTGAGCATAGTACACACTTCAGCATATGTAGTCTAACAATTTTGCTTCCTAAGGAGGGAAGAATAATTTTTCCATTTTTAAACTGAAGTGTAAGCGTTAAGTGATGTGTCTCGTTTCCCACCGAAAGTCTAGCTGGGCAAGGGATTAGTCATTTACTTTCCAAATATCTAGCTGCTAGCACTGTCTAGAGACCAAACCATCTTTGCCCACAGTCAGGCCAGTAATGATTCAGACGAGTGGGAATGTGCTCTCCAGCAGTCAGAGCAAAGGGACTCCATCCATGAGATGGCAACTGAAACTATCCAAGTGACTTCCCATCGACTATGGAAAGATTAAGAAATAGTTGAAATTTATCCAGCAAGTTAAAAAGTGACAGGGTCTGTATTTCACTGACATTTGCAGAGCCAACCCTTCTGTATTCCCTCCAGTTATCCAGCAAGAGACATTGACACGAAAACAGGAGGCTTGTGCTTCTTTAGTAGCTTTGCTGTCTCCTGACGGGTCCCCCACAGATCCACTCTCTAGCACCGGCAAGGAGCAAGCACTGGTAGGTCTCCAGCCTTCCTGTTGTCTCCTTCCAGGCTAATATATGGAACATAGCTGAAGGCCAGAATCTGGCTTTATAGAGTGATAACTGCAAACATCTAACTTACCTAAACTCTTTCATGCTGTTTGATAAAAGAGCAATTTATGTCTTTCCTGCTTGTAGCTAAAAATTAGAGGAAAAAAGTGTAGAGTGTTCTTAGTCCTGGGTGGTGTGCTAATTAGTTCTTTGCTAACTCTGCTTCATTGCTGGCAATGATTATTGTCACGTAATTCCAGGGTTCCTATGAACCTGGCTCCCATTTGCTCTGCCAGGGAGCAGGGATAAGGAAATAAGAAGTGTCAGTACTATGGATACCCAGTGTTACTTCTGCCATAGCAGAATTTCCTGTTATAGGAAACAGTTATTTTGTACAATGGCTTATTAGATGGAAACAGGCCTAGGTGAGCTGCAGAATGGAAAATCAGTATTTTTGCTACATTAAAAGTCTGTTCTCTGCTTGGAGGAGCACATAAAACCCCCACAGCCTTCTATTTAAAAATGTATGGAAAGGAAACGAAAGGCTTCAGCCAAAAGGCTAAAAATAATAACTGTATCATCATAGCCAAGTTGTCTGTTCCTTCTTTTCCTCCAGTATGAATGAATGAATATTTATGTACAGCTATCATGTAAGAATTGTTCTAGCCTGTTTTCTATGTGTTGCTCTCTAGCCATATGGACTGCAGCTTTCATTGTAAAGGGGAACAAACAAAAAAAAATCTAATTATTTGTGTGAAGGAAAATCATGGAACCTTGTTAGTTCACATATCCGAAACATTTGAGGTCATTGGTAAAACTGTTGGCTCTGTATCATCCCTTTGGATGTTCAAAAAACATTTAGATGTGTATGTGCTGGAATACACAAAAATGTCTGCAGCCACCTGGTAGTAGAAGACAGGACTGGGTAAATCATAATCCAGTGTGCCTGAGGAGGTAAATTAGAGTTAAATACTTTGAACATCTTTGAAAATCTGCACCCGGCAGTTCAGAAATTTAAATACCCTTAAAATTCTGGCCTTGGATATTGAAAGTTATCTGTATCTATTCAGTAAAACTAAATAAAATGATGATGGAAACTGAACAGCTGTCTGAGCAGTAGCTCCACTGCTCTCTAAAAAAGACCTTTAATTTGACTTTCCCACGTTAATACTGTTTACATGTTGGAGAAAAGTGTTTGAAAGGCACTTTTGTAAAAATGTGTGCTTTTGTGAAAACAGAGTGAGGAAAGATGTTCTTTTTTTAGTAGGTGAGTAATTGTTTCCTTTAATCTCTTTGTTTTTTCTCGTGACTCTACAAAGATCAGCACACAGCCATGTAATTAGGGGCTCTGGACTAGATCATGCTGAAACACAGACTGGTGTGACTCCACTGTTCTTACAGCACTGCATAGTCAAAGCAAAGGGTAAAATTTAGTTCACAATAACATCTTTCCATAAGCATATGTTATTTCTTTCATCACTGAAATAAGTTTTAAAGTTAGTTGAACCATCAAACAATGGAGGTTGTCTGGCACAACCCACAAGTGCTCACAGCAGAGCCAGCTTACCACGTCACATCTAGCCCTGCCACAGGATCAATCCACCTCCAAAAAGGAAGGTATTCCAAGTTCAGAATGTCCAATAGAAGAAAATAATAATTTGCACGGAGTATTAGTTTACTGATTTTTCATTTCTTCTTAGAGTCATAAAAGACATCATGGTAGCTTTCTTTAGTAATGTTCTTACATAAAATAGCAGGTGGAATAAAGCAATAAATAGATATGGGTGTTTGATCCTCTCAGAAATAATCACTATAAAACAGTAGCTATCCACAAATAAAGTTAGCCTTCATTTTATAAATGATTTTTCACTGCAGTCTCGAGGCATGATAAAATGTTGATAATGTTGATATATATATACTTCAATGGCAACAATAGTGGTATGGTTTGTGAATCAGAAGAGGACATCTGGGTTTGTAGGTACAGGTCTTGCCTGTACTTTCAGGATAATGTCAGCCCTTCTGCTCCTGGATTTTATGTAGATGACAGTTTCTTAGAAACTGTGTGAATAAGTCACCATCTGCTGTTTGGGGTTCTTTTTCAGAAGAAATACACAGGATGTCTTTCTCCATAGGCCCTTGCATGAAAAGAGGTAATGAGGAAACAGTGGGATCTAAAAACAGATCTGCTTGTAGTGTTAATCAGTTGATAACAGCAGATAACACTGATAACACCAGGTGTGAGCTCAGAACTCTGCTTTGCATTCGCTCTGCCCAAGACATGGATTTGGACCTCAGTTTTGAATATTTGAACTCTGCTGTATGTGCCGTGTTTTATCAATGTTTCTTGCACTACAAATTACTCATCTCACACAGAGCTGCAAAAGAAAGTGTTTTAATCTTAATTTATTTTAAACAAGAACTGTGAAGTCTTTTTTATTAATACATCAAAGTATTATCTCCAAGGGGAGTTACTTTCATATTAATGTTCAGTGTTTAATATAAATTCACAGCATGAAGACCACCTCAGATGGGTAGAGTTTCTCTGATGTATATCTGATTGCCCGTATGTAATTTGAACATCTACAGAACATGAAGGGCATAATCAAAGAATAATTAATATGTTCATAAGGAATTATATTTTGTTCTACTTATTTGCATATTTCAGAGAGAAAATTTACAATGTCTATCTTTTGGGGTGTTGTTTACATTTTCATTCAAATTATAACATGAAGCATTCTCCTGCATTCCATAGTGCCTTTCATCCGCCGAGCTCCAATTACTGTCTGACCAATTAACTTCAGCACTGCACACATGCAAACCACGTTGGGTATTGTGGAAAATCTAAGCAAGGCATTGAAGTCTGAAACTTGACCTCCAATTTAGGATACTGAGCTTGGAAACCCTGACTTCCAGAGAGATTAAATCTTTGTATTTAATTGGAGTTACGAATACACATGAGAGTCAAAACGAATGGTCAGACCAGCACTACATCCTCTTGGAAGCCCTCTGAAAATCAGGGCACTCCAGAGACATCTTGTATGCTGCTTGAGTTCAGGCTGTCTGGAAGTCTCCCCTCCCATCTCCTGCAAGAGATGACATTTTTCAAAACCTTGCAAGGACAGAGGGTAGCTGCAAGCTACATGTAGTGGGGTCCATCTGCTGCATCCAAATTCAAACCAGATCTCAAGGGCAGAGCACCAGACAAAACACCTTGGGCACTTCATGTGCAGTGAAGAAACACATCTTGTGTACAGACTGAAGAATTTACTGCTCTAGTGATTAAAGTATTAGCAATCTAATAAAAGAGTTGGTCCAGCTACAAAGATAATAACACTTATAATTCCAAGTATAAAGTTATGGCAAATTTCCAGTAGTGGCACAGTTGGAATTTATAGAGATATACTTCCTATTAGCTGTTCTTCTCCTTGGTGTTGTTCTTGCCCTTCCTCTGCCTTTCTGGGTTCAAAAATCAATAGTGCTAGTTTTCCTCAAGATGAAAAGAGGTGTAGAGGAGCTTACAGCACGTCTTCATCTGAGATTGTTCACTGAGGAAAGTATGATGTTGCTGATGGAGATACCTTCCTCCTTACTGTTGGGTCAGTTCTGGATTATTTTTACATACTTCTTAAAATAGTCAGAGTCACTGAATGGTTGAGGTAGGAAAGCATATCTGGAGGTCATCTTGTCCAACCCAATCGCTCAAGCAAAGCCACCTTTAGCCAGCTGTGTCTAGGTGGCTTTGGAATATCTCCAAGGATGAAGCCTCTACCAGTGCTTGGTTACCCTTACAGGAAATAAGTGTTTCATGATGTACAGAGCCTTCTGTGTGTCAGTGTGTGCCCATTGCCTGTCACTGGGCACCACTGAGAACATTCTGGCTCTGCCCTCTTTGCACCCTCCCTTCAGATATTTATCCTCACAGATGAGTTTTTACTGAGGCTTCTCTTCCTCAGGCTGAACAGTCACAGCTCTCTCAGCCTTTCTTCATCTCTCAGATGCTCCAGGCCCTGTGCTGGACTTACTCCAGTAAATCTATATTTTCCTTTTACTGGGGGACCCATATCTGGACATAGCACACCAGACCAGTGGTCAGAAGAGGGGAAGAATCACCTCTCTTCTCCTGCTGTCACCTCTCCTAGTGCAGCCCAGCGTGCTGCCTGCCTTTCTTGGCAGAAGGGCACATGGCTGCTTCGTGTCCACCAGGCACCCAGGTTGTTTTCTGCAAAGCTGCTTTGTAGTCTTTGGGCTCTTTGCTCTTCAACAGTAGTGATTCAGTAGAAGATACATGACAAGAATATATAACAGATATGTATAGCATGAACAGGTACATATAGATCCCAAGAGATGGGATTGTTACCTCTTCTTTACCTATTTGATAGTGTTTCTTCCACATCAAAAATACTAAATACTTTATATTAGAGTCCTTAAAGACTCACATTTTCCAGACCATTGTCCAAACACCTTTTTGAGTGGGCATACAGTGCTCATGTATGAGTTCTGTTAATTCTCAAGTCAGCAGTTCTCAGCTTTTGAATGACTGGCCAAATAGGTGGGATGGGCAGTGTTGTACTGAAGAATGGGTGGGTGGTACTCTGTCTCCCAAGTCTATATGAAGCCAGGACTCATGGGGGCTGTCAGAGGGCAAGAAAAAGAATATAAATCCTAATGGGGAAGGAGGAGGATGTGAAAGGAGCCAAGTTCTTAATCACTTTTGTCCATTAGCAATACCAGAGTATTTTCCTTAAGACTAAGGGGAGAAGAGCCTGATGTCCTTGTCAGCTCCCAATATATATATATGCAAATTTATTCTATCTCATAAATCCTGTTAGTGGTTTCAGCTGGCTAAAATACTCTCCTTGTTTCTTGTCATAAACCGCTGCAGCATTCTTTTGTGCAGCTGCTGCATTTCATCCTAATGCAGCTGCATTTCACCCAGGGATGAAGTAATCCCTATATATAACTTTCTCTTCAGTTTTTATAACCATTTGAAGGGCCTCGAGATGTGGGTTGCAAGCTATTGTTTCATTAGTGTCATCACAAAGTGCTGCATTGTACAAATCAATTGTAAGCTAAGAAAAGTGGTTTTGAAGTGATACTTGAAGATAGAGAGAGATTTTTTGGGTTAGGAGGGATTTAAAATCCTGTTTCAGGAATTTGAAAGGAAGATGGCAAAAAATGGGAAAAAAACTAGCACGGAGTAAAGTTGTATAAACTGAGTGGGCATGTGGGACTGGGTAGCAAAGATATCAGAGGAATGAATGACAGAAAGTTAGTTTAAAGTGGCTTCAGAGTGGAAGACATGGAAAGGAAAGGAGAAAAAGAAAACAACAGTAAATAGGAATTATGATTATGATAAGAAGCAACCAAAAATCTCAAGAGTACGCTCAAATGAAGACCTGAATCTCTTGTTTTTGATCACATTACTGGACCATATTACATGGATGGGATTTTCAGCACTAGTTGGGTCTGTTAAACATCTTTGCAGTGTTATTAATGTTATGGCTGAAACCTTCAAATGCTTAAACCACTTGGTGTCCAAATCTCATTGCATTTTTATGTTTAGATGCCTGATTGTGCTGTACACCCTGTCACCAGGAGTTCCTTGGAAGTCTATATAATGGGAGAATTCCCCAGGGAGTCAATTTTAGGCTAGACTTTCAGGAATAGTAATGGCTGCCAGATAGAGTGGCTAATTGCTCTGAAGTAGGAGTCCCTCAGGACATTTCCTACTCCTAAGGCCTTTATTGTGTCCCTGTGTGCCTGCTGTCTTGATGTGCTGGCTGCTTCAGTGGCCCCTGGAAGTCACCTCTCAGCTTAAAGAGCGTGTGGAGTGTAGCACATTGCACAAAGGTCTCTCCTGCACTGCACACTCTGATTTCCCTGTTGCTGTTTGCACAGCCACCTTCTTGTTATTTGCATGAGGAAGCTCATTGCATCGTACACCTAGCTCTGATGATACCTGGGTGCTAAAAATACTAATACAGACACAGTTCCCAGACCTGTAAAGTTTTGTGCTTGATGAACCTGCTATAAATCTCAGACCAGTTTTACCAGTATCCCATTAATTTAGGAAAGGAATTCAGCATAATCCTTTCACCCAAGGGTGATGTAGCTTCCTAAGTCCTTGCTGGTATAACACTTTTTTTTTTCTTGGGATGTGCAGCCTTGCTGAAGATAAAAGGCTGATGAGAAGTCTCCCAGCTGGCCTGTGCAGAATTTGGTAGCATTAGAGAACAAAACAATTGTTGTAGTATTGAGATAAACATTTTATACAGTCCCAGACTATATATGAGTAAGAGAAGTGTCAGCTCAGAAGTAAAAGCTGTATAAGTTGATCATCTAACCAGGAAAAAGCCTTTTCATAACACTGTCTTTAGCTTGTTTAATTTATTCTTTTTTGGAGAATTCTTTTCCAAATATGTGGTGGTAGCAGTGAGTAGTCAGATAAGGTTACTGCTCCAACTCATCTCCTGACACCTGTGTCCTGTGGCAATATCAGTTCAGATTGCCTTCCTTCTTTTTTATTCCTTCTTTTTTATTAATCTCCCTGCTTTTGTTCTGTGTGTAGAGTAAATAGTAGTTCCCAATTTCCTATTTTTGTATTACCCCTGATTTTATACCTTTTTAGCATAACCCTTCCTTATTCATCTGCTCTCCAAGCTAAACAGTCACACTCTTTTAATCTCTCAGCATACAAGATTTATTTTTTTTCATGTCCATAAATAATCAGGCTTCTTACTTTCAACCTCTCTGAGAAGTCAGAGCATGAATGGACACCATTTGACTATTACTCACCGAGGGTAAAGAATTACACATAAAGGAACTACTCATGAAAGATCTTTTTCTATTGACATTTAAACTATATTCAGCCACAGTAGTTTAAAAGGTCCGTATTTTATTGAAATATTACTAGTACCACAATATTCCATGAAAGGTTTAGGACTGTTAAAATAACACTTTGACAGTTTTATTTGTCCCTTCCTTGCAAAATATAACCTTGTCTCTAATACTAATTATATGGCATGATATAAAATAATTCCAATGAAATTCCACTTTTGAAAACCTTATTATCAGGATTTATTGACACATATGCACCATAGTGCAGTAAAACATATAAATTCATTGTATACTTATGGTTTATTTTATTTGTTGTATATTTGTACTATAAATGGTAATTTTATGGCTGCATGGTACAATTGCTGTTGTGTTATTATTGGAATTATTCCGGAAAAGTCCTACAGAGTGGATGGGAACGGGGTAAACCATTAGACCTCTACCTAAAAGCATGAATGGCTACTGAAAATTGTATCTGTCTTTATTAAATTGCATGGGGATTTTTCCTTAGTGAATATGACAAGTTTTTAATTTTTCCATGCTCTACACCAACTGCTTGCACTAGTGAAGTGGGATGATAATACAGTAATTAAGGTATTAACCTGCTCCTTGCAAGCTGTAGATCATGGCATCATAAAATCATAGAACAGCATTGGTTGGAACGAAGGGACCTTAAGGTTACAACAGTGGGCAGGAACACCTTTCACTAGACCCGGTTGCTCACATGTGAGCTCTTGTTTTGCTGTGAATTTCCCATGTGAGTTGAAAAGTCATATTTTGTCATATTTACAAATATATTCATGTTCTTTCCAATTTAGCACCCTTACACCCTACTGTAATCTAATTTCTGAGCTCTGAAGAAGCTTTGCAAATGCCACTCAATGAAAACCTGTCAGCCTTTAGTGGTACATTATAGCTGAGGGATGGTAGAGTGATGCATTTAAGTATCAGAAATTTGGAATTTGGATTGTCCAGACTAGGTTTCTAAGGGTAACTGAGGAGTGGCATAAGCCTATTTTTATGCATAGATAAGTGTCAGGCATCTAATTCCCATCAACCTTACCTCTAACCTGCTTATGTACTCCTGAAGTGCTTTAAATCCCCTTTGGTAACATAGATAAATATCCTAAAGACTGTGAGATATAGGGCCAGGGAGTAATGGCAGCCATTACAGTATCTCAGACTGAGCTGCAATAAGGATGCTAGAGCTGTTCTCATACATGCTAGAGCTGTTCTCATACAGCTTCAGCCTAAACTGAACTTTTCCAAAGAACCCATCTTCCCTCATGAGCGCTCCTCTGGGAAGACATCAGGGTGGTGACCTTGCTTGTTGGTGACTTGACAGGTTCATGGGACACAAGGGTTGTACCAGGACCTGTGAGACAGGGCTGTCTGGAGTGTCTACAGCTGCCTGGAGCATGCCTCAGGTCTAAGACACCATCAGTGTTTCCCCTCCAGGAGCGTTCTCTGGTTTACCTTTCATAGAGGTCCGCAGCAATTCCTGAGAATAAAAGGCATTTTACCACCCTGGGTTGAGCTGAGCCCCAAAACTGACCCTAGAATGCCAGGTAGATTTTGTTCTGGAAGATGCAGCACAAACTCATCCCAACAATTTTCCTCCTCTTGCAAGGAAAGAGTAAGACAAGGATCAAAATTGATGTAACCTTTGGTTAGTAACATCAGACTAACCACTTGCTCACTGATGTGGCTCCACAGTCAAATGTACTTCTTTCCAATTAATTGATTAATCATTTTCTCTAACGTTCCCAGATATTTTATCTGAATATAGTAAATTAGATTTAAGTGGTGAGCAGTACAGGGGAACACTAAAGTGAACATTAACAGTGATTTGTTACAGAAGGTGAACAATAAAGGTTATCACATAAAGTTGACATAAACACAATAGATGGGGTAATTATGTACCTTATTTATTCTAGTTGCTAAACCTTTCACTACATTGTGCAAAGGGACATCTGCATTTTAAATAAAAATGTAGTTAAAAAAAAAAAAAAAGGGAGAAACACCAAAGCAGAAGACAGAAGAAACAGGGACAATGGCAGAAAGGCAGAAATAAGATGAAATACTGCTATCTAGGCAGGAAAAGGGAAAGTACTACAGTAACTACGTCTTAACATTGATATTTGTAGATGGTGATAACATTCCAAGCCAGAAAATTTATTTATTTACACAAGTTTCTCCTAACAGAGCTTTTCACCAAACAACTTTTTAAACTTTTTAGTTCTTCTGTGCTCCTTCATGTGATGGAAGGATTGTTCCAGTGGTTTGACTTTCTTGAGCTTGTTAAAATGCAGCTAACATAGATTAAACAGAACCCTTAGAGGACTTGAGTCAGTTTGCTAATCCAACAGCAGACCATTCCCAGTTTTGGAGGGTTTTCTACCAGCTTAGGGGGTTGAGCTGGGTGTCTGAAGGGTTAGCCAGGAGCTGGTGTGGCATGAAGGAAAGCAGGAGAAGCAGCCAGCTGGCATTGGATAGGCAGGGTAAGGATGTCCCCTTCAGTGGCAGCTGGCTGCTAGACTGTTTGTCTGGTGTTGGGCAGAAAAAAATCAGTTTGTGAAGAATCAGAGAAAGTGTTGGAAGAGCAGGAGAGATGGCAAACAACTGTCTCCATTTCAGCCCCAGAACAGCCAGAGCCACCCACAGGGTTTGTGGGAGACAAGCTCAAACCTGTTTAATACTAGAGATGGACTCAAAGCCAAGACGCAGCTGTGCTCTGAATACTTGTCACATTTCCTGAGTGAACCTCTCCCTTCATTTTACTCTGAATTATAACTCACTTCCAGTAGAAAAATGAAATGGAAAAGAGAAATTTGTTTTCTTCCAAGCTTTAACTAGAAACTGAAAAAAACTTCTTAGAATTCAAGTCCTGTGAGACATACTGACAGTTGTCAATATTTGGGACTGAATTATTATCTAGCCTTAATAATTAATGATTGTTGTTAACTGCTGCCCAAGCAGGTAGAAAGCAGTATACAAATTATCCCTATTTTTTTTTTTTCCAGCCACAGAGCAGAAAGAACAGTAGTGCACAAGTACAAACTCACCATCAGCTGTGCTGGGGCAAGCAGCCTTTTTGGTCCTGCCAAGGGAGATGCTGCTTGTGGGTCAGTGGTAGCTCACATGCTTCTGGTAGGAACTGGGGGAACTGTGCCTCTTGCTAGCCTTGAGCCTTGTCCTCTCTGAAATCACTCTTCTCACCATGACAGCCCTTCTCTGTGCTGTTCACAAACTGCCTTGGTGCCACCTGTGAACACATGAGGATTTCCAAGTCCTTCAGTGTTGCACCAAGACAGTGTATCTGCTGCAGGCAGGATCAAACCCCTGTATTAGCCTGGACATGGGAATAGAACTGGGACAACAATGCCAAAAGTACTTCTACCACCCTCCATTGACACATCCACTGAGGTCTTTTTGGTGCTGCACATCTCTTCCCAAAGAAGTCTTCACTAATGTTTTACTACAAAGTAAGAAAAAGCAAATATTAGGATATGGGCAGAAAAAGAGAAGGTTACACTTAGCATGTCAGACTATTGTTCAAACATTGCAGTATGCAGTAATAAAAGCATCTATGTTGTATTCTGAACTATAACTTGGATTACATGCCCAGGGCAAAATAGTAGAAATCACCTTTGATGTCTGTTGAGGAGTGAATCCTTTGTTGTGCCTTTTCACCTAAGCTGTAGGAGAGACCAAAAGTGGAATGACTGGAACAGGTGCCCTTAGCCAGCAGGATCACACTTGTATGAGCAAAGTCATGTTTTGGGCTGTGCCAGCAGCCTGGTGATTTCTCTCCTCCTGCTGTCCTCTGAATAAGACCAGAAAGAGAGATATGGGAGGGAACTGGGAACTGATACGTGTCTTGAAATTCAGTATCCTGGAAGCTTAGCAAATCTTACTCAAGGCTGAGGTAGTCACTCAGAAAATGAGAATACTCCCCAGAAATGCCTTCATGGAGGATACAGAGTCAAAATTTGAAGGCAGAAGTTAATCAGTCAATGATGTTTGACTGCATACAGTGTGTTGCAAACAACCTCACCAAAAAAATGTTAAAAACAAACTGAAAACACCACAAAAAACTAAAAACAAAACCTCAGAGAAGAATGAGATCTACTTTCTTGGTTATTCCCTATAATTACTCACCCATTGCAACCTGAGATTTTTTTAAATCTCGTTTGGGCTGCAAGAATATTTCTCAGCAAGCTCCTCTGAGCAGCCAACTGCAAAAAAACATTGAAATATGATAAGCGTATAAGAGCATTAAATGGTAGCATTCTCCATCACCCACAGCCTCTGTCAGTTGTGTTTCCAGGCCAGATGAAGCTAGAATGTACGTACAGCTGTTCTGAGTTGTAAAATACATTTTGAAATGGGATTGATTTGTCTGTGTTTCATGAGATTGAATTAAGCAAAAGAAAAAAGCATAAAGACTTGTATTTTTTCCAAGCATTTAATAGAAATAGTATAACTGGAACATAATAGAGATGTGCTTTCAGCACACAGATGTGCTGTAGTGAAAGCCACGTTTTATGTAAGCTGCTTTTTCTTTTGTGCAGTGTCAAGAACTGAATGTACTTTCATACTCCGTTTTTTGGCCTTGACATGAACTAATGTCAAAGCAAATGAAGACCTGGTGGTAAATCCTTTTTAGCACTGCTAATTATTGTGACCATTGTGGAGCTGTTCCTGGCTGTCTAATCATCTTTGGGATATTAGGCTTTTGATACATAGACCTTGTATTCTGAATTTTGATTTCTGCTACAAAATTTGCTGGTGGGATTCATTTTTAGGGGATCAGAAAGGTGTGCAGGTCACACACTGCAGACTATATTCAAAGCAGATTTTTATAGTGAGCTTCAGTGGGTAAAGTCATTAAGGATATGTTGAGTGATCTGAACAGAATTACATGGGCAAAAGTTCATAACAGCATGTCTTACCTATAAAAATGCATTTTGGTAGAAAACTGATTTACAGCTGGAATTTTTTTCACATGCAAGGCAAAATACACAGAAGAGCAACTGAGCCTGATCATCTTCTTCCAGTTCCTTTGTTTGCTTTATAGTTAGGATTTTGTATTATGGCTGTCTAGATTTTACAGCCGCGAATGTGCCAAAACCCTTGACTTGTTCATTCAGGTTGATTAATAAGCAACATAAAATGTCTACTTTCTTCAACACCTGCACACTCTGTTTCTTTGTGTTTTGCAAATGTAAGAGGTATAGATATGTGCTTTAACTTTGATCCTTTGTAAACCAAAACTGTTCAAGTGGTAGATCATGATCTAGGTTTGGACAGCAAAGAGATGTTTCCCAGGTTTCCTCTGAAACCCACATTTGTGTGGATGAGGCTCTGTTTTCAGTTGTTCCCCCAGCTGGTCCGGGAGCAGCTGCACATGCAGGCAGTACAGGTGCTGGGCAGAGCTGAACCCAGCACACTGCTTTCCAGAATATGAGCCCATGGACCTTGATAAAAATAGAGGTGCCCCTGCAATTGTCCCTTCAGTATCATGACACCTGCACTGGGGTTCTCCTGGCAGAGCTTTCCATGTATTTCATGTGGCATTCTGCCCCACAAGAAATGTCAGAACAGGAAAGAATGCAGTGCCTGCTCCCTGTCATCCCATTTTCACCCTGCTCCCTCTTCACCCCTTACCAGCAACTTACCTTTGGGGTAGGGTAGATCACAGAGCCACAAACCTAGCTGAACAACTTCTGCTGCAAGGAGATGGTTAACACTTCATCCCAGCCACCAAGTGGTTTTGTGCACCCCAGGGTCCTGTGGAGACAGGAAGGTTTCTTAGAGGGACTCTCTTCTGATGCTATAAAGTGTGATTCAGAGTGATGCTGTCATCACTGTAACGACAAATAGATCCTACCAAATTTCTTTGTTATTTCTTTGTAATTGAAAGAACTTCTAATTCAAAATAACAAAGTGTGAATTGTTTTCTCTCTCCTCTTTTTGCTCAGAAATTGAAGCAAAGGAAGCGTGTGACTGGTTACGTGCAGCTGGATTTCCCCAATATGCTCAGTTCTATGAGGGTAAGTAGGTCTTTCTCCTCTTTGTGTGGTTCTGAAAGTGCACTGGGCCCTCGCCAGGAGAGCCTGCAGTTGGCCAACCCCACATTTGACTGAGTTATGGCCATGGCTGGATGTTTCACAAAGCCTCAGCTGCTGGAGTCATACCAGTGTATAAAGAAAAGAAGGATTCTTACCCTCATAGCCATGGGAAGTTAAAAAAAAAAAAAAAGGGGGGGACGGGGGGGGGGACATGGCTTGTGTAAACCTCAAAGGTTAACAAAAACAACTACAAAATATCTAAAAACATTAGTCTATTTTCTAAAAACTTTCTGAACCATGCCTGAAATAAGATTAAAGCACTAGAAGTTAGTGAAAATTTTGATGCTGCCAAAAGTAAGACTGAAAATTCTGCAGTTACCAGAAGTGAATATTCTGAGTTGCACCTCACATTTGCAAAGTAAGAAAAGCTGATAGTTCAGTGCTAACTCAGTGCAAATGGTGGTGTCCCCTTCCTAGGTATCAAGTTCATGCCCAGGGAAGCAGTGTCCTGGAGGGCAGGGAGAGTGGTTGCACTGCTGCTGTGTTCCGTAGCAGTTTGGGGACTGGAGCTGGGTTTTTCCTGCTCTCCCCAGCTCAGTGCTGAGAGGGAAACTGTGGCTGAACCTCGTTTTTCCCAAAGTGCATCTTCTCCCTGCCAGAGACACCCAGCTCAGGCCCACTTGGGCTTATTAGCCAAAAGGCAGCTCTGCCAAACACCTCTGGACACCTTCCAGGGTCAGCATGAGTCTGGAGGCAGCACAGATCCACGCATGGAATGAGGGCCAAGGAGCCTCATGGGTCAGAGCCAAGTCTGCAGGGAGTCAGCTTGGATGCCATCCCTCCCCTCGTGTGGGGCTGAGGATGGCAGGGAGTGGATGCTGAGGACACCCCCATGGCCAGCTGAGCTCCATCAGGGCTCAGTGCTGGGTCCTGTTGGGCTGCTCAGGTTCCTGGGGACAGGAGCACCATTCAGAGATGCTCAGATGGCTCCACAGGAGGCAGGCAGACTCTGTTAAATGCAGCAAGGAACTAAGATTAATAAGCCTGCCAGACCAAAACTGACAAAAATGTGTACCTACCACAGTCCCTGGGTAGCCAGCAGGACTTCTGTGTCTGCCTTGTATTTGGATTATGTCAGATACTGACTCCACCAGGGAAAGGAGCGCCTGCTGCCTGCTTAATTCAAAAGGATGTTCTCTCCAAAAAACAACCTGTGCTGGGCTCCAACAGCTCCCATGCAGTCAATATGTGCTCTAGACAGTCTGCGTCTCCGAAAACAAGGTGCTTTTCACAGACATCTATTATGTCAGTGTTGAGCAGTAGTGTCTGAAAATGCTGGCTGAAGTTCCTGTATCCCAGTGTCCTGCTGAGGTACCTAAGCATGGCAGAGCAGTCTGGAGAGCAGCCACAGCACTGGAACCTGTCCCACTGTTACAGAGCTGTGTCACTTTTCATTGCAAATGTCAGCTTCCAGCATACTACTCTGTCTTTTTAGCTAATATTAGGGATTATAATTCAGTTTTTGGAGGTGGGGGGGAGGGGTTTGCTCTGTTATTTGAGTAACCGTCTGTCTGAAATCATTGTTATTTGGATCTGTTTTAAAAACAAAAAGCTCAGAACATTTCTGGGGCTTTGGCAAAGTATGTCTAGCAAATAACTCATTAAGTCACTGTAATGAGAAGGGAAAACCTTGTTGCTCATGTAAAGTGTGGTGGTAATTCCCTGATCTCATCTGTTTGTGCAAAGTGCTAAACTGAACAGCTAACAGTTGAGTATTTTTTAAAGCCAAAATGAAATAATTTTGTTGTCACTCTAATGCACTGGACGTTCAGCTATACCTTTAACAGAAAAAAAACACCAATGTGGTGTTGGAAAGGGTCACAGATACAGCTGGAAGGGAACCAGAGCTGAGTGAAATTGGTCATACTAGATTTCAGTGAGCAAGCACATGCAAAGCAAATTTAGATGTAGACAATGTATTTTCATTTGAGTAGCAAGCAGCCATCTTAATATTGTGTCTCCTTTTACAGACTCCCAGTTTCCCATTGACATTGCTGCAGTAAAGAAAGATCATGATTTTCTTGACAAGGACCTTGTAGAACCTCTTTGCAGGTAAATAACACTCCAAGTTTCTTTTCTGATAATTTAAAAGCGTGAGATGATTTTTAACTGTTGGCATAGCAGCAGTTCAGGTGTGTGCTTATCCAGGTGCATTAAGTGATGAGATCTATAATGCCACCATTCTGAGTTAATTTCTCTTACAGAAGATCCTGCAGTAGGAGACCTACTACACTCACAGAAAGTACCACATAATTTGAGAAGACCCAAATCCAATGGATTTGAAACAGATGCTTTTTAAGAACTAGCAGTAGTGCAAGCAAACCCTGAATAAATGAGAGTCACATTTGAGTTCCACATTAATAACTCTTATGTCTAAGTCCAGCAAAAAAGATGAAACTTCATTGCAGAGAATTCAGCAAGACCTTTTCTCTGGCAGCAGGCATGGTTTTCATGCTGCTGTGATTCCCTTGGTACTCTCATTTGGCACCAGTAACAGAAGTGGGACAGACTCAGTGCTACAGACCCCCCAGTACTACAGATGCTACAACTGATCAGTGCTTTGCCCCTCCCAGCAGTCCTCTTTTTGCTGTTTATCTTGCTTTTTATACTCTGTGATGAATATACTGTACTGCATTGCTCAAGTCCTGTCCCCCAGGACTCAAGACACAGCAATTCTGTGGCAGCTTTGCAAAACCACATTGCAGAGGCATTGTTCCCCTCTTCTTTCCCCTGTGCTCAGCTCAAGCTGGGTTCTGCTCCTCTCCTCTTCAAGTCAGGACAAAGGAGCATCTGGCCCTTAACCAAGCAGGCTTCATTACATGTTATGGAAACTTTCACAACAGCAACATCAAGATAATTGGACAAGACTCTATTTCCCCTTCTGCAACTGTGGCTAAAGTCAGCAGAGATGGCTTTAGGAGATGCTGCTCCACATCATACAGTACATTGTAAGGATTAATGAATTTGTGGTGGAGGAATGCAGAGAAGGTTTCTGAGAATCACCAAAAATAGGGCTGGAAGAGACTTCATCTAGTCCACTTCTCCATCCCAGGCTATGCCCTGCTTCCTGGCAGATCCAGGTAATTTCTGGGCATAGCTGTCAGACTGCTTTTCCAAAATTCCCCTGCTGCAAGTGAGACCTGTTGCTTCTCATGCTGTCTATGGCTATGGAGAACAGAATATTCTCTTTCTCTGTGACTGAAGATAAATCAGTAGGAAAGACTTGGATTCTCCAGTGATCTCTCTCACAGATGCCTGAGAACAGAATTAACTGCAGACTTGATCCACTACTGTTCTGTGCTGCTTGCTAAGATTGCTGTGCCCACACCTGAGATACCTTCTTCCCATACGTATGTGCATCCCCCTGCTTCAGTCTGGCATGATGGAAGACATACTTTGCTGCAGTTTGGGAACTGGAATCTGATAGAGATAGGAGATTGAGATCTCTTCCCCTCTGCTCTTTGCCACAAAATTGAAGGACCATTAAAAATGCAAGAATTATGTCTGTTCCTGCCCCTTTCTTGTGAGAGAAAACAGTGAAATATAGTAATTTCATAGTTCTGTGATGCTCCCTAATCATTCTTCTCTGGAGTAATTGGCAATGGTGTTGCTACAGTCATGGTCACCAGGCACGGCTAAAAATGGGAACAGCTCATCTCTTGCTCTTCCATCCTCTCTGTAGACTCACAGATACACCTACAGTTGCACTATGTTGATATATTTATGAGGATTATTTTGCAAACTGAGAAGCTAGAGACTTGGTTGGGTTGAGGTTTTTTTCTCTTTTATTAAAATATGAGGGTTTGGAAAATTAACTAGCAGCTAGATAAATGCACTCATGGGAAAAATGCTTTACATTAGCCTAAATCAAGGACAATGATATAGAAAAAAAACATAGACACAGATATTTCCACACTTTAAAGATAAATGGGTTTATGACTCTAACAACTTCTTCTGTAATTATTTTGTTCAGAAGACACATGTTTACTTGAATTTTTGTTGGGAGTTTTTAAACAGATAAGATCTTGAGAAGGAATAGCTCCTCATAATATTAGAAATACAAGAATTATGTACAGGTTTTCAGATTGCAGACATTTAGTTTGATGTAACTCAGCAGCCCCAAGCCCTTCGCTGAAAGCAAGCCATAAGAAGCCATTTTACCAAATGCCAAGATTCAGATTCATCAGAAACAGTGAACAGTGTCAGCTGCTGCCCCCAGTTCCAGCTTTGTTACCTTATGAGCTATCAAACCACCATCTTCCAAGTTTTCCAGTGCAATGGAAATCCTCACAGCTCAGCTGACCACTATGGCCAGTTCTCTGCCCTTCCTTTGCCCTGCGATGGTGTTACTGCAAGGTGCATGCCAGTGTACCACATGAGAGCTGCAGGCTGTGATGCACTTTGAGGAAAGACAAAGTTGAAAAAGTCTGGTTATTATTTCTGTGTGCAGATTCCCAGGCTGGTAGTCAAACTTCCATTTTTCAAACATTCAAAGCTGCCCTTAAAGCTATGCGTGACCAAGCCATCACACTGACTAATAGTGCATTCAGCACACAGTGCTGAACAAAATGGGCTTCTCATTTCTTTTTGGAAGATAATTTTAAAGCTGAAATGCCAGCATGGGTAATCAGTTTGAGCAGTTTTAGCTCTGAATAGTAATAGCATAAACACTGAATTTCTCTGCTCTTGTGGGTTGAAATCAGACTCTCAATCTCATTTTATAATCAGTTTTCTTATGGCATTGAAGTATACCAGCCAACGTGAGGCACAAATGAGGAGGAACCGTTTTTTAAGGCAGCTGGTAGTATTTTAGTCAGAAAGTCTAAGACTCTCTGTTGTAAAATATTTCAGTGACCTTTTTGAGATATTCTAACATTCCTGTTGTTTACAATATAATTTGAAAATTTGGCAGAGTAAAAACCAAGTTTGAGGCCTTTGGGTTAGAGGCGTATCTATCAAGAGATTCCACTCCGATTTTATTGAGTAATGAACAATAGAGAATTGCCAGGCAATCTGCAGGCAAATGCTGTCAGCCTGCCAAAACAATAATTGAGCATGAAAATTTTATAGCTGTGTCACTTCCAAAATAGCAGCAACCAACTCTGCTCTGGGAACTCTTGTGGCTGCTGTGATAAGAGGGTGAGATGGAGAAGCCAAGCCACGTTGTACTTTTTGTATTCACGTAAACACAGTGGCTAAGAACATGAAGAACAAGTATATAACAATCTGATACATAGTTCCCTAAACCAAGCTCTTAAAATTTGAGCTGTGCCAAGCAGTCAGCAGCCTGTTTTCCATAGCTGTTGTCTCTTAGACAGCTTGTAAACAAAGTGAAGGTTGCTGGATGGGATGGGACATCCTCCCACCAGAGCTCTGAAATGATGGGTGTGCAGTCAGTACCATCTGCTGGGTTATCTTGCTCTAGGTGCTGTTGGGGGATAAGCCTGACTGTCCCCATGCAGGACAGAAAGCCCTGCTCTGGAGGCAGCAGAATGGCTCCCACTGACTTCCAGGAGAGGTTACTCATCTCACGTGTGCCTGGAGCCTACAAGGTGACTCCTTTAATGGCAGCCATTATAAAAAGGTGATAGGACTGGAAAATAGTATATTCTCTTCATGCAAAAAACTGGTGGAGCAGGGACATGCCAGTGCCAGCCTTGCAGACCATCCCTAATGGTGCTGAAAGGACTCTTATACAGTGTTAAGACTTCAGCAAAGCCCAGCATCAAGAGCTTGATATCCTCTTCCCAAAGCTGACAGCAGCAGAAGAGTCTAGGCACAGACATGTGTATGCAGCACCTAAACTTGACTGGGAATAACAATAAAACAAAGAAATAGCATTTGTGGTTCCCTCACAGAGGCATTTACAGAACCACATAGCATGTTTTCCTGGTCAAAATCCATAGGCATTTGTGGATCTGCTGATACTGGAGACACTGTGCTGTCCATGCTTGTCCTCCTCATCATGCCTCTCCTTCACGGCTGGCCTGTGGCCCTGGCTGCATTCCAAAGCACCTGCTTGAAAGCAGCTGCAGAATAGGTCCAGGGATTCACCTGGAACTCAAATTCACTTCAGAGCTGTCTCCCTATTACTTGGTTTTCTCCCTCTTACTTGGATTGCTCTTAAAGCAGGACAACAGGTCTCCCACAAGGTTTTCCAGCTGGCCTGAGCCTGCATAGCTACAAGCTTGTATTTATTTGTAAACACTGTTCAGTGCTGTAAAGGATGCAAAAGTTGGGTATTTCCTGCTTCCGAAGAACTGCTATCATAAGAGTTAACAATTACAGCACTGGGGTTGGGATTCAGAGCCCTAAGGACTTGTGTCTGTGGCCATCTTAAATCTCCTCAGATAGCCCAGACTTCTCCATGTGTTGTCTGGACCAAGGTACCTGCAGCAGCTGAAGGCCAGGCTTGATACTCCAGGGGATCTAAAATAGCACCAGAAGCATCTGTTTGGGCACCTGAATATCTCTGCTGGCTTTTAAAGAATAATTTCAAAGTCTTAAACCATCTTTTATGCCCTGGAGAAGAAATAAAATTAACATCACTGAAACACTTGCTGTAGTACATGTTTTGCAGTCTTTCCCTGAACAATGCAGAAACTTCCAGATACACTTTCAAATGCATCCTAGATTATTTGGGTTTTATATAGCCACCTCTCTTGTGTTTATTTAATGTGCCTGCCTTTTCTCAAGTCCAGATGTCACTGTAGGACACAGCACAAATGATGTGGAGCAGTTCTTTTCAAGGCAAACAAAAAACTGTTTATTAAAAAATCTGACTCTATTTTTATATCTTCTTGAAATGCCAGTGTCATTGAAGGGTGACAGTGCCACCTCCTCAATGTCACTGGGCAACCCAACAGTCCATCAGGTTGCCCATACCCTATAAAAGAATGAAAACAATAAGTTATTTACATAAAGTGTGTGAGAAAGTTTTGTATAAAAATGCAAACATCAGAAGGCTTGAGAAAACTTGAAAAAATCAGGGCGACATCCAGACTTTGTGTTTTGTTAACATTACAAACAGGCATTCTTTTTCCATGTTTTTTAAGCAGTGGCATAAAAGTGCTGTGCTCCTCTCACTTCAGCTGGGACATTGGTGACAGCCTTTGTAGCCAGAAACTTTTGGGTTTTTTTTTTCTTTTTGGAAGACTTGCTGAGGAGTTGTCAGTCATCTGATGACTTTAAACTGATGAGAAAAGTTTTCTGCCACCACTGGCACATCAACAAGGCAAAAGAAGCTGAAACAGACTGACTTTGATTTGAGCTGTTAGTACCAGACAAACTCACAAATATGATCATTAGTTCTGTAATTTCACTGACAAATCTTTCCACAGCCCTGGAAGAGCCCCCAAAAAACATAACAATGTTTTGCAGAAGGATGACTTTAAAACCTGGGGTTGAACTCCTTGGTGCCCAGTAAAAAGTAGTTTTGGTTTTGGTGGAGCAAATGGGGAAATATAGCTAGAGTTTTCCCTTCAGCACAGGTCAGCTGACAAAGAGGTGCAGGTACTCCAGTATTAGCCAATACTCAGCACTAAGAGGAAGCTGTCCCCAAGGATAGAAAGCTGGGCTGGAGTATTTTGAAAATGTGCCTCTGCATTCTTGGAATTGATATTGATACACACATTTAAACATTTTCTGCTCAAAAGAAGCACTGAACATTATTCAGCCCCAGGG
This sequence comes from Peucedramus taeniatus, assembly GCA_013400575.1. NCBI lineage: Eukaryota > Metazoa > Chordata > Aves > Passeriformes > Fringillidae > Peucedramus > Peucedramus taeniatus. The sequence continues at coordinate 108,910 of WBNO01023647.1, read as the reverse complement.
CCCCAAGAAAATGGTACTTTGGGTTGAGAAATTCTGTGTTTGGGCAAAAGAGGAGTTTTGCAATAATAGATGTAATCCCAGAAGAAGATTTGTGGGCAGAAGGCTGCAGATATAGCTACACAGCCACAAACCCTGGAATTTATTTCAGCATTGCTATCATGCATGCAGGGTGTGCTTGTGCATACATTACACCCAAATTAATACCACAAGCACAGGACTTTTCTGATGCAACATAACGGATTTATTGGCTTGAGTTAGGGAGGAATATTTGATCTACAAATGGGCAGGTGATATTTTCAGAGGGAATTTTTTTTAAGGAAGATCCACGTTTGGTGGGTTGGTTCTTTGTTAGTGGTGGCCAATCTGAAAGGTATGCTAATATTAGAAGTTCTGCAGAGGAATATGTTAATGCCATAATCTTCTGATGCTATGTGAGAGATTATATTATTGATCTGATACTTTTTTCATGTGTCCTTGTAACTTATCACATGCGTTTCAAATGTTAAAGTCTGGAAATTGGAGGCCTCTCCCTGCGACCCAAAAGCAACAGAGACAGGTCTTGCTATAAAGACACAGGAGATGCAAGCAGCCAACAGAGAAGTGCTGTGGGCACATGGCTCTCTCACTCTGCCTCTCTTTATTTTGAAATTCAGTCCTAGATATGGAAAATTTTCAAAGTCAAACATATTTAACTTTGAGCCTCTGCTTTTAGAATTTGGATGGTTTCATGGATGAGGATCTTTAAGTATAAATAAAACCAAACCAATTATCATTACCACAGGAGGTTCTCTACTGAAAGAGCATGTTTAATTGTACTCTGGCTGTCTTTGCACATAGACACACACATACACACACACACACACACACAGATTGTGATTTCGACTCACTGTCATCACAGGATAGCCTTGGATTTAAGGAGCAGAAGCCTTACAGAGACTCTGGTAACATCAGAACATGGTCAAAAATAGCTAAAAATATTTATTTTAAAATGTTAGATTTGTTACATGGGTATGTTAACCTGTAAGATCCACAGATAGGAGAAAAGAAACTATTGGTTTTGGAGAAACTTTTAAGTAACAGCTAGAAGTTCTTTATGTCAACTTTTTTAAAATGCCAACTGCCAGAAGTGAGGAACTGCAGCTGGTTTTTTTGTTTGGTCTTTCATTAGTGCTTTTAAATCCCCATTTTAGACCAATTATGTTACAGTCCTGCATAAGGCAACTCGCCTCCTTCTGTTGTCATTTCCTCAGCTATCACAGGTGTTTGTTTGTAGTTGTTTCCTGTGCTAAGTACCAAAATGTCTATGAACTAAAAAGCAATCCATCAAACCTGGCTGTCAAGTAAAGTGAAACTAAGAGTCCCTTTTCATTCAGTGGTCATATAGCTGGAATAGATGACCAGTATCCTTTCTGAAGCTCTTATATGTGGTTGGCACCCTACAGTAAGATAAGAGAACATGTTTTGAACTTGCAAAAAATCGTGCCCTTTAGTCAGAGGCTGCTAATCTTTTGAATTTGCTTTGCCCTGTAGACGACTGAACACACTGAACAAGTGCGCCTCAATGAAACTCGATGTGAACTTCCAAAGAAAAAAGGTAAGGGAACTTCATTAAATATACCCTGGCTTTTGTGATAAGACCACCCCAATTTAGCCTTTAATTCAATAATGCTCTTAAAAGTAAGTTGAATTTATTTTACTTTGAACATGCATGTCAGCATTATCTGCATGCATGATAATGTGAATTGCTGAATCTTGAAATTATAAATAGAATAGAAACTGTGAGTAAATACTACATGTGTTAGAAGGGCTCACACAGTATTTAAACTCCACATGTGTGCAATTAAAGTTAGTGGGTGAAAATACAGTAAAGCTTCATTAGACTGGCTTATTTGTAAATGCCATACAAGTACACAGTGGAAAATCCTGCTCAGAAAAAAATGGAAGCTGCTCAGATGAAAACAACAGCTTTTCTTTGTTTCTTGTACTGACTTCTTCCCAGTTAAGAAATGAAAATAAACTCTGTCATCCTTACAAGCTCCTGTGTAACATGGGAATTATCTGAGCATAAAGGGTTTCAGTGAGGGCTGCAGAAGCAGCCTGTTGATTTTGAGAGTTTTGTAACATGTCCAGCATTAACTGTTGAACGTTTGGTTTTCTGGTCACAAATTCCCCAAAGTCCTTGCCTGATGTACAATGGTAGTTGTCAGCTCTGAGAAATCTTGGTTCCTGTTTTTCCTTCCCAGAGTGTTTGTCTAGTGCTTTTTAAAAACTGACTCCAAGAGCTGCATTTTTGATGTCTTTGCAAATTCAGTCTCATCATACTGTATTCAGTGTTTGAGGGAACTTGAACAGAGAATGATTTTAATGTCCAGATATCCTGCTTTGGCACATGTCTGCTTGTTTCTCTGTGCACTAGCCTCTTTAGCTTCTATTTTGTCCATTCCCTGGAGCTGCAGGGACTTCACTGCATCAGGGGTTTTTCTTGTCTTGGGTTTTGTGTTGTGTTAAAAGGGAGGATTTTTTTTGTTATGTTTGTTTTTCATTAGTATTTTGCTGCCAGTCCTCCCTGTTCTGAATGGACTGAAGTCCTCAGCTGCTCTCCTTGCAGATGACCACTAATTTGTGGTGGAAGAGACATGGCCCTACTTGATACTCTTTCAAGGGGACAGAAGCTAGTTGGGTCCATGCCTGCACAAGTGGTATGAAGCAACCACTTCATCTGAGAGAAGCTGAGCACAGAAAAAATGTAGACAAAGAGGAGTTGGAGGAGATTTTAGTCCACAGATACAGAGCTACTGAAAGTAGAAGAGAATGTGGGTGAGAGAAGAGGAGGAAGGAGAGCCTGCTGACAGGAGGAAATGTAAATGCAAGTGTAAAAGCCAGAAACTGGGTCTGAAATTGATCACCGAACTAAATAAATCTTTTGCTGTAGATACTGCCTTTCCTAATAGTCTCTATGGTGATCTGAACAATGAAATGCAAAATCAGCCTGCTTTGGAGCTTCAGCATAACAGGTATGCACAGGACTAGCACAGCTGCTTCAGTAATTCACCAAAATATGGCCAAGCAAGCTGCCAGGCAAGGTTCCTGTGAAAGACAGCTCAGCATGAGCATTCCCTACTGCCCACTCTCCCACCCAGACCATTCCCACTGTGGGCTGCTGTCTTCCCTTGGCTTCATCAAGATGCAAACAGAAATCCTCATGTATGTGTTGCAAATATGTCCGTAAGCGATTTGGACAGACAGAGATTAGCCTTTGGATTAACTGCCTTCTGCAGCTGTCGATTTATGAGAATTCCTGCCTCCAGCTGGAAAAATGTGGCAGAATTCCACTGCAAATAAATCCACTATTTGCCTTTTGTTAGCATCCCTCTGTATTTCAGGCAAGTACACCCTCAGTCAAAAAGCTGTACTATTTTAAATCAGCTGTAACAAATCTGTGAATCAAAACCTCTTTCTCTTTGGCAAATGTTACCAGTCACTCCTCAAGAAACTTGCCCCTTCTCATCTTCCCAAACATAATGGTATTAACTGGACTTTTGAATACCCTCCAAAACTGTGCACTTGATTTCACCCCAGGTCAGTAGAAATATACAGTCACTGCTCCAAAATGTCTGCTCTGCCTGTGTCAGATGAATCATTGCTTTCAGACCTTCTCTTGATCTGCTGTCCCCCTAGCTGGTGACATGTGGGTAGGCTAAGTGCTCTCAACTTTTTTTTTTGGACATTTTTGTTTGTCAGGACACTTAGATATCTGACAAGAACAGTGGGTCATTCAGGATGTTCGTGGCTTCCAGAATTTCTATTGATTTCATCAAAAGAAAAGCACAGTATGTCATAGGACTCGTGGTGCAGCTGAATTTGTAGTGAGTCACCATGGCAGTATCTCAGCATCCAGATATTTCATTTCATATTTGCCTGATTTTCTTCTGATGAAACACAAGCGTGTTTCTTTATCAAGTAAAAAGAACACAAAACTAAGCCTTTATTTAACTGAGCTGCAAATTTTGACACTGAAAAGCTTCTGTATTTTCTAAGTGATTCTTGGGCAGAATGTAATCCTAACTTTGCTGTGCTTAGAGGCAAAACTTGTTTACTACCAATATCCATTTCTGTTCATCTCTGCTTTGTCAAAAAAAAAAAAAAACAAAAAAAAACCACACCAAAAAAAAAAAAAAACCTCAAACAAACAAAACAAAAACGCCAAAAAAAACCCCACAAAATAAAAACCCCACAAATTTTTAATTTAAAGTGTATTTACCACTGCATTTATTTTTATTTCTGTCTTCTGCTCTGTGCTCTCTTCTTGGTGTTTTTTGCAATGTCTCTACCACTTTGGCTACTTTAATCGATTCCAGCTTGTAGCAAATACAGGCTAAATCCTGTCAGCTCACACAGTAATGTCAGTGCAGCTACAGGGATTTGTGTCAGCCAAGAATCTTCTTTAAGGTCCCTTTGGCATATTGCAATGTAGAACAAATTTTTAAAATATGTTTATCCTATTGGCTGGTGCCACCAACGCTTCAGCAGTGGTATGCTTTGTAGATATAATTACCACTGCTAAATATTTAAAAGTACGTACCCTTGCGGTTTTTAAAATATCCACTTTGTGGCACTACTAAGACCACAATAAATGGATTTTTAAGTTCTTGAGGCTCTGCAGTCCTTTGGTCCATATATGCATACAGCAAGCTGTGGAGTTAAAACAAAGGTAGAACTGTCTGATGTGCCGTTTCCTCCCTGCAGCCAAAATGGCCAAAGCAGTATTAGCCTTTTCTAGCCCCTTCCCTCATACTTCACTAGGTGCTCAATTTTTCTCTTTTAACAAGCCACAGAATGAGAATCTCCATTCATTCCTGTAAACTCACAGGAGCACTGCGCACCTCAATGTTAACAAAAGAAAGAGGAATGCCTTAACCCAAAATTTCACAGCTATATTTTATTTTATGGTTTGGACATGATCTGAAACATCTGGCTGACTTGGAGTGATAAACTGGCAAAAGTTTATGGCATCAGTGAGACTTGGCATGCTACTGATCCCAATCTCCAGCTTTTGAGGTTTCACATTATTTAAGGTTTTGGATGCTCTTGTAAAATTTGGTTTACATTTTTCAATTAGACAGGCCAGCAAAGATCTAGTCAAAGATTGGAGATAACTTTACCATTGAAACTTCATATAAAAATACTTCTAATAATAGACTCTTAAAATGAGAATTTTTCCAGTCCCAAAATAGTCTTTCTGGTTTAGCACCTCATTTTAGTCTGACAGCCTGTCATATTTTACTGCCTTCATACTGCTTCCAAGAATGTGAAGAGCTGTTTGGATGTCATGTAGGTGAAGTTAGTTTGTTCTGCTTTAAAACAAATGCACAAGAATAATGCAGTATAAGTCCAGTTCAAAGTCACAAAAAGGGTACTCATTAGCAGCTGTGGGCTTCATGCTGAAGATGTACCTTTTTTGTTTGAGCAAGCAGATGAGAAAAATGTCATAGGGTGAGGTTTTTTATCTAAATTTGTTTTCAAGGCACACGTTCTCTGAATTGCAGAGGAGCTCCTGGAGCTGCCTGAACATAAGCACAGCTCTGCACGCCTCAGGCTGAGGGATGAGACCAGGAAGGGCTGTGGGGTGCTGCTGCCTTGGGAGAGGTTGGAGGAAGCCAGAGACAGTGGGCAAGCTGTAGGTCATCAAGTTTGGGGTGCCTCTGCTGATGACAGCAGTGAAGACAGGGGTTGCCACTGTAGGAAAGATGCTGCCCCATCCCAGCCTGAACCTGGCTGCTCCTCTGCCCACACCCCCATGGCTACCTTCTCTGCTTTCCTTTGCCTGCATTCAGACACACCCTAAGCAATACTGCCAAATATTTTTTTATTCTTCTTTTAAGCATCATGATTATTTATCTGTCGTTATATTCCTGAAACATAAATCTTGTTAGATGTATCTGGCCTGTGAAGTTTATAGATGTTTATTTAGTTCTCACTGCAAACCTACGTGCAGCACCAGATATTTGCTGTCTTGGATTTTTAAATAGCTCACATTGCTGTAGTACCCAGTTACTTCCCTGTCTTTACCATGTGTATCTTAACACCATCCCTGCAAATCAGGATTCCTTCTTTTTGGCCTTTCAAAACATTTTTCTTCCTAAACACTGTGAGTAGTCGTCCTTCACAATTCAGTGCACAGGCAGTCCATGGAAGCCAAGAGGTATTAGTGGGACTCCTAACATGGAGCAGGCTTTTATTCCTTTCTTTTTAAAATGTTTGCAGTCTTTACAATTAAATGAAAGAGGGTGTTATGAAAAGACTGATGACCAGTCTTCCATAAACTTGTCTCAGAGAGACTTTGCTGCCTATCGCTCACCTGGAGCAGCCCAATTACATTAATTCAAATATCAAGTTAAAGCACAAAATTTTAACATATGCCACTTTCTTTCTTTCCAGAGTGAAGATTCAGATGAAGAAGATCTCTGTGCTATCAGTAATAAATGGACTTTCCAAAGAACCAGCAAACGATGGTCTCGGGTGGACGACATTGACGCTCTGCTTCACCGATCTGACAGACATGGCTCTTCTGGGGACATTAAAATGAAAAACACGACAAGCAGTGAGAGCGTCCTTACAGACCTGAGCGAACCTGAGCTCTCATCAATTCACAGCGAGAGCAGCGGGGGCAGTGACAACAGGAGCCAATCTGGCACCACCAGCACTGCCAGGGAGGCCTGTGACTGCTCTACTCATCACGATGTGGAGAGCACCCTGCTGCAGGACTCCGCTGCCATAAACACCGCCCCGTCCCCCAAGGACGGCCTGAAGAATGAAAACCCAACACGAGCCAGAGCAAAAACCTTTCTAAAACGCATGGAGACGCTAAAAGCAAAAGCTGTGCATGGAAAACTAAAAGGCTCAGGAAGAACAGGTCCTTTAGAGATCAGTGGACCAGTTCTCCAGTTTGAGCCGAAATCCTTGAAAGACATGCACTGCGTACAGATAGTCAATGGCGATCTCCAGAATGTGGGGCAAGATTCAGTCAAAAGAGGACTTCCATTTTCTGCCAAATCCAGCAGTGACAGCAGTCAGTCTGAAAACAGCAGCAGTGGGGTGAGCACACCGTGTTTGAAGGAACGCAAGTGCCATGAAGCAAACAAGAGAGGTGGGATGTACCTGGAGGACCTGGATGTTCTGGCAGGAACGGCCTTACGGCAAGTGGCGGACCAAAACCGCAAAAATGAATTTCATTCCCAAGAGAACTTGGTTGTGCACATTCCCAAGGATCACAAACCAGGGACCTTCCCAAAGGCACTTTCTATTGAAAGCCTCTCACCTACAGACAACAGTAACAGTGTAAACTGGAGGACAGGCAGCATCTCTCTGGGAAAGCAGAACTGCTCTACTCCAAAGGAATCCGGACTGATGGCTTGCTGTCCTAAAGAGAGCAGAATTAGTATTTATGACAATGTGCCAGGTTCCCATTTGTATGCTAGTACTGGGGACCTCCTGGATATAGAGAAAGATGTCCTTTTTCCTCAGTTAGATGACATTTTGCAACATGTCAATGGGCTGCAGGAGGTGGTAGATGTCTGGTCAAAGAAGGTGTTGCCAGGTCTGCCGGCTGGTGATGTGTCAGTCAGGGAATCCCCATCATTACCTTTCCAGTCGCCTACACAGATCACTCTTGATTTTGAAGGAAACTCTGTGTCTGATGGCCGGACCACCCCGAGCGACATGGACAGAGATGGAACATCCCTGAATGAATCCGAAGCCACTGGTGTTAGGGACAGGAGAGACTCTGGGGTGGGAGCATCGCTCACAAGGCCAAGCAGGTAAATAGCAAAATTTTGTATACAAATCCACACTGTGAAATACAATATAATGAAGCAGAGATTCTCAGCCTGGGAGTCAGAAGGCAGAGGGTACCATTACAGTAATGCTCATCCTGCATGGAGATGGGGACTTCCTAGGGAAAGGTGGGATTTTGAGGGAAGGAACATCCTGCTGTGGAGATTCTTACATGGAATCAATGCAGAATTGGAATAATAGAGCAAACTAAAGCATTTTTTATCCCTTGATCCATTGATTACATAGCAAGACACTGTATGTGTTGTAGGATGTATTTTTAATTTGTCTTCTAAGTTATGCACCCAAGTCTTTATGAATCTGTAGCTTTATGCAATTTTTAAATGCACTGATCTGCTTTAAAAATGTGCCCCTTTGTGCTCAAAGAGAACTTCTCTCCTCTGCCTCAGCCCCTTGCATGGGTGGGATGAAATGATGGTGAATTACTGACTTCTTAGTAAAGTGAAAAGGAATTTTGTTGATAGTTTACAGACCTGTTTTAAATCAGAGTGATGATCTCCTGTTGAGCGAAGTACCAAGTCCTGGGCAAAAGCTTTTGTGAGTCTAAACTGTTGTATGTAGGGTGGCTTTGTAAGTGCAAAAGCAAGGAGAGCATACCTAGTATTTTCTGATACTGGCATTTCTGATAATACTGATATTTTCTGATTTGCTGTCAGTCTTGTCACACCCTCACAGAGGACTCTGCCATGCCAAGGTTTGCTGCTGCCTGTGCTTGCTCACCACCACCACAAAAGTGAAAGTGGACTGGAGGAAACTATTGAGTAAATGAGCAGTGCCAAAATTTTTAGGATTTGAGTCAGAACTTATATTTAGTGAAACAAGAAAATTAGGGATTTTTTTTCTGATGAATCCAGTATATAGAGAAAGTGCATTGGAGTAAAAAGATGTGAATGGTTCAATAGCTTGGTGGCTGTAGCTCTAGCTAAGGAGACACAGGGTTTAATCCTTTTTCCAAAAAATCCTTCAGCATTTAATAACAGAGCTGTTTGGAGAACTTCATCTCCAAATATCTCAGTGGTCAGGTCAGTCCCCTGGGAGATGATGGACTAGGCATCAAATACCAGTTCTGAGTCAGGCAAAGAACATTTGTCTCTAAATCTCCCACATCCTGTTGGAAGCGTGTGGGCTAAAGACCATAGCAGGCAGCACTGCTTCCCCAAGTATATGGATAGGACCCACACCCACTTGTGAATCTAATGTTAAAAAGACAAAACTTGGGCATTTCTGAAATTAAAGAGATTGTCTAAATTGTTGTATTTATCTCCAAAGTACGTTTTCTTTCAGTTGACACACCACAAGCCATCACATGTGTGTTTATGTATGTTTTATACATTGCCCAGCTCTATCTCACAGTACACCATCTTTTCTGCCCAACCAAAGCAGTTCTCTGATTTTTCTATCATTTCTTTTGCTAAAGGCAATTACGATGGCAGAGTTTCCAAATCTCTCATCGCCTGAGCCGCTCCATTGCATCGCTTCACATCAGCAACCAGTCAGCAGCCCAGCTGAACCTACTGCAAAAATTCTCTCTGCTTCGTCTCACTGCCATCATGGAAAAGTACTCCATGTCAAACAAACATGGCTGGACCTGGTGAGTACCACTGGTAACTGGAAGGAGACTTTTTAGGAGAAAATAGTTTCTCCTAATTCTGATACTCTGTTAGTAAGTAAATGCAATTAGACAGAACCAGTGACTTCAAGTGGAGGATTTGAAACTGTCCCTTTTAATCCATTGCTGCCTAGTGGCTTGTTGGCAAAGTGAGAAATAGATCCTGGAAATCTGGCTTCATTCCTGTGCTCTAACAGAGGGACAACCCTGGCCTTTTGAACAATGCTACAGTTCCAGAAAAATAAACAGGAGTAGGAAAGAGTGACTATAAAGTAGGACAAGTTTACAGTACGCCCTACCCAGTATTCATTTGGAGATTCGAAAAGAAACAGCTGCTGCTTCATGTGTTTAATATTGCTTTGTTTGTGCTTTAAAAGAAGAGTTAGAATAGTTGTGGGACTTTTCTCTAGAAATCAAAGATGCAGGCTTTAGCCTAGGCCTGGATTTGTGTTAGAGGGAGCTTGCAGCCCCAGCTGTGACAGCTACCTGGTCACTCAGGGAGTGGAGGGAAGCACACATGGATGTGAATGCCCACTATGTGTCTCTTTCTGTAGCAACTGGCTACAGAAACCTGCATGTTTCATGGTACAGAAACCCTGGTGGACCCCACAGATTTGAGGTACACCAGAAATGGAAATGGGCATGAATAAGAGTTTAAAAGTATCTGAGAAATAATCAAAAGGATGATAGGATCTTTCCCTAATACACTGAGGCATCCAGTCCAGATACAGTATGACTTGATATTTATATTGTGATTTTCATGCTGAAAGCACCTCCCCAAAATCCCACTAAATTAATCTGTGAGCTATGTTGAAACAAGTTTTCCTTTAGAAATGGAAAAACAGATACAATTGATACATGTGAGATTCACCTCACTGACATCAGTCATTAGGAAAAGTTAAAAGAGTAATCTGTTGTAAATCTAATCTGAGAAAGTCACGTTGGCTGTTTGCGGTCAGAGGGAAAAGACAGGCAACCCCAAAGCAGCCCATTATATCCAAGGATGAGGGTTTGGGTCACCTTCCAGAGGTGTCTCTCTCTAGAGTCAGTGTAGAGGTAATCCAGACTGCTGAGTCTTTCTAAATCTCTATAAGAGAATTTAAATTCAGTAAGATTATTCCCCATTTCACTGCTCTCCTTTGGCATCTGCACTGAAATGAATCTCACCTTACCCAACTTCAAACAAGAAGACTAGAATACAGCAAATTCTAGGTCCTACTGTTTGTACAAGGTTTTCATCCTGATAGTTCTTCAGTTTTTATAATCAGTCTCTAAGGATTTTTAAGAGAGGCACTGTAAATAGCTGTAGAGTTACGCACTGTACTTCTTCAGTAGGTAATTTAAAATGAGTTTTACTTCTTCCCACACAGATGACAAAACTCTTAGTCACATTCAGGTCATATTCATCTTTTTTATTTTAATTCCATGGCAGTCATGACTCCCAAAAAGGGAATCCAGTTGGTTCTTGTTTTCATCACAATTTTTTGAAGAAAGCAAGCTCACCAGCTTTCACTTAAGTTACTCAACTAGAATAAATCATATAACACAAGAGAGGAATCTGACACATAGGGATTTCCCACATCATTTCTTATTGTAAAGTTTTAGTCAATAGAAATACTAAATCATGTAACTGGTAGTACAAAGATCATTCAGCATGTTAGAGGACTGAACCTCCTTTTTCCTCAGATATCCTCTCCACTCAGGTTTGCTCTGCCATTCCTGTTAGTCCCTAAAAGATGCTTTAAACTTTGTTGGCTCCAGCTGGATGACACCTGTGTAGTAAGAGATTCTTGTTAGAACTGCTTGTTATGCTGTACCTTAGAACCATTCACCTATAGACATTAAGAAATTAATCCAATATGCAAATTGTAAGGTGTCTGTGTATTGTGCATCAAACATTATTTCACCATCTTTATTTAAGAGGCCCCCTTACCAATTTGTGTCCGTAGTGTTACTCAGAAGGTGTTCAAATACCCTGATTTTTTCATGCAGCCTGTTCATGTTAATTTTCAGGTCTGTGCCAAAGTTCATGAAGAGGATGAAAGTCCCTGACTACAAGGACAAGAATGTCTTTGGTGTGCCCCTGATAGTTCACGTCCAGAGAACGGGGCAGCCTCTTCCCCAGAGCATACAACAAGCCCTGCGCTACCTACGGAGCAACTGTCTGGACCAGGTAGGAGCTTCACTCCGTGGACTTGTTTTTTTCTGAAAAGCCACTTCAAGCAAGCAGCAGTGAGCATTTTTGTACTAAGTGCCAGGATTATTTGAAGATTATTATCTCTCATGTTGGGCCTCAGTCTTGTCTGGTGATTTGATAGTTGGCGCCAAAACTAAGTTTTCTATTTTGAGATTTGTATCCAGCTAATCTGTTGAAATTTTGTAGCTGTAACAGTCCTGCTGATTTGTATACCACAGTCTACTTCAAAGAACATTTTCAGATCTTCATGTATATTGAATGAAACCTGGGGAGGGATCAGGACTCCCCACTTCTATATGTATTTGTACTGCTTATGCTTGACTATTGCCATTGAGGGTTAACTGCATTCACCATTTCACAAGATATGGTACAAAAGGTTTTATTTACATAGCAAAGACAGAAAAGTCCAAGAATAGAGAGCAAACTCAGCAAAATATTTCAAGTATTCTGTTGACAGAGTCAGATATATCCAGATAGTTAGGTCAGCAGGGGTTCAATGCCAAAGCCATTATGGTACGTTGCCTTTTATAGTGTTCTTAGCTACAACAAGCCAGCTGGGACACCCTCATGCTCGAGGTATTTCAGATTTTTTTATTCCTTTTAGCTACAGAGGGACATACTAATCATATTTTTACTGTTCTTCCCCTAAGGATGAGGATGTATATTTTTATGAACATAGGACTGGAAGAAACCCCCTGGCTGTTTATGTTCAGTCCTCTACTGTTACTGACCTCATGTCATATGACCTCTTTCATAACAGCCTTTAGATGGTCGTAAGTTCGAAAGGAGCAAGCAGCACTTTGCTCTGCAGACTTTGCTGCTTTCCTGGCTCTGAGCACATGAAAAACGTGGACTTAGTCTCTTCTGAATCTTCACATTTTCTACTCACCATTCTGGTTTCTGTTCAGGTTTTTTGTTGGGTGACAGTCATCTTCCCCAAAACTCAAATCTTTTTTGAAAAATTAAAGGCGTTCCAGTGAATCACAACCATTTCCCTTTGCAGCCAGTGGGAAATACACAGATCCTTCCTATCAGCTCTCTCTGTAAAGGGATCCTGTAGTGGTCAGACCTTGACATCTAACTCCACAGTGTCAAAAGTGAGGTGAGATGAGTTCTGCCAGCCATGTGCAGTGTGGGAGCTGAGGGGCAGGATGAACAGCTTGTCAGAAATTTATTAAGAGAGGATGAAAGGGAAAGATGCATAGAGACAAGTAGAAGTGATATATTCAGGAGCTAACATGCCTGGTTGCCACAGTGCTCATCTGGGTTTGTGTACTGAGGTGGGAAAGCCAGTGTAGGAAGAAAAGTGATGCAGCAAGCCTGGAATTAGTGATGAGATTGGAGGAGTAGATGCCCAAAGAAGAGGAACATGATATGTAAGTTTAGGGATGGGCTTGTCAGCTAAGAAGCAGAGCAAGAGGAAGAAAGAGGAGAGGATTAATTGGGGAGAATGTAAAAGGGAGTATAAAAGAGAAAGAAAAAGCTCTTGAGAGATTTGAGGCAGTTAAAAGGTGTTGGAAGTCTCAGACAACTTTCTGATCCATTTGTGTTTACAGGCTGGGAAGCATCAGAGCTCTGTGAAGGTCCATTTCAATTCAGCTTTGGTTTCTTCTTGGAGTGAAATTGGGAAAATACTGAATAAAAAAAAGAAGGAGGAAAAATACAAATTGGGATCCTTTAAAATATCTCCTCACCAAAAACCTTTCTAGGCAAAAACACTCCAGGCAGTTCAGCTCCTCTGCTTTACAGTTACTCCTTTTGTTCACATTTAATTCAAAGTCTGCTAATGCCTGGACAGAGACCTGGGCAGCCTCCAGTCTCCCCAGAATCCTGCTTATGTGTCTCTCTTGTGCACTGCAGAAGGTGGGCTGGAGTTCAGAACATGTGTCAGAGCTTTTACTGCACACTCTTGGTAAAGTTGGGGTTCCTCTAAACCATTGCAAGGTCTGGCTCCTGCCACTGCAATCCCTAAACTGGCATGAGGAGCCCCACAGTTACTTGTAGGATCTGTAATTCAGGTTCACTTTGTGAAACAGAAACTGCTTTGCCTTTCCCAACTGCATCTTTATTTCTGTCATGCATCATATGGCTGCTTGTGGGGAAGATGATCCATACAGCATGAAGATAGTAAAGAGATTGGGGCAGACTAACCTCTGGATTTTTAGTCCCTTTTTATTTACAGAACAAGTCTGTAATAATGCATAGCAGAGCCTAAAACATACTTTTCTATTGAGTGAAGAACTCTTTTGATTAGTTATTATTTTTTTTCCATTATGGAAAAAAAAAAAGGAAATAGGAGTTTGGATAAATGTCTTTAAACAGAGATGAAGAGTAGTAGAATGATGTGCAGCTGGAGATTGCATGGGTGAGATTTGACATCTGACCTCTCAAATCAGACTTAGTTAGAAGTTTTTGATGGTTGTTTATACCAGCAAGGACACTTTCCATCAAAAGGAGAGAACTGAGCTTCTGGTCTGACATTTGTCTACCACAGGCCAAAATTTTATTTTTTGGACAGAATTAGCAAGTCTGTCTTCTTCATCTTCAGCACACATTTCTAAGAGGAAAAGGCATTTAAAAAGAAGAAGAGAAAGGGAAAGGGAAAACCAGATGAAAAGAGCTGGATGCTCTTTCTTGTATGCTGTTGTCAGGAAGAAGAGCAGAGCTTCACTTGGGATCGTAAACACAGAACACAGGGCACACTCCAGTTCTCTACTTCCTGTACATAAATTTAGCTCTCAAGTGGCACTAAATTCGTCAATAAGAAGACATAGAAGAGTTGCCTCACAGCCAGTCTGGTGCAGCAGTTCATCTCTATATAAGTAATTAAATAAATTTACCCCTCACAGAGCTGTCATCTATGTAATTAGTGTCATGAATGTGCAAGCTAACCAAAGTCCTAAATACCCTCCAGGTGAGCATGGGAGGTGTTCTAGAGAAAGGGGGGTCTTCTGTGAACTCTTTGCTGCTTCTTACTCAGAAGTAAGGGGGAGAAGGCCAGAAGGCATTATTCCCTTGCCTTTACTGTTTGTTGATGCACTGTGCCATGCAGGAAACTGCAGGGAAGACCAGCGAGACAGCTACTGCAGAGGAAAAAGGGTCTATGATTCCTAACTGGAAATGTGCCTTTCCCATGGGTCTCTCTCAATGTTTCACCTTTTTCCCTGCAAAACTGAAGGGAAACATTGTTAGCACTTCCCAAATGAAGCGCTGTAAACTCACTTGGGAAGAAACAATGTGGCTGAGGCCCAGGAATTCACCCCGGGGGAATTCTGCGGGTGGAGAAGGACAAGAAAGGGCAGCCCTGCCTTGAAGGCATCATTTGAAGAATTACCACTTCCTTTCAAAATAGAAAGCAAACAGGATAAAAATGTATCTTAGTGACACTGCACAAGTAATCCCTCTGTGGCCCCCACTCTTGAACTGGACTTTTCAGAGGGATTTGAGAGAACTCTTGGAAGCAGAGAGCATGAAAGGGAAAAAATAGATTTAATTATGATTTTAAAGCTCTATCAGGAAGTACTAATCTTTTGCCACAGTATTTATTACTTAGCTAAGCATAATATTTTCTTGTTAGTCTTCAAAATATATACCCAAATAAACATGAGGGGCCAGATTCTCAGCTGGAGTAAATCAACAGACAGTCACCCAAGCCAAGCAAGCCAGGCTGATTTATACCAGCAGAGCATCTTGCCTAAACTTCTCAGGCAGCAGACAAACCACAAGGCACTCTGAACCCTCTCTCTAGGATGGGACTGAGAGCAGCAGCATTATTAACCCCTGCAGTCCTTCTGTGGGAGCCTGTGCTTGCCTGCGAGACTTGCAGGACCATCAATTGCATTTGCACATTTTCCTCCTTGCCTAGAGTGAAATAAGCAAGCTTTGGTCATGATCCAAGTCCCCACATATAAATGTATATACCACATATATATTCTTCAAGTGCCATGTTCCCTTTCACCCAACTCAATGTGGTATGTTGTTAGGTGGGTCTGTTTCGGAAATCTGGAGTGAAATCCCGAATCCAGGCCCTGCGTCAGATGAACGAGAGCTCCCCGGAAAACGTCAGCTATGAGGACCAGTCAGCATATGATGTGGCTGACATGGTCAAGCAATTCTTCAGGGACTTGCCAGAACCTCTCCTCACAAGTAAACTAGGAGAGACTTTTCTGCACATCTATCAATGTAAGTTGATATTTCTACATATTTCTATCATTATAAACAATTAGAAATTGTTATATATTATATGGTAATATACTGTAAATAATTTTGGCGTGTTAACACTGGAAGATGTTTCTTTCTTCTGGCTGTTGAGATATAAAAAACCCCTCTACCCTCAAAATCTTTTACTAACAGGTCTTTAGAGCCACCTAAACATTTCAGTGTCAAATTTAATGGAAATACAATGTTCATACCAGCCTCACAATCAAAAAGAAGACAGAAGAGTAGGCTGCTGGACACAAAAAGCATGAAGACTCATATTTTTGTCAGATTTCATTCAACTGTGAGCCCATTTCATGCACTTATATCTCAATATAAGTGAGTCTTCTGGGCATGGAGAAGTGGTACTTGACCATGAGAATATTTGTCTCTATAGTCCCCTTCTTTGCTGTGGCTTTTGATTATTTGTTTTTTTGTTATAGTCAATAAAATGTACATGCAAAAGCAAGCTGCCTTCACCTAGATCATAAGCTCCATGTAAAGAACTCACAGAGAAAGAAAGAAACCAGGGGATTTTTCGTTCCAGCATAAGCAATCTTCAGAAAAATCTCAGACTCAGATGCATCAGAATAATGAAAGTCCCTGTGAATCAGGAAATTACTGTGTATCTCTTCTCCAGACTGAGGGGGAAATAAACAGTGAGGAAAACACTGAACAGCCAGAGGAATTAGAGTTTTTTTCCTGACAAAGTCCATTATGAGGGCCAGTCAGCCAGCACTCTGGCAGATGCAGCCAGCCTAAGCCAAATAATTGGAAGCACTAAAGAGAAGTGTGTCTAGTCTTTTCACTTGCAGACGTTTCAGCTGCCAAAACAATAGAAAGACATTTTAAAACACTGTGTAATCCCAGTGCTTAAGAATCTCAGATACTTCCGTTGCTTCCCTTTACTGTAAAAATCTGTCTGTGGCATGCAGTCACTAATGAATTTACCACCAGTGTCTGTAGCTGGTAGAGAACACTGAGATTCTGCATGAGACAGCACTGCAAATAAATTCAGTGGGTTTGGCTGTATGTGATGTCTTGGGACATAAGTTAACTGCAAGAGTTGGTGCCTAGCCCTGGACCATCACTTCCCCTTCTTCTTTCCTGCTCACAAGCTGTCTGCCTGCACACACATTAATAAGCTTGTTCAGAAAACCAACAGGAATTCTGGCCACTCATAAAATGGCAGTCCCAATCATTTCCATGGGGAGGTGGCCAAGGAGATTATCCACTACAAGGACATGTTCTGCATATCCTTGGAAACAAATCACCTCTAAACCATTGCTTGATGAAAATTGGGAACGTCCCATCTTTGCACAGAAGAGACTGCAAGTAAATTTTCCCCTTGCTACAGGAAGAGAGGGATGGCAGATCCCAGTGGCATCAGCATAAGCAGGTCTGTAGCCAGAAGGGCTCCCCTTTTCCAATACATGAGGCTGAATGGGGAAACATTGACACCAGCCAACAAAAAATATAAAAAGAGGCAGACTGTAATGTCTGCGTGGTGCTGTAGTGGGAAGTCTGAAGAACTTCTCTTTCCATTGGTCAGAAGGGAAAAAGATAAGCTAAGATTGCTAAAATGTACCAGGAGTTAAAAGGATTTCAGAAAGACTTGAGGATGAGTCTCTTTAAACCTAGGTAGGAACAAGAAAAGATGGGCTCTGTAGACACCAGGAAATATTGTTTGGATTAAGAATGTGCAGCAAGGGGTTTTTTTCCATGTCACCAGGAAATATATTTTTCTGTTTCAGACAATACTGACAAAACTCCTTTCACAGAAAGAAAAATGTTGAAAATTTCTGGGATACCAATTGTATTTCATAACATCTGCAATTAAACTAATCTGTAGCTGAGACTTTTTCTTGCCCTTTGTTCTGTTTAATAAATTGTTAATGTGAAGTTAGGAAGGATTTTTCCTCTCCTAGTGTATTGGCAGGAGATTTCTGATTCTCTGGAACTCACTGAATATATTTTTCATATATCCAAGGCCTTTTTCACATATCCAGAATGGCTTGAATTGCTGTAACACATAGGATTTGGGATGAGATTATTGGTGTAGTAGTCTATATGGTGTAGCATTGATGAAACTTTCTCCATTTTCCTAAAACTCCCAGTTGTTTAATGTTTACCTGTGACTTAAAGCACTGGCTGATCTTCTCTTCATGTACCAGACCCATCACAGCAACAATAAAGGGGAGGGAGGGATTACCAGGAGGTGTTGTGGGAAGAAACGACACATTGCATGGATTTAGCAAAGGCTCCTCTGACTTCTCAGAAAAACCTGGCCTGACTGCTTTCAGAAACTTTAGAAGTATTGAGCTGTGTTCATTTTGTCTTTCATGTCTGAAAGCTTTTAAAATAAAGTGCTTGTACAAGGCTAGCAGTCAAATCTTAAAAGCTGGCCATTTCCTCTACTGTAAATCTGCTTTTGTTCTTCTTCCATTCTATTACAGAGAGTATATAATACCCAGAGGAGGACTCGAAGTCCAAACTGAGAGAACTTATAGTAGTTTTAGAAATGATTCTGTCTGAGGTGCTATTTAAGCATATCCACTGCTTCTTTCACTAAACTCTTCTATGGTTTAGGACACAAATCTAAGTGTTCCCAAAGCTTCCCTATGACATAAACTTCTGTCTTGCCAGGGGACAAAGAAAACCTGAAAAATACCATTTAAAGCTAGTAGAAACTAGAGAATAGTACTGAGTACTATTCTCCCTTCATAAACTTCAAATGAAGTCCAGGGTCCTTCTTGGGAGCAGCCCTTCAAACAAAGAGAGAAATGCCAAATACTGGCAAGGGAAGCTGTGCTTTGTGGAGGAGCAGAAGGAGGAGCAGATCAAGACCAGCTGATCTTTTCCCTTTGGTCTCCTGTCATCTGCCTCTTCACAAAGCCATCGCTAAGGTCGGGAAAGACCTCTGTGTGTCAAGCATTAACCCAGCACTGCCAAGTCCACCACTGAGACACCTCCCTAAGCACCACATCTGCGCGGGTTTTGAGGGGACTCTGAATGTCTGTGGTAACTTTATCTTTTTGGCTCCTTACCTGATCTTACAACTGACCCCCTGGACGTCACTTGTTCCTTCCCAGATGTCCCCAAGGAGCAGCGGCTGCAGGCGGTGCAGGCAGCCATCATGCTCATGGCTGATGAGAACAGGGAGGTTCTGCAGACTCTGCTCTGCTTCCTCAGCGACGTCACCTCCGTGGAGGAAAATCAGATGACTCCCATGAACATCGCTGTTTGTCTGGCCCCGTCCCTCTTCCATCTCAATATAGTGAAGAAAGAAAGTTCACCAAGGTATGTTTCTTCTCAGCATTATAAATAGGCACATCCTGAATACAGAATGATACTTTCAGTGGTATGCAGGAAAAACTTTCCAAGCCATCTGCTTTCCAGCACACATTAAACAGGGCATGGCTTCAGTAAGAGGGGAAAACCCCTGCTGCAGAGCCAGAAGCACACTTGTTTTCACAAGCCCAGCAGGCATTTTAGGTTGTCTGTTGTGAACATGCGGTGCCTGCTTTCCATGTGGAATTTTCAATGGGGCAAAACTAGTGAGTTTTGCATGAGTAATGTTGACTTCTGTAAAGGAAAAGGGATTGATTTTTCTCTGGTTGAAGTCGAAGATTAACCATGTTTTAAAGGATTTTGATATGTAGATTTTCAATAAGTGGTTTTTTTAACTTTCAATTTACTGTCTACATTCTGCCATTCAGGAAACAGAGTTTATTTCAGACCACATTAAAATTGTAACATGGTGAGTGTAGACTAAACAGGGCATAGCCCGGCTAAACATTAGTGGTCCCTCTTGACTTTTTTCTCTCCCATCTGGTTCAGAATACACTGAGATTCTTGGTCAAGTACATGTATAACCCGTGTCTGAACAAGGGCTTTAAGAAGTAACAATGTAAACCACTTTACATCATGTCTGTTAAAAATCCATTTCAAAATGTGCAACACATCATTCAGGATATGCATAACCTCTCCTGCTTTTACCTTTGGCTGAGCAATATTTTAGGTAAACACTTTTCCTTTAAAAAAGGCCAAACATTTTGAGCAGTCTTGTTGATAAATAGAAACTAAAGATAGGGGGTTTTTCTCTCTGATGTTGGGAGTATCCTGCTGATTTTTGCTTTCATATTAAAAAGATTCAGCTCTTTACCTGAGATACTGAATTCAATTACAGAGTAATACAGAAAAAATATGCAACAGGGAAGCCAGATCAGAAGGACCTCAGTGAAAACCTGGCAGCTACTCAGGGACTTGCTCACATGATAATGGAATGCAACAAACTTTTTGAGGTGAGTGAGAGACTCAAACAGCATTATTCATGGCCACATAATGCAGCACCCTTTGAAGTATTTATGTTTATGCTTATATTTTCTGTCTTGTGTTAGCTCAGAGATTGGTGCCTCACTTATTTGTAAACTTGCTTCATCCAAAGTTTATTTATCTCATTTCTTTATGGCGGTTCCCTTTTAGTATTCAAAAGATGCAGGGTAATTATTCTGTGACAGTTTTCAACCCAAACCACTGGATTTTGTTGAAAAGACTAATTCAAATCAAAATCTGCTAGTGTAAAATTTTATTACAATGCATTTAAGGCCTATACACTTTTAATTGCCTATAGACTTTATTTCTGTGTGTCATGCAATAAATTAAAAATCACATAGAGACCTGCAGTCATTCCTGCAGCTACTTACACTGCAGCTGGAGGAGAGCAAATGCTCATATCTTCTTTCCCCAGAAGCACAAGGCAATATTTCTGAGGGCTAAAGAAGTAACAGTGGTGTATTGACATCCAGTTGATCAGTCTAACACAGTTCTGCATGAGTAGTGCTGTTCTGAGCCATGGGCTGTTTCATTAAACTACTTTGATGTTTCATCTTGCATAAAGACAGAAATTGGTGTGCATTTTACAGATCCTAGGTTCATGCAGTTGGATGCTGAATGGTCCATCAGCCTAGAAACACATTGTCTTAAGGAAAAGTTCTCAGCAGGAGATTTTCCCTGTGTGTTTTCCCTCCCTTCTGTGGCACAGGTCCCACACGAGATGATCACCCAATCCCGAAACTCCTATGTTGATGCAGAAGTGCATTCTCCTACCCTGGACGAGCTTGGGAAACAAGTGGATGAGGAAGGAGGGAACTATCAGATGTACCTGGAAACTCTCATGCAGAATCTCCAGAAAGAAGCAAAAGAGAAATTCAAAGGATGGGTCACATGTTCCAGTGTAGAGAACACAGAACTCGCCTACAAAAAGGTAATTTGGGGAGACATGAAAGAAGCAGTAAAGAAACCAAAGCAAAAGGCAGCTCAGCTATGGGGCACCCTGGCATGTTGCATGGCAAAACTCACACCCTTCTTTCTGGCAAGGCACCCTTCTTTTATTATTATTTTTAAAAAGATTACTAAAAGCAATTAAAATGTAATACAGTAGTGATTCAAGCATGAGATTTCCAGAAAAAGGCACACAAAGCAAGCTGGAGCCTCAAAAATAGATCAAGTAAGAGACACAGCAAACAACACAACCAGAGAGTGAGCTGAGATATTAAACAACAGAGAACATTATCTGGGCAAGCTCTTTCACTGGAGGACATGAAAAGTTTCTGACCAGTTCTTGATGTTTGCTAGCAGTTTGGAGAACACAGCTAGAACAATAGGTACTTACAAAACTTCTTCAGGCTCTCTTATGCTTTTTTAAGCAGGCCAGTTTTATCCCTGATCCTTTTGTCCTCTTTTCATGTGGATTTTTGATACTGCAGCTTTTATTAAAATTTCTGAATTTGTTTTGGGCTCCATCACTTCTTCAGAGAAAGCCAGACCAGTGCAGTGAGGCTGAGGGTGATGTAGGGTCCCTGCAGAGAGTGGAGCTTAGGGCTGCTGGAAACTGTATAGTAAAGCAGAGGTCTCCAAACCAGCAGCAGCTAGCAAGAGGAGGGGATGGATTAGGGGTGGGTGACACTAATTAGACAGGAGAAGAGCACTGGGAGAAATGTGAGATCTGGATGGTGAAGGGACAGGAGGCAGCATTACCCCAGCTTGGGAAAGTGCAACCCCTCTGTCAGGGCAAAGAAATTGCAGTTACTGTGGTTTGTAGCCAGCTTCTGCAAGTGACCTCTCCAGGGAGGGACTGAGGGAGGTTGGGAAGACAGTAACAGGGCTCAGGTGGGAGCAGGATGTGGGAGATGGGAGAGAGGGAATAGAGGCCTTTATGGCTGGTGGTCAAGGACCTGTGAGACCAGGGCAGGGGAAATGGGGAACTGGGAGCTTTCAGGAGAAAGAATTACAACAACATGAAATAATTTAAGGTGGGAGATGTGAAAGGTGGTTTCTGGGAAACAATCCTGGGTCTATGGGAAGTACTAGAGGTTTCCAAAATACTTACATTGGTATAAGAGAACAGTAGGGTAGGGAAGGTTTAGAAAAGCAGGGCTTGCAAGATCCAGTGGTTACAGTTAACTTGTTTACTGCCCGAAATAGGGCCCCTAAAACCATGCAGAAAAGCTGTATATGTGCACTCTAGGTTATTCATCTTGTGCATAGCCCAGCACGTTCTGTTCTCCTTACTGTAAGCTCTGGAGGTGTTTCAAGAAACAAGATCTGTGAGCAAGGAGGAGTTAGCAAATAGTTTGTGCTCTTTGAAAGGTGTTTTCCCAACACCTCCCTTGCAGCTATTTTGAGAAGCAAACATCTGTGTACCTGACACATAACTGAATCAATGTATGTTCTGCTCCCCCAGCATTATCCAGGAGGGTTAATGGACTCTCTGTCCCAGGTAGTGTATAAGATTGCCTAAGGCAGTTGCTTTATTTCAGCCCAGAGTTTCAGTCAATAAAAATCTCTTTTTACTTCTGCAGACACATATTCATCATTACACTTAGGATGTTTGGACTTGGAAAAGTGTCTGTCACACCAGAAGTAATGCAGAACCTCACTGACACTATGGGAGCTAGTCCAGGTATATTGTGTTGTGAGAGCAGAGTAATGAATCACTTCAGATTTCCATCCATGACTAGTAGAACAGCAGCAGTAGCAATAATAGTAATGATTAGCAGGTTAATATGAATGCTCTTAGGCTGAAGTCAGACACACACATTGAGATTTTGTCCTCAGTTATCATCTGCTGAACATAGGCATGTAAATTATCGGGGTTTGTGTTCTTGGTCACTTCACTCCAGGTTGGGGATGGGAACCCACTAAGGCTTTGGAAAGCCTCAGTTGAAGTTGAAGCCCCCCCATCAGTTGTCCTGAACCGAGTGCTGAGAGAACGTCACCTCTGGGACGAGGACTTCTTGCAGTGGAAGGTGGTGGAGAGCCTGGACAAGCAGACAGAAGTTTACCAGTATGTCCTGAACACCATGGCTCCTCACCCAGTCCGAGACTTTGTTGTTCTCAGGTAAGCTGAGGGCAGTTCTCTGGTACCTTTGCCTCCTGCAGCTCACAAAGGAAGATCTGGACTTATCTCAGCCTTCACATCTGTGTAATCGCTCTCCAGGAACTCTACTTCTGGGCAGCAGTGTTGATTTCTCAAACTGAATTAGGCATACACCTACAGCATGCTGACCTTTTCTCTGATGTAATTTGAGCAGCACATACTCCTGAGGCCATAAATATAATTTCTTCCTCAGAACAGATGTCTGATAATAGCTGCTCTTCTCTCGTAGCTTTGTTTGTTGTCAAAACAGTGCAAATAGAACCCAGTTGTTTTTTATGCTGCTTTTGCTGTTCTCTGGGGAATGTTTGATGTTTAAGAGCCAAATGTTTAGAAGAGAAGATAGTGGTGCTTTTAAGCTAAGGCTGTTATACAGTGTCTATATAAGTTATTATCTTAAATTTTCAGTTGGAGTCTTTGTAAATGAAGAAATGCTGATCCAAAAAAATTCTAGTGTGGAAATGAACAGAAAGAGGCAGTAGATTTGTATTCCCTCTTCCAGGGGATGACTTCTCTCAGATAAATGTATAGCTGTGTATCAATATTCCACATTCAGTCCCAGTTCTGCCATTGTCTATCTGCCTGTACAGAACAGTCAAAAAAAAATCCTCTTCTGTCTTTGCAATCCGGGCCTTTGCTTGCTAGGAGCTATTGTGGAGCGGCTGACATATTTCACTTACAGGGTCAGTCCTACAGTTATTTATTTCAGGACGATTTTGTGCATTCCTGCTTTTGGTCCCTGCTTTCTTTGATTGAAATGATGTGCCAGAGAAATACAAAGCAGTTTTGACAAAGGAAGTAGTACAGGGAGTCAGAATTGTATTAAAGGGAATGAAGATTGAAGGAAAAAGATGAGCCAAATAAAATATAATTAGGAAAGTACATCCCTTTTATGAACTTTAGTAGTCTCTTGAAGGATGACAACATGCAGATATTGTTGGTATAAGGGAAGAATTATTGGAACTCTTAGGGGAAGATTTAAAAAATGCTTTCTGTAACCAATTCTCCCATTACTCTATTTCCTTTGCCTTACCACAGTATACTGGGCTAAATTATCTATTTTTTAATCAAATATCTATTATATATTTTATATAATTCTCTATCATTATTTTATAAATAATATTCTTATATAATGCCATTAGCTTGAACCAGTGATAAATTTGGCCCTCTGCATGGCACCAAGAAGATGGTCTGCGAGCGATGGGGAGGTTTTGATGACTGTAATTTGGTCCTCTCATTTGCCACTTAGTTCACTATTAGGTTTCGTGGTGGTTTATGTTCTTTAAAGACCTGCTGTGCAGTCACATCAGTTAAAGGCAAATCCTGCTATTGAGTTCTCATTCTTTTCACTGACCCAGGCAGAATGACCCCCGAGGACTGAAATACATATCATAAAAATGAATCCTGGTGGGTTCTTAAGGGCTGAAAATAGCCATCAGGCAGATCTGTCAGATTCTGTTGTTTATCTCTTTTGATTGATATCATTAAGTCTAGAGCAAGGTTAGCCAGAAATACCACAGTCAATTTGATACCTTATGATTGGTGGGAAGTGAACAGTGAAATTATAACACACCTCTGGGGACATGAATAAATATATTTTAACAGATGGCAATTTTCTCCTTCTCAGTTAAACTTTGGGCTGTGAAAGGATCAACTTAGTTGTTCCCTTTTTTTTCAATGTGACAGTCATAACAAGGGGATTAGGCTCCCTAGAGAAGACTCTGATGGTAAGAGGAGAGGAGAAATGTTTCATCTGCCTGGGATATGACACAGCTCTCAGCTGCCCTGCACAGGCATCACTTTTATTAAAGAATTCACAAGTGTTTAATGTTCATTAAATATGACAGCATTTTGGTGAGTTAGGTGCCATGCCTGATTTTACTACTGTAAGGTACTTAAAGCACCCCTGAAACTGGCCTAAATCCATATGAATGGGAACAGGAAACATAAGTCTTCTGAAATCTGTGGGATAGAGAACTTTCAGCTTTCCAAATGGCCCAGGGAGTGCTGGGTAGTTACCAAAATGATGTGGGCACATCTAAACACTGTGCAAGCACTCGCAGGAGTTGGTTCAGCATTTCTCATACTGGATCTCAGCTGTGATTTCCTTCTCCTTTGTTTTTCATCTGCCAAGATTGCTCACCAATTTTGTTAAAGCCCAGGCACATGTAAAACCTTCTGGTCAGTATCTTCCTGCAGTATCTTGAAAAACAGCTCAGTTTCATGTAAGAAAAATGCAGAAAGTTAAAATTATCTCCTGAATTCCAAACTTCAACAGTCCTTGAAAGCAGCTTACCTGCTAAAATATGATACTTCCCAAGGCAGCATAACCCCTGTCTCAGACAATCCACAGCAAGATGATGCATGTTGCACAGCACAGTGGGAATTTCTCATTTCTTCCCACAGCACAGGGAAGAGCACAGACCTATCCTCTAAGATTCAGTGCAGATGAGAAAGATGTGAGACACAAGGGTATGTAGAGAATGCTTAAAGAACAAAAAAATTTCAAGTATTAAAGTCTAGAAATCTTGAACTTGGTGGAAAATTTCTCCAGCATGTCAGAGAGGCTAGAAACCTGGGAGAGGAAAGAAATGGAAGGACATTTTGTTTTTAATTCAGACACCCTTGAAATATATTCTGGGTATTAGTGAGAATTTCTGCTACACTAAAGTGCATTTCTTGCTCTGTAAGCCTGCATGGGTGCAATGTGCAGTTTCAGCTTTTGCTGGAATGCTTATCCTTGCTTTTTCTCCTTTCTAAAACTTTTGCCTGACTGCAAAAGGCGCTATCATGCCCTATAATACTAATGGTTACAAAATACTCCTGTGGAGAAGCAAAACTTCTCCACCTGGAGCCACATAGATGGGTGGCCATTCCACATGGCCATAAAACTCTGCCAGGGACTCCTAGGACAGTCCACTGGCATTGCAGGCTACAAGGACAGGCAGACAAGCAAACTGTAACTTCAATTCTGGTTCTTACTCATGTGCCCAAAACTTTCATTGCTAATGTGATTCCGTCTTGCATCCATTCCTGCAGGACATGGAGGACGGATTTGCCCAAGGGGATGTGCATGCTGGTTGCCATCTCTGTGGAGCACGAAGAGGCTCCTCTCATGGGAGCTGTGCGAGCCATCGTAATGGACTCCCAGTACTTGATAGAGCCCTGTGGCTCAGGAAAAGCCAGGCTGACCCACATCTGCAGGATTGACCTAAAGTAAGTATCCCACCTGCACAAAGTAATGTCCATTCAGCAGGACAAAACCCTCAAGCTCAGATGTTGGGAACAGAGGGCATGGTTAGGGTAGCTTTGCTGCTTCGGAGTTTTCCTGCAGTCTTTTCTCCACTCAGTGCCTACCACTGTTAGAATGTGATCTTAGAAACAGAATCTGCTCATCTGATTACTGCGAGGGAGAACTTCAGAGTACACTTAAAAAGAAGTATTTGGATCTCCACCACCACCGTGGGCAGTGCAGAGCAGGAAGCATGGCAAGCACGTTTCTGCGGGGCATGTTTCTTGAGTATTTGAGTTTCTCAATAATTCTCTTTTCCTTTCTTCAGAGGACATTCCCCAGAGTGGTACAACAAAGGCTTTGGACATCTGTGTGCAGCAGAAGTCGCCAGGATCAGAAACTCATTTCAACCCCTGATTGCTGAGGGACCAGAAACAAAAATCTGAGGAAGTGTTCCTGGGAGCATGTGAGCATAAATCAGGGTCTGGCAGGGAACAGGAATACTGAAAGCAAAGGTCTGATTTAAGCTGCAGAAATATGACCAGATCTGGGTCTATACAAAGCTGAAAAAGGAATTTTATAGGAAAGTTATTTTATTCTGGAAACGTCACCTTCCCCCCTCCCCCACATTCACTCTGTATTAATTTTGATTATTGAACTAAACATTTCTTCAGAGAGCTTTTATTACTTTAAAAACAGATTATTGCCATTACTTGTATGTTACATAACTCTGGTATTTAAAGGCTTCTGAGAAGCATATTTTAATTGTAAATAGATAATGTACAGTATGTATATATTTATCTATATTCTATCTATATATATATGTATATGTATAAATTAATTATTTTGTATATAACTCAGTGCAAATCACTTGCATCAGCTGGACTTTAAGTGGACCTGTCACTTGTTTCTTAGTGTGTCACTGCTACATAAGCTGTGTTTGCTGTTATCACAGAGCTACCAGGCATAATTCGTGTGATAACAAACGCCTGTTCCCAAATATGTTTTGTGTTTGTGTGTGCTATGAGAAGGTACCTAGAAATAGATGTAGTAAGAATTACAGGAACTAAGGAAGAAGGAGGTTACAGTGCATTTAAAAATAATGAGGAGGGAATCAGTCTCACCAAATAAAATACATGGAGATGCATCTGAGACAGACATTGTGGAGGCTATTTATGTTCAGCTGCAGAATTGTGACTTTTAGTAGAAGGTGTTGAAAACTTACCTGTTGCCTTAAATGACTGGTGTCTGTCAGTGGAGACCTCACTGTGTGCAGTGTTCCAGGTAACTGCTCATCCTCGGACAGCACAAGGTAATGCTGTGTGTCCTGAGATGGCTGAAATCAGACTGGTAACTTATTAAGCTGTAAATTAATTTTTTTTTGTAAGCATTTTGTCTAGGTTCTGAGTGTTTCTGTGTTCTTTCCCTCTCCCGTAGAGATGGCTAATCCAAAGCAGGTTTTCCACATCCAGTGGACACAAAGACATGCAGATGAACACCATGCCTTTTAATATTCTTACTATACAAATAACTATGCTTTTTTAAGATTTTAAACACATCTTGGAGATTTAAAAGACTAAATAAATGCTATTCTTGGAAAGATTGCTTTTATAGTAACAGCAAGCATTTTCATCTTATATTGCACTATTCTGCATGATCCCACCTCTGTAGGCATTGGTGGGAGCAGGATTAGGACTATGAGGAGTAGGAGTCATTTAAGCCTATTATATAATTTCATTTTCAGGGACCTATTATTTTGCTAATGGAAGAATGCTTTAAAAGTAATAATAATAATTTGTCATCATTGCCTTTGAGGCAGGGTTCCATTTTGTTTTTAACTAACCTACGACCAAAATGTTATTACATCTATGACTCAATAAGAATGTACAAGCCTGTTAATACTGTTCTTCATTAATCCCATTTGTTCACTTAGACTTTATTTATTGCTGCATAAACCAGCAGAGTCACTCACAGCCAGTGTTTCAGCTCAGTCCTTCCAACAAAATATAGAAAGATTAGTATGAGGTTGATTAAGCAGGACACATTTCCTATGTGAAGCTACAGCTTTGTGCCCAATTCAATGAATGAGGAAGTCCCTTCAAAGCCAGAGATCTGAACATTCCCCAGGTGTGGGAGCTGTGCAGTGGACTGTGTTTGGTGACAACTGCTAGAGCATGACCCCACGTGCCATCCTGCACACACATGGGGGCTGTGCTGGCAGGGGACAGCCCTGGGAGCTGAGGCAGCACACCTCTGGGAGCTCAGGGGGGACAGGGTGACCCAAGGTGACCCACAGTGCTCCATCATGTCCTTGTGAAGGAGCAGGACTCCAAGAAAGTCACTGTCATCTTTTCCCATGAGCTGTGCCACTCATGTTTTGTTGTGCAAGTCCTAGGATCAGTGTTGGCTGCCTGGGAGCTCCTGCCTCGAGTTTATGTCCAACAATAGTTGCAATGTGCAACTATCCCGAGCTTTAAGTCCTGCAGACAGGGGAGCACTCACAAGGCTGTTACATGACTGTAGTGGGGTCTGGCAGTCACCTGCTGGCTGCAGGGCACCACCACTGCCCAGGCTCAGACTTCCCAGGAGCAAACAGTGCCTCCCCAGCTGGGAAAGCCATTCCAGAAAGCAGCACCTCCTCCCAAACGCCTGTGGCCATGGCAGCAGATTTCATGCCGGCTGTTTTCCAAAACATGAGCAATTAGAGTACTTCTGCTACATTAGTTTACATAAATAAATACAGCAGTGCCTCAGCATTAACAGGCACAGAATTTCTAGCCCTGGGAATGGCAGTGTCTGGCAATAAATAATGTCTTAAGGAAAAGAAGGGAAAACCTGGACAGTGGTTTTATCCTGTCTCACAAGTCATTGCTCAGCTGGAAGAGGCCCTGTGCCATCTGCCACCCTTAGCAAGGTAGGGTTGTTTTCCTGCCCTTGCAGAAGCTCTGTCATGAGCTTCTGGCATCTCCAAGCCATGTATTGTTGAAATAAGATTTCTTCAAAATGCACATTATGCCATGTCTACCATTCAGCTACCACAGTATTTTGTATTGTTACATTGATACATTATGATAATTGCATTTTTAAATGTTATACTCATATCAATACCTCATATTTTTACCTCATCAGTTGGTATCAGTCATTAGTTGTAAATAAATAATTTCAGAGTTGAATAAATTTGCATACACTAAAGAATCGTGTTTCTTTGTGCTCTTCTTTTCATCCATTGGCTCTAGAAATGCTGAATTTAAGCCCTTGATTTCTTTATTGCAACCTGCTATACACTAAATTGCTCTGGTGTGGGACTTCTATAACAACTGCAGGCTGAAAATGATATTGTTGTTCATTATACTCAGCCTGCAGTATCCTTATGTATACATGAGCTTCATGGCAAAGATTATGTGTCCCAAATTCAGCCATTTTTCTGCATCTATGTTCTTGCCAATAATTTAGGTCTAGGCTCACAGGAGTGGCTGGAGCTGGGCGAGTGCTGGGTTTACATTGTCAGACATCAGCCATCTCAAATCCATCAAGCCATTGCAAAAGAGTAAAAGGTGCAGTGGCATGATGGTGATTTCTGTGGTTTGTCATACACATTCTACAGGTGGATTAAATGTTCCTTTGGATGGGTGTTGTAGTATAACCCCAACTGGCAACTAAGTACCTCTCTCTATCCCGCCACCTGGAGAGACAGGGAAGAGAATCAGAAAGAGGTAAAACCTATGAGTTGAGAGCAGTTTAATAATTGAAATGAAGTAAAATTATTATTGTTGTTGTTGTTACTAATTATTTTTATTATTATTATTATTGCTATTATTAGCAACAACAACGAGTGGATAAAAAAGAGAGGAATAAAACCCAAAAAACTCAAATAATGCACAATACAGTTGCTCACCACTCACTGACTGATTGGCAGCCCATCCCTGAACAGCAATTGTCCCCTCCAGCAAACTCCCCCAGTTACTGGTCATGATGTTCTATGGTATGGAATATCCCTTTGGCCAGTTTGGGTCAGCTGTCCTGGCGGTGCTCCCTCCCAGCTTCTTGTGCAGCTCCTCACTGGCAGAGCATGGGAAACTGAAAAGTCCTTGACTTAGGGTGAGAACTGCTTAACAATAACCAAAACATCACAGCATTATCAACATTATTCCCATACTGAATCCAAAGCACAGCACTGTACCAGCTTTTAAAAAGAAAATTAACTCTATTGCAGCTGTTAAGCAGGTCATGTGCCTATATCCCTCCAACTCTCTCAACTTACTAAAAGAAGCAGAGTCTCAGAAAACAGGGTGCTGAGCAGAGTCAGCTATGAGAGACCATCTAGGAGGGGATAAGCCTTTATGTCCCACCATTCAGAGAAAGCTCTGTATTAAAATTTGGATTGAAACAAAACACTTTTTTCCAATTGTCTGCCATGGCAGAGATAGTCAGCTGTGTAAGTCCATCCTTTCTTGCAAAAAACTCTGTATGTCATGCACTCTCATTCCCATTTTTCCCTCCCACCCACCTGCAGCAATGTCAGGGCAATGAGGTTGTCTTAGCCCTAAAAGCACTGATGTTTCAGCTCCTGGCATGCACAGACTTTGTAGTGTTGAATTCTTGGGTGCCCGTCCTCTCTACCTTGCAGGAGTCACCAGCAGGGCAATCCCTCTGCTGGATGCATTTACCCTGCAGAATCAGTGTCACCTTCAGAGGATTTTGGCCAGCCTAAGAGGCACTGCTCTCCAAAGTGGCTGGTAGTTGTTAGATGAGAGCATGGGCTGAGCACCCTGAGATGACTGTAAGGTGAAAATATTGGAATAAACATCCCGAAGACTGCTGGAGCCTGCCAATCAGATAGGAGAGGATAAAAACACATACTGCTGCTCCAGCTCAGTTGTGATGTGAAAACACTGGGGAGTGAACACAGACCTTGCCAGACAGAAAGCAGCATGACCCAATCACAATCCCATGACTGTGATTGGGTCATGTCACAGTCTCCTTGCCAGATGTGCGTCAGCCACAGCTGCACCTGGGCTTCATTTGGATGGGTGCTAGACCAGGCAGACTATTGTTACAATGCAGTTACACATCAGGGTGTGACAGGACCAGGAATACAAGGCATCAAGACACAGATTCCTAACAAGGTAGGCACTTGGATTTTCCTAAAATATACATTTTGAATTGTGACCCTCAATATCCTGGGCCACTCAGCAATACAATGTAGAAAGCCAACAAGTTCCCCAGAGCAGCAATGGTGCAGAGCAAAACGCACTGTGCAACTGCAGACTGCCCTGCTCCATTGTGCAAGACTCTGCTCAGCAAACACAAGGACGTGTGGAATCCAAGGGCAAATGCAGGCCAGAGCAGTGGGTCTGGGTTAATGAGTAAATGAGAGAAAATGTCACAACATTGCAAAGAACTATTTGCCTGTCCTACATAGGCTGAAGTTGGGGAGGTCTCACACACTTGAAATACCCTCCCTAATCCCTCAGCAGGTCCCAGACAGCAGAGCCTCTACACCTCTGACGGAGGTCAGCATCTCTTGCACAAAAAGTAACCTGGACACAGCTGCCTCCATCCCTTCAACTCTGAAACAAGGATCTCTATCCCAATACCTTAGTACTGACCTCCTACAGGTAGTTATTTTCCATTGCTCTTTTCCACTGCCCAAGCCCAGTCCTTGAGCCCAGCATGCCCTCTGTCCCACTCAGTCCCTGCATGCCTGCCTGTAGGCTGGGCTCCAGCCTGCACCCGCTAAGCCAGACCAGGATGCACAGAAGACACAGCCTTTAGGGCAGGGTGACCATGCTCCAGCTCCAGGTGGTCCCAGCTCCAGCTGCAACAGGCCAGCTTGGCCAGGTCAGTCATGGCCAGCTTGCCAGGGCTTGAGTACAGAATGTCCTGTGTCCCACAGCAGGGACAAAACACCAGGGTGAGGAGTCTCTCTGCTTCTCTTCAGGAAGGCCAGAGCACTAAAATAATCATAAGCCTCAGTCCCATGGCAATGACAAATCGGGGCTTTTGATCCTCTCCCAGGGATGAGAATCCTGCAAAATGGAGAAGCTAAAGGCAGTGAACTGCTCTCTGCCTTGAGCAGAGACTTGAACTGCAGTGTGCATGTCCTTAGCAGCAGTTTGCAAGGGGACAGGATGAGCTCCTGGCTGTGCTGGTGCTTCAACAAGAGAATACCTGGTTCTGCTGCAAGAGCAGTTGCATGGAGGTCTGCTGGCAGCCAGATACAGGATTACAGCTTATTTCTTAACCAAAATACTCAATTCTGTAAAAGAAACAAGGGAAATGCAGCCTAAAACTACAGATTCTGCTCTATCTCCTGCTCATAGCAGCCCCAAGATAGACACATGGCCACAAACACAGAGCCAGCATTTACTGCAGGGCAGATTTGCAACAGCTTGTGATTTATGGGAGCAAATTAGCTGCAGGGCCATCTGTCCTTCCCCAGACCACTGGCCTGCTCCTTGCTGGAATGACTGCTGTTCCTTGAGAGGGTGTATATCAAATTACTTACCTTTTTTTTTTTTTAATTTATTTATTTTTTTTATCTGAACGTGGGAACCACAGGTGGGGGAGCAGAGGACAGCAACCCTCTCAGCAGCAGCACCTGCAGGCCAGCAGTGCCCCACCACATGTGTGGGGCAGATTCTGGCTGAGGGCAGCCTGACCCCCAGACCCACCCAGGGTCTGCCAGCCTCCGTGGCCACCCCACTGCTCCCTGCTAATACCAGCCAGGGTCGCACTTCTTGGCAGCAGGACATAAAACACCTCAGCTGGTCTGGCTTGACAACAAACAGAGAATCCTTTTGCCCCCAGACTCTTTCAGTATAGAGGCTTACCACGGGGGTAGTCCGAAGCAGGAAGTTTTCATCAACACCAAAACCCCACCCCTGTGCCTCACTGCTGGCCAACCAGCAGGGCAAAGGAGCCCACCATGGCCAAAGAGTAGAGCACTCTGGGTTCATGGCTGCTCTCGTATTTTGCCCAGTGTTTTCTGGTGCCCAGCAGGACAGGAACTCAGAATTGGACCTATGAAGAGCAAGTACAGGATATTAACTCTTTACCCTGGATTTCTCTTTCCCTCAAGAGTCATGTCCCTCTTCTCCTGGCCCAGGGAGGAAGGATCACATAAGTGCCTTAGTCAGGCTCCAGAACTGGGCTCAGCCCCATCTGTTGCTTTGCAAAAGAGGCAAAAAAAATATTGTATAGGGAAAACTTCCCATCGTTCAGTGGCTGTACTTGGGGATCCTCAGTGAGCAATAGGGCTGCTGATCAGGAAGGACAAACTCTGCTGCTGCAGATGCACTGATGCAGTATTGGCAGCCATGTCATATGCAGGGCACATCAACATCTCCCTCTGTGGCCATGGGACACCCAGAACAGCATCTCAGAGCCAGTTTTTATCCCTCTTTCCTGTTTCCTACAAGGCTGGGGAGCCCAAGCCAGCCTGCCCACTAGCACAGCATGGATGCTCACCTTTGCCAACATGGAACCCACCCACCTCATCATAGAGAGAGCCACCCCCTGTGTTTTAATTACATCCCCTTCCCAAACACTGAACCATCCCCCATCCACAAGCATCGCCTTGGATGGGGTTCACTGCCTGGCCATGCTGATGCCCTGCCTTTTTAACCTATGCTTGTCCTCATGTCCTTCTCTCCACAGCCAAGGAGATGCCAGGACACTTGTAAAGGGCTGGCCACTGACATTCATCACACTGCTGAAACCCCCAGGACAGTGATGGAAAAGTTTGTGGTTATTATCAATACAAATAAAAACAAAGGTTGCAAATGATGAAAAATTAAAAGAGTATCACTGGGTTAGACCAAATGTTACAATATGGCCTCCTTGGCCTCCCAGTATGTTTTGCCTTGGGCAACCTTTTCCAGCAATGGCTGGTATTTATCAGCAAAAAGATACAGTTATTGCATTTGGGTTTTTCAAATAATTGAGTAATTTAATCTTTTAAGTGCCTCTGAGATCACTGGCTGTAATTAAAGACAGAAGATGAATGACTGAAGTACAAGAGCATTGGAGGACTTTAAAAATGAACGTCCTTGACTGCACCTCCTGCTCATTTATGTAACAATGATACCACATTAATATGACTAAACTGATAAAAGGAGAAAATAATAAGAGCTTCGTTGCATTATTTTTCTTCCAGCCCAATAATAATATATCATCAGCCAGAGGAATGTGCCTGTGAATACCAAGCAGGAGCAACCACGTGCTGCCAAGAGCAGGACCCCGCCGCCTCCTGCTGTGAGGTGCAAGGAAAGGCAATATCCGTTCATGGATCCCGCAGCAATGTGGCAGATAAATGAGTTACAAATGTCTATAAAATTCACAAACTTACATCAGAAGTGGACTTAAAAGCTCAGCAAGTGCTGGGAGAGGCGGCTGCAACACTGGCAGTTTCCTTTATGAGCACTTATTTTCTTAGCTTTTGGAAATAAGACCCATCTAATCCTAGTGGAGAGGGGGAGGCAGAAGGGTTGCTGCGAAGTGAAAACAATTGACAAAACATCTGTAAGGCCTGTAAATGGCATTTTGCCTTCTAAGTATATTATACACCTTGACATACCTGCTTGAAAAACCTCTGTCACACCTCAGTATTTAGCTCCCCATTTCATAGCCCAAGTGTACATAAACATGTGCCCAAAGGGGGAAGAAGGGATGATGAGAGAGCTGGAGCTCTGCCCCATTCTTCACACAGCACTAAGTGCCTGGGCCATGCATGTCCCAGACTGGAGGAGGAGCAGCCTTGCACCCCTCAAGGCATCCTCCAGGCTGCCCAGAGAGGCTGCAGCCTGCTGGGAAGCCCTCCTCACCTTCTTGCTCCCCTCTCTTTCCTGGCAGGGCACCCAACAACCTCCAGCTCAACTGCACTATTGCCAGACTACAAAACTTTGTCACCTCGTAAAACTTTACAGTGCAGGTAGTTTATACCATTACACCTCCTGAACTGAACACTCAGCCAATTCACAGTTTCCTCTGGCGGGAGGAAAACCAGATTTCTTGGGTCAGGTGTTGTGTTTGTGCAGCCCTGCTGGTTTACAGAGCTGCTGAGAGCCTTTTACAGAGCCCTGAAAGCAGAAGGCAGTGATGCACTGGCCAGCTCAGTGCCCAGAGCCAAAGCACCATTTCAGCCAGGATCTCACCAGGACACATTGGCCCTGCTTTTCCTCCAGGCCCCAGTACATGTCCCACTTGGGAGATGTTGCTCCACCTTGGAAATGCACCTCTTAAGGCACAGCCCCAAGGGAAGCTCTGGCTTAGAAGCTCCTGAGAACCAAACAGATGGGACTGAGAAGTCACTACCAAGGTGCTCTCCTCCCCTGCAAGGACTGATGCCATAAAAAAACATCAGGGAGAAGTCCATCATACATCCCAGATTACAGAGGAAATGTTAAAACTTGCCCTTCCCCATAAAAAACAAAAACAAAACAAAAAAACCAGATTAACATAAAAACAAACAAACAAACAAAAACCAACCAAAACCCTCCAAACACCTAAAGCTTTGCATGTTACTCTTAGTAAGGAAAAAACCGTTTCCACTAACAGAAAAGAACTAAAGCAGAAACTAATCCCACTCACTGAGAATTTGCAGCATTTAGAAAACACCACTGCTGTAATTCCCACTGCTTTGCTCAGTGCTGGTGACTGACCACCCCTCCTGCACCTCAGACTCCCATGGGTCTCCTGGGACTTGGGTGAGATTTGGATGACCTCAGGAGTGCTGGGATCAGATAATTAGGCTTCACCATGTTGTGAGTAATTCTTGTGACAAGAAAAAGGCTTTTGACAGTTAAATTTCTCATCTAGGAGGTGGATCATTGAAGGAGGTATATCACTGAGGGAGAAATACAGGAAATACGGAAAATTTTTTTTTTTTTTGACGAGAATATTCAAAGTCCCATGGCCCATCCCCACAGAAGGGGACTGCTCACTCAGCTCCCAGGATGAGGAACTTGCAGATCTGCTTGTGCCTGTGGCTTTTCTGCCCTGCTACGTTAGTAATTTCCCTGGCTTCTCTCTGCCTCACTGATGATTTTGCTACTCCTTCAGAAACACAGAAAGCATCACAAAATAATAGCCAGAGAAATGTCAGCACCCACAAGCATCCTGGCTGCAGGCTGCCGTTATTTCAACTTTTTGATT
Source organism: Peucedramus taeniatus (assembly GCA_013400575.1). Lineage (NCBI taxonomy): Eukaryota > Metazoa > Chordata > Aves > Passeriformes > Fringillidae > Peucedramus > Peucedramus taeniatus. The sequence goes on along the minus strand of WBNO01023647.1, from coordinate 72,231 downwards.
TCTTAAAAATCTTAATTTTTCTCATAACTGCTTGACAGTGGTGTTTCTGTTCAACTCATGAAGCAAAGTAAAAGGATCTGATACATTGGGCCCTGACACTTTCTTCTCACCTCATTATTCCTTTTTTCCAATCTCTTATAAAGGGTGGGCTTAACAAGAAGGGTGGGCTTAACAAGCCTGCACCAGCCATAGCCTTGAGAGGGCTAAGGAAGGGTGGTTTGGCAATTCATGAGTGGCACATCAAAGACAGGAAGAGCTTTCCCTTTTCCTTTCCGTGCCTCTTTTTCTTGGCTTTGCTTGAGTGAAGAAGGAACAGGATTGAACTTTCCTTGCCAAAGCTAAAGTCTGGCACCTAAAATTGACTTCTCACCCCAAATAAGGGAATTTTCACCTCAGTGGTCCCCGGAAGCAGAATGAACAGATCAAGTTTTCTAAGTGACTTGAAAGCAACACATACAATGCAAGGAGAAAAGGACAAGTTGTGTGTTTAAACATGCTGAGCCTTGTATGGTCCCTCTTCCGTTCACTGGGTTTGTCCCGTTCTGCTCTCAATTCCCTTAATCTTGACATTTACTTTCCTTAGGATGTTTAACAGCGATGCCACAAACAGACTGCTTAGTGCTGAACTATGCTGACAGAATCCCTGAAGCCTGGAATAGAAGAGTTTTCAGATTTACTGCAGTGTTACTATGGAATAAGCTATTGCACCAAACCACTCTTAAACTGGTATGGTTACTTCCACAGATTTTCTAAATAGCAACAGTAACTTTAAAAAAAAAAAAAAAAAAAAAAAAAAACAAAAAACTCAAATAACAAAATCCCTCCAAACTCTTAGGTCTGTTGGAAAAACATCTGTTTAGCCATAGGCCCCAGAAATCTCCAACAAAAGTTAGAGTTATTTCTGTGTCGCTGGAAAAACAAACAACACAAACTCCTTGCAGAGTTATCACAATATCCTCTCCTGAGATACTCTGTACTTCATGCTGCAGGCGAAGAAACTGAACAGATTAAACAGCAAGATCATGTTACACTTTGTTACATTCAGTATCTTTATTTCACTTCTACGATTGTTATAAAAACAATATAACATTCATCCCATAATTTAGCAAAGATATCCCTCCCACAGTCACTCTGCACAATCTTTCAAGAAATAAACCAGAAGCTTTGCACACATGTCATAAAAATATTTTGAACAGATAAAATGTTTAATCTGGAGCATTGAGTAAACTGGCAAAAACATTTCATTCTATAAACACAGTTAGAAATCAAGAAAGCAGTCTACCTAAGAAACTGCAAATTCACCATGCCAAGCCTTGTTGCTCTTCAGAAAACAAACCACCAGCCACTAGCAAGCTGTCTTTGCAGCCTGAGTAGGGAGCCCCCTCTGCTCCAAGTCCTTGCTGCTGCCTGCATTTCTGGTCAGGAGGCACAGATGGGGTTGGGAGTGCCAGATCACTGCTCTCAGCTCCATGTGGGTATCTAAGGCAGCAAGTGCCCCACAGCAGGACCAAAGCAGGTGATTGCCACATCAGTTTGCATAAGCACGCCTTGGACAGGTACCCAGTCTTTGCCTATTCAAGGGCTTCTTTGTTGTTACTGAAGAAAAATCTTCTTTAAGACAATTGACAGGAAACTTGCACTGTCCATGATTACATAAAATAAAGCAGATTCCAGAGGCAAAACCATACCATTATCTCCATCAGAACAGCCCATCATTGTGCAATTCAATGGCCCAGGCAGCACTACAGGCAGGATGCTTGGGAGAAGGCTTTGGCAACCACTGTGCCCTGCTCAAGCCAGCTGTGCTCTGCAGTGATATTTAAAACCTCTTCTGAAGGCAACAACGCCAAAGGCTGTGTTAGCTCCATGGGTCATGGTTCCATGAGTGGATACAACCACACAGCAACAAATCCCAGTTTACCTACAAATTAGCTATCCAGCTGGTGCCATCTGCCTGTCAGTGGTTACACATCACCCAGCCTCTATGGGAAGAGCCTGCCCTGTCTCCTCCGTGCTGGGACTGCTGTTTCACACACTGTGCTGTGCCTGGGCCTTTCCACAGCTCCCAGCAGCAGCTGGATGGATGGGAACTGCTCATGAAGCATCAGGTCAGGCCAGCATCCATCAGCACTGTGCCCATGGCACCTGTGCTCTTCTGGATTTGCCCTGCCCAGGCCCCCTGAGCCCCCTCCAACCCAGGGGTGCAGGTACAACCCAGGTACACCTGGCTCCTCAGAAACATCAGGCCCTGATGTTTGACCAACAGCAAAATCCACACCACACACACAAAACACAAGCTGGGCATGACCTGGGTGCAGCTTGTGCTAAATGAATGTCACTTTCTGTTACGTGCTGCAAAGGCCTCTGGCAGCTGGCACAACGGATTGCACAGTGATTCACCGCCGTGCCAGGGAAAAGCCATTCCACATTTCACACACTCAGGGAGAGCTACTTCTTCATAATCCTCAGTGCACCAGGCACCAACGCATAAATATACAGCAGCTTGAAATGTTCTCTTCTACAGCAAGTCCTATCAGTCTACAAATAATTTTTATACATATTTTTAATACTTCATCACTTACCCTGAAATGTGCACCTTAATCTCAATACCAAAATATGCATAATTGCAAAGAGAAACCATTTAAAGACTGGAACTGGAGGAAAAATATATTAATCATTATGAGAAGATACTATTTTTTTCTATACATTATTTATGAAAAAAACATAATCTTAAATTATAAATTAAAATCATATTTCATATGTAAGTTTTAATATACAGTGTAGAATCATAGAGTGTTCAGGTTGAAAAGAACTGTGGGAGGCTAATTAGTCATCTTCTAGTAATCTAGTAGATAAACATCACATTTAATACAGCATAATCAGCTTTAGTAGATAAATAATTCTTGATTAACACAGAGCACATTTCTTTTACAGTGTTCTTTCCAGTGAGTGACATTGTTCACATAATAAAAAATACAATTACAGCTGAAGGCAATGCAGGCCCAGAGTTAGAGGGCAGAGAAAAATGACCATACTGCTTTACACTGAAGACCCTCCAAATACAGCAATTCACAAGGCACACAAAATGACACAGGTTTCTTCTCCATTCTCTCACTATTTCTACTAATAAACAATGTTGCTAACATTCTGCTATTTTATCTTGTTGAGAGAAAAACAAGAGGCCCTCAGACATCCGGTAATACTTTGGGATGAAATGCTGCCAGGTCCAGTTGCTCAAACCTCCAGCCAACCTGGGAGAAGTTTGGCCCAACAGCTCCACAATCTCAGACCCTGGCAGCAATAAAGTGCTGCACTATTACACCAAAATGCTGGCTTTTAAAGTCTCTGCACTCAACACAAATAGCATGCACAGACCATTCCTGCTAAGTTACCACAAGTTTCCAGCAAGTAAGTGGCCAGGCAGCAGCAGTGGCAGCTGAATTCAACTGGCTGTGAGAAGTGCAGAAATGGGGTGTCCCAGCTGTGCCATGTCCCTGGGTACAGGGCAAGAGGCACAGGGTCAGGCACACAGCTTTCTGCCAGCTGAGACAGTGAAGACATCCCAGTTCCTGCTCTTTGCCTTTTTTTTCCTGAGCAAAACAAAGGGAAGCCCTTTCACCCTTCCCATCTCTTCCCAGTAGACGACATGACCCCTGCAATCCCTGGATATATCCCTGCTTCTTACCCCCCTGAGAAAGACACAGTTCCTTTAACTGAAGCTCCCCATTGGCATCCTGAACTCAGATGTAGTCACAGTACTAGTTACTGATTTACCAAGGGCCCCCAGCAATAGAGACTCATTTTCCCCTGCTCTTCCTCCTGCATTTGCTTTAGCAAAGGGGTTAATCTTTCCCCTGGCACTGCTTTTTGCAATTCTCCTCCATCTTTCTTCTCAGTCATGATCCCTGCTCCAGTTAGGTTCCAGCTCTGGTTAAGAAACATCAGTGTTAAACCCCAATCTGGAAAAGCAAATTCTTGTTTCACCCCAGTAAAATGTCAAATTGGAGAATTGGACATTTAGGCTCTCCCACCACACCATGTTTTCAAAACCTACTTTCACCTGTACAGTTCAGCAAGGGAAATTCAAGAAGGGGAAAGCATCTGCTTAACAAAAAGTCCCAGGGAAAATTGTGAGACAACTCCAACCACAGGAATCTAGGACTGGTTATAAACCAAAGGTACTATAACAGGGAAAGTTATTTCTGGAACCCATATGCAAGCAATAGCTTCTCAATGTCAATATCCTGCAGTATCAAGCAATGTAAATGCCTTTCCTAATGCTGAAGCAATCACAGCATTGTGCATTTTTATTTCAGATTTCCCAAGAGATTGCAAGAAAAAGGACAGTGAGTGATGTGTTCAAAGGAGAAGCTCTATTTATACCGTCTTTCTACCCTCCTGGAGTAGTAAGTAATGAAGAATATAGTAACAATAAAAGCAACAAATATGAAAGAGATAAAGGCTAATAACGATTTTCTTGTTCGGAACAAGTGGCAATCAGGACATGAGGCAACCTCTTCTGGACACAGCAACTCAGGAGTTTCAGGGCCAGGAAAACCATTATTGCCAATTATTTCTCTGTAATGTTTCAGAGAAGGCTTTGGTTCATATTGGTTTGCAATGTAGCTGTAGAGACCATACTTAGGAGCAGTCTTGTCATTAAAAGAATAGACGAAATATCCTTGAAGGTTAACGTCATCCAAGGTGTAAGCTGCAAAAGAAAACAAAGGGCTGAAGAAATGAGTCAGTGTCACTTTGCATTCAAGAGCAGTACCATATGTCCATATGTAAAGGAGGGGCAGGGGAATGCTAAACCCGCATCTGCACTTCTCTCCAAAATTAGGTGAGGTACGTGTACATCTGTGAAGTGTTTCTCATAAAAAGTAAGAATCTGTCAGCCACTGCCAGACAGTGTGATCTGTGAGTATCCTACAATTTATTTCCTTGTGCTTGGTAAACACAGCTGTGAGTGCCTGACTGTGTTTAATGATCAGCATGGAGCCTATCATGAAAAGACGGCTCTCTTTGTTATGTATGAAAGAATACAGGTTTTGGGTTTCCTGCCCCTAGTTTTCTGCAGCCTGTTTCTCTGATTGCTCTTCCTCCCTTGCAGGGCACCTCCTGGCAGGGACAGTCAAGAAACAGAGGACATCAGGCCGCACTTCTCACTAGCAAAGGCACAATGACACCAGAAAAACTGCACAGCCACGCTGAGGTTGTGTACTGGGATATCACTGGTGCAAGGGGAAAGTTTATGCAAATCACAGCCCTCTCTTGTTATTAACCTGAGTTTCTGATCCAAGATGACCTGTGCTAGTCTTTATTGAGAATGTGTCCACAATCCATACTGCTAACTCAGCTACGGGAAGAGGCCCAGCAGCTGCAGTGTTAACCTTGAGCCATCCATCCCGCTTGACAAAAAAAATCAATCCAAGATAGTAAACGCGAACTGTAATAGTTTATCTCTCAAAATCACTGTTTTAACAAATTAAAGCAGATGAACACAGAACTGAATTTTCATATGCTTCTGGAAACAATTCTTTCTGAAGCCACATGCAAGTCTTTAGCACCTCTAACCTACTTTTCACGTGTAAAATGAAATAATATTTACCTGGCCTTTTACAGAGCTGCTGCTCAGGATAATTAGTTGTGTTTGCAAAACTGCAGATGGATTTAATGGTGTTACATAAATGGTAACTGCTGTTCTTTGTTTTCAATTTGCAAAGATGTACTTAAAGAGAGTACAAAGCACTTCAAAATACAGCCTCAGTCCAAAGAGTCCCATACAGTATTCTGGAATCATTTATCTGCACAAACCTGCTGGCTCCTCTGGAACAATGCAGGTGAACAATATTACACACACAAAAATTTCCACATGCAGGGCCTGAAATCAGCTGGAGGAAGAAGGCAGCATAGGGACTTTAAGGCCAGGGCACACACATACCAATCCCCCTCTACACTGTGACACTGAGGCAAGGACATAAGACTTCTAATTCATCTTAGTTACTGCACAAGGTCTTGCAAAAAAGAAATCCATGTCTTGGAGAAACCTGAATCCGTCATGATGCCAAGGTTATGTAACAACAAGATGGACAAAAGTGGGATGGACCAGAGAGGGAGAAGAAAAAAATTGAAAAACTGATGGACCAAACACTATGGATGAGTGCATGGTGTCTAAAGGGGGAGATAAGGCTTTAGGAAAAATATTGTTAGCAGAGACATATTTCTCTATCATAAAGAAGGTGAAAAGATTAAAAAATAGGTTAAGCTGAAAAACACAGGAGCTATTTACAGGCTGGACAGAAGAGGGAGAAAGAAGTGACTGGGGGACAGTACTACCAGAACAGTACAAAGGGCAAAGTTCTGTAAAAAACAGAGGCGTGCAGGTGTTCTTGCTAATGGGAAATGGAAGAAAAGTCCATATCCACAGACACTTTGAAAACAGAAGTGCCAAGGAGACAAGCAATATAGAAAAAAAAACAGTTTGAAACCACAAGCCCAAATATAGCCAAAATATGTTTTTTAACTATAGATCTATAAAACATTCATTCAGTGCTACAGAATGCTGGAGAATGAACTCTTGGGCACTTAATCTTGATGTTCAGTAATCTGCAAAAGAGGTGGAAATTACAGAGGAGAAAGTCAAAGCCAATAGTTAATAAAGTGGACAGGAACTGCCAGCCGTCCTTCCCTACCTATCAAAAGAGTGGAACATATTATATAAAGCTTGATAAATATGAAATTTAGGAGATAATACATGATTAATGCCAATCAGCTTGGCTTTATGAAAAATAAATCTTGTCAAAATAACTTGACATCTTTTTTTCTGAGATCAGCAGATCAATAAAAGTAATGATATTTGATATTAAATACTTAGAGCTTGACAAGGCAAATGACTTGATATTATATGGCATTTGGAACAAGAAAATAGAATGTTATGATGTCAAGGGAAGCCCATAATAAACAGATTTCAACTAGTCTTAAGCAGAATTAAGAAGTAAGTCTCGAAATGTAATTGAAGGTAAGTAAGTGCCACAGTGTGTGTATTTCTACCATGGTCATGAAGCTCAGCTTTTAGCACTAAGTTATTTAATGATCTTAAATATATCAGCAACCTTAAATAAATGTAAAACTTTTTCTCACAGTCTGCAAGTCACAAAGATTAGAGACATAACTTAGCTAGTGTAGCAAGGTTTGCACAAACAAGCAGCAGGCATTTGAACATGACCAAATGTGAAGATGTCAAAGAACAAGCAGACCTGCTTTTCAAGAGGCAGTCCTGCTTCTTCAAAAAGGGAAAGAAATCTGTAACTAAGTTTAAAATGTCACTAAATCACCACAGAATCTGTGTAACCAACCTGCTGCCATGGCCCACATGGCCAACAGCCTGCTTGCATTTTCTGCATGCAGAAATGAGGAGGGTAAGAGGTTATGTTATACCTGCCTAAGTGTGGCTGTGACAGGAAGAGTGTGTCCAGCTGTGGGTTTACCCTACTCATGAGGAATATCAGCATACAAGGAAAAACTTAACTCAAGAGCTTTGAAATGACGCTTTATAGCAAGGGACACAAAGAGCTTTGTCTGTATTATCTAAGAGATAAATGAGAAATAGCTTGTCTTGTGTCTGCAAATACCTACATAGGAAAATACATGTGGAAATGCACAACAAAATTGCTTAAAGCTGAAGCTAGAGCAAGTAACAGTAGAAGTGAGATTTTTATATATATATATATATATATATACACACACACTGTGAGGTGCCAAAGATTCTTCATCAGTAAAAATTATCTCGTTTGGGTCTTGTGCTTTTCTGAAAAAATAGCATGTGCTGTATGACAGGATGACTCAAAATGCCTCCTTCTTGCCTTATAGTTTATGAATCTTTGAGACAGGGAAAAGGACTGGTATGTGTTCTAAATAGCAGGAAACAGTCAAGGAAATGGCATAATGAGGTAGACAGCTGAATTATTATGAAGATCCCTGTTGGATAAGATCACTGTTGGATAAGATACAGAGACAGCTGAGGAACAGAACTCATACTCAGCCCTGAGGCACATCAGTGGAAAGAAGCAACAAAGCAAAACAACAGTAGAAGTGCAATAAGATGAAAATCTGACTAAATACATACTCACAGTGATACTCACACAACTTCTATTTACATTTACTGAATCCATAAAAATCTTCTTCTGCTGTCTTATGCAGAATATAAGCAAGGTCAGTCTTCCTGATGTTTAGTAACACCAATCAATCATAAATCAAGCGGAAAATTACCTGTTACACTGTAGTAACATCTCATTTATGGAGTATTCTACAGAGGATGTGTTTTAAAGCTAAGCATACTCTGTCACACAGTGTATACTAATACTGGGATTTGTGACATATAAACCATCTGTGGTTCCTTACCTTTTAAAGCTTCATTGATGTAATTCTGTATGTAATACACTCTGAGCTTATCATGCACCATATTCTGGTCATCGTCAATCCCATTAGCCATAACATAAACTGGGACATTGCCATACTTTGATTTCACCCACTTGAGCAATTTACGCAGTCCCCAGGGCACTACTGCAGCTCTGCTGGGAGAGTGAAGCCATGTGATGTCATTGATCATTTGAACTTCAAGGTAGTGGTCATATTTTACTGCATCTTCTTTCTCTGACCCCACAAGGGTAGTAGTGTAGTGACTCAAGGCAAAAAAATCAAATGAGCCCTGTATTAACTTCTTTTCATCTTCTGAGAAGTAAGGCAAGTGGAAATTATATAGATCAACACTGTTTATTCGTTGAAGCCATGCTCTCATCACCTGTGGGTAGTCCCCATTCCCAAAGATGGGCTCTGCAAGCCACCCAATGTCGAACTCTAAAATTCTCTCAGCAACTTCTTGGTCATTCCTGGAAAAGGGACAAGCTGGTTCTACCCAGTCAGCTTGCAAAGCTATGGATATTTTGCCCTTCTGAGAGCTCCTGAATTCTTTGTCGTAGAGATGCCAGACTTTTGCATGGGCTTTCAACAGGTTGTGCCCTGCTGTGTATGTCAGGTTTTTCACAGACGGTTCATTCATGGTAATCCAAAATTTGACATGGTCCCCAAGACTTGTAAAGCAGAATCTGGCATACTCAACAAAAGCCTGAACAGTTTCTGTGTTTTCCCAAGCTCCATATTTGGCAAGAGAAACTGGAAGTTCTTGATTCTCAATCATAGGTTGCCATAAAGCAACAACAGGAGTTATGTTAACCCTGAGAAGTTCACCAGCAAAACACTGATAGTAATGTACAAGTGTGTGGTTGATTAGAGAAAGGTTACCTAAAGGAAGGATTAAAGACCATTTCAGTGAAAAATGGAAGTGTGTGACATGCATTTCTTGCAGAAGAGAGATCTGGAGCCTGATAGCAGCAAAGTCAACACAGTGATGCTTGCGCTTCGAGGCGTAAACTCCATCCACTTTAAAGAGCTTCTTCGTCTGGTGAACATCCCACACATAAACACTGGAGTCAAGGAACTGGGCCGGGGTCGTGTCTACCTAGGAGGAACAGGAAACACACCAGATTCAAGCTGCTTGCTCCAGGTAGGTGGGAACTTCATAACCATCAGGTACAGCCTAGTGAAAGAATATCCTGAGTCAAAACACTGCATTCAGCATCTCTGATACTGGCATCTTGGGCTCATACGAGTGAATGACTTTTCTGCAAACAAGTGATGTCAGAAAAGTACCAAATCTATATATGATTTTCACCATACTTTCCAAACAAGCTTATGCAAATGGTCATCATGTTTATGTCTTCTCTAAGCTGTTCCAGTTTCCAAAAGAAATAAGAGATTGCTCAGGGATAAGGCACTAAGTCTGCAACAGATATCCAGACAAGATCTTCAGTGAAGACTACAGTAATTTTTAAAATGTTTTTCTTTCAAGATTAAGGAGGGTCTACAGAGAGACTGTCTGCTGTGAATTACCCAGTACAGTCAGTTTCAAGACCACTCCCTGAATGCGTGAGAATAATGAATAATACATCACTTCTGTGTTCTCTTCTTTTCCTGACTATGATGAAAGATGAATAATACTCTGCACTTGATTTTTAGCAAAAATTCAGTGGACAAGCAATTTTTTTCCTTCTTGCTGAAGACATCCTTTTTTATTTAATTCATACTGAAGTCATTTCCAAGTTATTTCAGCAGGCTGTTAAAGTCTGAATCATTTTTTTTGGGCCTCTGAGTAAACCCACTGTATATTAGTAAACCCACTGTATATTCCAACAGAAAATGCATTTCCCAGAAGGCTTTAGGGTTTCAGATGTCAGAACTGCCTGTATGACACACAGTAGCACAGTACAAGATGAGCTTTTCAGGGTCACTCAGAATTATACTTTCACTTTTTAATGAAAATCACCAGCACAGTAAGGACCAGAAAATGAAAAACTGAACTACTTCTAATAATGCACAGTGTGAAACTTCCTCATTCATATTCTGGGTAATTCTTTCTAGATCCAAACCACAGGATAGTGGTACCATGGTCTTTATTTGTCCTTTCCTCTCTCTTTTTAATCTTTGGTGTGTGGCTTCCCTCTGAGATCAGATTCCTTGTCCTGCCCTCTGTTTGAAAAGCAGGTGTCAGCCTACAACCAGTGTTCAACTTGTAGCTGAGGCTCTGCAGACTGTATAAAAGAAGCTGCTGAAAATCAGTTGCTATTTTCTCCGGAGAGGTCAGTACTGTGCTTGTAGAAGAAAGTAATAAAAAACAGCATGTCTGAGGGAAATTGCTTTTCTGGAGAATTGTCCCTTGTAGATTACTAAAGCATGCATTGCCACTAATACTGTGGGAATGCTGTCAAAACAGTTTTTCCACTGTGATGCATCTACAAATCAAACAACCTAAGCCTTACAGCACAAAACGTTTGAATGGCCTTTTGAAACAAAAATATTCAGCTTTGAAGGTTTTGGGGATGGGATGGGAGGGATTTTTTAGCTATTGTAGGCTGACTGACTCCGCAACTTTATAGTTGTTACAGACTCCAAAAGCAGCAATTCCATTTCCAATTCTTAATCTATCTGAGAGCTCGGAGGATGACTTGAATTTTCTTGGAAATCGGTGAGGTAAGGAGGCTGCAGTATTTCTCAAGAGAACAAAGCCAAATCTTACTTTTGTAGTGAGAAAAAACAAACAAGCTCCTCACATTCAAGCCTTAAGAAAGATTCTGCCCTTGTGGAAAATATAAATTAAAAATTCTGATTTTGGATGAAGCCTTGGCTTTGAATTTACACCTCTTTACTGTGGTTAGAGAAGCTCTGCAACCCAAAACAGCATCCGAGAATTACAGAGCCCAACAGTTAAACTGATCATACCTAAGGTAAAAATTTTACTCATGCTATAAAGTATTACAATTTGAAAAATTATCCCAAAGTATCAAATCCATTGAAATAAAGACTGAAGGCCGTGAAGTAGCTAGGTTCTACGCAGGGGCACTGTAGGCCCTCATCAGACACAGTATGACATAAAATGAAATAGAAGGAATACAGAAATTTCATTTAAACCTAATATTGCTCACTTCCTTTTATATAAAATCTTTTTAAGAACAGTACCAGGATGTATATGCATAAGGTATAGAAACATGCCACTGAAGTTTTAAGAGTTGTCAGGATGTTTTCTAAAACATGTATTTTACAGTTTAGCAGATTTCATTGACTTCCTTTTGAAAAGAACTGACTTCCCATAACTGATCACGTATGTCCAGGGAAGACAAGCATCAGACTCCTTTCCATTTCCATACATTTTTCTAAAATGCTATTTATAGTGTCCCAATCTGACTGGTTCACCTTGGTCACACACAGCAAGTCTGGTGAAGAATGATAGACACAGTGTTTGGCACAAAAGCCTTGTACCCATCTCCTTGCAACACTGTGGCAAAGACACTCTATTCAGCAAATATGCCACCGTGAACTTGTGCACTGATCTGGCTGGACAGCCTGTCAGCTTTATTATCAGACTCACCTGAATGTAGTTGTCAACAATTCCCCAAGCAAAGCCGCAGGGGAAAATACCTTCTATGGGCTGGTTTTCAGGCAAAGGTGGGAAGCCATTTTTTTCTATCAGCTTTTGATAGAACAAGACAGAAGATTTGGGCATCAACTTCTTGTCATGACTTTGAAAATCAACATAAAACAGTCCACGTCGAATGCTGTACCCCCTATGCCACTCAAAGCCATCCAGGAGGGACCAGACTGTGTAGCCAAACACGTTAACTCCGTCGTACCGGATAGCTGAGGAAAGAACAAACCCAAACGTATCACAGTGCTCATTTTTCCTCTGTAGATAACACCCTATCAGCAATGCTTGCAGCCTAAGTGTGTAAGAACAATGCAACAGGTCAGATAAGTATCTCAGGGCCTTCCTCAAAGCCTATTCAGGGAACATATTTCAGCTGCACTCGGGGAGATGCCAGATTATGGTAGAAGGCAGCAGAGGTACCTGGCTTGGCTTTAAAGCAGCGAGATTTAGAAAGAGAAGCCTGCAGCGGTGGTTTGAGCAGTGCTGCTCATCAGATGTGCCAAACCTCAGCCTCAGAGTAGAGCCTGAGCCATCTGCAGCCCTGGAGCTGGTGACTGCCCTGCACTGCCCTCTGCTCTGTTCGTGCTGCAGCTCACCCTGGGGTAGCTGTTACTGCAGCACTGCCCTGTATGCAAACAAAAGCTGTACTCCTTTTCATCTCCTCCCTCTCTACTCCAAATTGAGAAAAACATATTGAGAAAAACCTGACAGCACGTTTGGTGTGCACATGAATTTTTATTAGCACAGATTCCAAGTAGAAGTGATAATACAGAAAGACTCTGTTTATTTGGAAATTCTGTCTCTTTACATCTCTTATGGCACAGCATTTTCCAACTCAAATATTTAAGGGTTTCTAAAAATATGGGCATGTTCTAGGTCAAGGGTTTGACTTCTAAAATCACCACATGCTTTAAAGGTTAATGTCAGGATCTACTGGCATCTGTTAATTTTACCAGTATTATTTTAAGATTCCAAATGATACTCAGTTTTAGCTGTATTACACACTGAGATTGAGCAAAATGTTCCTGGGCAAGGCTCAGCTCCAGGAAAGCACAAAAGAGTGTGCTAATTCTAATTACATAATTAGACACACCCTAATTCAGCAATGCATTTAAGCACATTCTTAAGCATTCTTTTGAACTGGTGTTTGGCTCTTTAGCCAGCAAAGTTTATCTTTATTACTCACCATTTTCTGTCAGTCCAAACTGGATACTGACTGAACATAATATTTACCAGCCTAGTAACACTGAAAGCATTATTTCAGGCAAGCAGAATAACAAGATCCTAATTTCCTGAGGTACATTTACTAATGTACCTCACTACAATCAGTTATGAGGCACCACATGGATTCTTGATTGTAACCCTGTTTGAATCAATTAAAGGAACAATGCAGTTAAATAAAGAACAAATTTGGCCCAGTCTTTGTCAGAGGTCATGAGAAAATGTCTGAGGAAATGGAGTATTTCTCCTCCTAAAGGCACCATTCTTTTGTGTTTGGCATATGTCACTATTTTTCTAACCTCTGCATGCACCCATGATGACATCTGCCATAGAGCAGAGTAAAAGCCAGTACAGGTCCACTGTGTGAACCAGTCTCAGTGAAAACTTCTTTGAACAGCATCTCACCCTTCCCTAAGTTATCACACAGCACTCCCACACTTCCTGAGCACCTTATAAAAACCCTCGTCAAATCCTTTTTAAAAACTGTATTAACTTGTAAGTGTCACCTAGGAAAGAAGCAACTTGAAAAATGTTTGGAAGTTCCAACAAGTCTGGAAGTCTCAAACACCGTATCCCACACAGATTGCATAATATCACAATGTAAATTAATGTATCTGTTCTCTTTTATTTTCCTTTTCCTTTCTGTGTATGTCTCTCTTTTTTTCTTTATGTCTGTTGGTGACCAAAAGAGGCTGACTGAAATCTAGACTGTCCTTGCTTCTGAAACTGAGTGGCCTTGTCCATACTACCACTGCAAGCGACTCCTGATCGGAGAACTAGGTTAAAAATTAAACAGCAGTTCAGCTCATGCCCTGTTTGGCTCAATAGTATAGAAGTCATGAAAGGAAACACGGCAGACCCGTAAGTATCAAATATAGATATATATATATATAAAAAATCCTCTACCCAGCTGCTCTCCAACCCCAGTGCCTGAAGGGGAGTTGTGTGAAGCCCTCAGCCCATGTTTCCATCTGGAAGGTGCCCAAGATCTATATTTTGCCTCTGGACATACCTGAGAATAGCTTGGTCCTACCTGTCATGGGCCTGGCTATTCCTTTAGTGCTTAAGACTCTGAATTCAGACCTGGTAACTCTCCAGACAATGACCTGGCTTCTACCAGTCAACATGACCCAGAGGAGCCCTTCGAGGTAACATACTCTGCTTTACAAGGCACAATCCATTTGTTTGTTGCACCAGAGACAGAGAAGGGAAGTGAATATGACCCCAAAGTAAGTGGTAAGATCCCCACATATGGGAGAAGACATCTCCAACCAATTAATGGCTCTAATTAATATTTAACAACTTTATATTACAGCTCTATTTGCTCTAATCAACCCTAAATGGTGCCTGGAAAAAAAAAAAAAGTAATACCAAAAATAGCAAACAGGGCTGTGAATCCTAAATAAATATCCTTTCCCAAAGGAAAATTTAAAAAAAAAATTAAAATGTACAGAGCTTGTCTATAGCATGCAGTATCAGAACGGACACCAAGATCAGCACTTCAAGGGAAATCAGGAGCACACTTTTGAGCAAATCTCCCTCATCATGCTTCAGTTCATGTCACACAGTGGACTCAGAATGCATGGCCTGGGTTCTTTTGGGGTGAAATTAGTCCACAAATGAGCTTCAGGAATACATACAGTGTGGACACCTGGCCCTCAACACCCATTCTTTTTTTTACTCTACAGATTTGCTCCAACTGGGCTGCACTTACTTTTTAAAGTAGATGCAGAAATAAGCAGTTCTGTCTGAACCAGTGCATACACACAACCAGGCACAGATACTGGCAAGATCTAGCAAATAGCAAAATTCCAATTATGCAGTCCCGTGTCTAAATTAATCATCCTTGCTTCTCAGTGCTACAGTTCCAGTGTAATTTTACTGTCCCTTCAGCATTGGAGTGAATTTCATGGTAAACATCTCAAAAATCTTCATATTACAGTGCTTTATTGCACTGGATAGGCATATCTACATCTCTCAGAAAGAAAGCTTGTGCCTTTATGTTTGGTTTTTAATGCTGTCCAACAACTCTTCTCACAGCCAGCATGATACCTTTTTTGGATCTTTCTCAACTAAATTCCCCAAGGTATTGCATAGAGAACTTTGGTATTTACATTGGATTTTGCAGATTCTATCAACAGAAGATTTGAGTGCAATACTTTCCATTTTAATGATACCAAAGTCTCTCCTGGAGACCCAGCCTGTTTCTGTTTTCTTTGTTCTTTTTTTTTTTCTATAAAAGGTTTAGGCAAGTGTCAGTGTATTATGACAATTCCTTAATACTGCTGTTGTTATTATTTATTGAGTGATACAACAAAAGGAAAGACACTTTGTAAATTGAGATTGCTTCCAGCCAGCTGTGATTAAAAGACAGATCCATGTATGTATTTCCAGCAATTTAAAATCTAAGCAGAAATAGGGGTAACTGGACTATCACCCCTTCATGAAGATGAGCTCTTCATCTGACTTTATGCAAACTAGTGATACCATACTTGCAACAGTTAGTTATTGTTTTGCTCAGGTATTTATTCATCTTTTCATTTACTTGCAATAATTAGGTTTCTGGAATACAGATGAAACCAATTTGGGAGTCCTCTGCATCTTCATTACTGCTGAGAATAAAATGAAGGCAATTTTTTCTCATTCACCATATGAAAATGGCAATGTAACACAATGTCTATCTCATCTGAACTAATAGATACAATCATACTCTTTAAACCAAGAACAGTAAACTGTAGACAAGTAAATCACTTAATAAATTGTAAATTTAGAAATTAAAAGACAATGAAAGTGGAAATGGGAACTCCAACAACTTATTGGCAACTACTAGGATTGAAAAAATGCTTTGCCAGAAGGAAACGAGAAAACAGTAACTAAGTCTCATCTACAGTGGTGTATTGTCCTTACTGTTTGGAAAAAAAAATAGCTTAACAAATTAAATTATTTTGATTATATATCCTCAACCATTCAGTTCTCCTTTAACTGATGGAAATTCTAATAACCATGACTGATGCCCACAGGTGTACAAATGTAAAATTTGTGCAAGGGCAAGATGCAGAATGAAAAAGTTCCAATATTTAATTTTAAAATGTACTATTTCGGCCTTATGGGTTTTTTGAGGGGAATTCCTATTGCATAGTATTTACCTGCCCACATATATATTCTTATGTTTTGTCCATATGCATTCAGATAAGGAAAGCAGCTATTAGTATGTAACACAGTAAATTCTCCTACGGCCACTGAGAATATAGTTTACATGTCTTGCACTTCCTCCTACCAAACACTGTAGAAATTTTCCTACTGACCTCAAGGACAGCAGCATCAAGCTCACCAAAAGGTATCTGCAGATATGAGGGTTCTTCAAGGAAAGAACAAACGCAGGAAAGGGATTTGAACTCTCATTTCATAAGTGCCAAGATGAATGCTAAGACTAAAATCAGTTTTCAGCCTGGTGGCTTAACACACCTCTGTAGGCTGTATTGCATTATGATTTTTTCAAGCACGTATTAATACAAAGTAATTCCTACCTTTTAAAGTTTCCATAATGAACTTTTTGAGATAGTAAATATATTTGGCATCATCTTTCTTGGTGGTACCAGAAACGAACCAGCTGTTCTCCACAATGAATATTTGGGGGTTGTCATATTCACTGTTTATCCAGTAAAGGAGCTGCCTCAGGCTTATTGATTCCAACTGCTGGAATTTCATGTGGGAGTCCAAAAGCTGGAAACTCAGGGTAGCTCCAAAAGAAAGAGCAAAAAAGTCTGCTGTTCCCTTGATATACTTCTTCTCAGCCTCACTGAATTCAGGCAACAGAGATGAGAGGTTGCTCCTCATGCTCTCTGGATAGTCACCATCAATAAATATGGGCTTAGCAAACCAGCCAAGCACAAAATCAAGGGATTTTTGGCATTCTTTTATGTTCTTTTCAGTCATATGCTGGGGTTTTATCCAGTGGGAGCTAAGGGCAATGGACACTTTTCCTCTTTGAGCTGGACGGAAATGGTCATTGTAGAGATGCCAGACCTTAGCATGGGCCTGTTGAAAAGAAAGGCTGTAATTAATGGACCCAAAAATCTATTTTAAGTAACAAAATTATTCTGAAGTACTGGGGCTCAGTCTTATTCATTCATCAATAGTTTACAATACCTAAATTACCTCTTAATTCCATATTAATACCATGTATCAACCAGAAATTACTAGGAGGTTGGAGAAAATAACATCTCAGTTTTCCATGAGATACTATTACAGGCACTGAACACACTTCTGGTTTTATTAACTCGTATTATTGAGTTCAGACATACTGCTAATATTTACAAAAATTAAAATGCATTTAACCAAACATGTTTCAAAAAAGGTTTTCATTATAGGAATATCACTTTATCTGTAGATTCATGGATAAATAAAAAAGATTCTTAAAAGCTGCCCAAAACTCCGAAACAACACAAAACAGAGAAACACCTTTGAACTTAATACTCTTTGAATCAGAACACACAATATAGGAATATAGAACTACCTATCTGGACTTTAGAAAGTCTGGTAAAAAAAAATTGCCACAGGTCCTGAAATATTATTCCAATAATTAAATTTAATATATTAAAATTTACTGTTTACACCTAGCATCAGAATCTAGGCACTCGTCTTGGCATAATATTTATCTTTTACTGTAAGAACATATTTTGTACCAAATTTCTTTCCTGAGATCTTACAGAGTCAGTTAAAACAGTCTCTTGATGTTCCCTTTAAAAGCTAAATGTTAAGTTACTGAAGCCTTGCATTATCTTCAGACATTACCTTCAAGCTCTTTAACCACTCTCACTGCTCTCCTGATTCTCTTCCAATTTGTCATCATGTCTTTTAACTGCAGAAGCAGAATTGGACATAATAAGCCAATGGCAGTCTTGCCACCAGTAAAACCAGAGACAATTTACCATACCATTTCTGCTTATGTGGCCACAGAATTCCACTGTGAGCATATGCACATCTAAACTACCATCTCTCCAGAGCCCTTCACCATCTAAAATATATCTTCTCTTTGAACCTAGCTTATCAAAGAATTTTCACTGTTCTGAGAATCCATATTCCATCTTTCATGGAAATCTATACACAATCTATACATTAGTAGAAATTGTCTTTTTTTTTTTTTCTAGGTCATTGATAAAAAGGTAAAAATATGAGATTTGACAACACAAAGATGGGAGAGGGGCCAATACAACAAAGTTCTGTGCAACCCTCCGTAAGGACCTCGAAAGGCTGGAGACATGTGCAGAAAAGAACTGCCTGAAGTTCCAGAAAGGCAAATGCAGGGTCCTGCACTAAATAACTTATGTTCCCAGGCCATGCTGGGGGAAAACTGCTGGAAAGCAGCTCTGCAGAGAAGGACCTGGGGGTCCTGGTGGACAACAAGCTGCCCCTGAGCCAGCAGCGCTCGTGTGGCCAAGAAGGGCACTGGTGTCCTGGGGTGGATTAGGATGGAAGAGCAGTGCCAGCAGGTATGGGGAGGTGATCCTGCCCTTCTACTCTACCCTGGTGAGGCACATCTGGAGTGCTGTGTCCGGTTCTGGCCTCAGGACAAGAGAGACATGGAGCTCCTGGAGTGGGTCCAGTGGAGAAGAGAAGGATGAGTGAGGGACTGGAGCATCTCTCTTACAAGGAAAGGCTGAGGGAGCTGGGCCTGCTCAGCCACGAGAAGAGATGACTGAGCTGGGGCCTTATCAGTGTCTTTAAGTATCTAAAGAAGATTGCCAAGAGGATGGATCCAGGCTCTGCTCAGCAGTGCTGAGCTATAGGATAAGAGGCAACAGGCAGAAACTGGTGCATAGGAAGTTCCACCTGAGTATAAGAACTTTTTTACTGTACAGATCACCAAGCACTGGAATAAGCTGCCCAAAGAGGTTGTGGAGTTTCTCTCACTGGAGATATTCAAGAACTGTCTGGTTTCAATTCTGTGTAATGTGATCCAGCATGACCCTGCCTGAGTGGGGAGGCTGGACCAGGTGAACCACTGTGGTCCCTTCTTGCCTGACACATCCTGTGATTCTGTAATTCTGAGATCCACTCATTAGAATAAAAACCTACCTAATAACTCTACTAACAGTTTACGTTTCTATTTTGAGACTCATCACTCATTATTCATTCATATATGCTGTGATGAACCTCCACTCTCACCATACAGAATCGTCAGTCAAATGAACATATATCAAAATGTCACATGCATTTTTAGCCTTCCCTGAAATACAGACCATATAGAAAGCCTTATAATTCCACTCCATGCAGCTGGCATGCTGGCAAATTTTATCATTAATTTATTGATAGCTGCTATTTAGTTTTATTTTCATACACTCTTACCATTTAAGCTTTGAAGTACAATCACTTCCAGTTGCCAGCATTACTAGGAATATAATTTTTGACATTAACATTGTTAATTACCTAGGAAAAATAGCAAATTCTACCATTTTACTGCTCTAGCAGAGTTTTAATTATAATTGCTGAGAGAAAAATCACTGGAAATAAAGGACAACTAAAGGCAAGATCAATAATCAAGGCTCAATTCAGCAGCCCTCATACATAAACCTACTGCCTTTGAGTCATCGTGGGGTATATAAAACATCTGCACAGATCTGACTCAGGCCCTACAGGAGACTAGACCCACACCCTTTCAGAGTGGTCACCAAAAGCCAAAGAGAACAATCTCAGAAACTGTGAATCACAGTCCACACCTATGTGCATGTATCTGAATCAAGCTCTGAGTTGCAGACTTCAGTGTAGATGCTCTCATTTATAATACATCAATGGCTCCAATAAATATGATGCAGCCTATCTGTCCCTATTAATACAATGGGTTTTGACACTCATGAGAAACTATAGGAATGACTTCAAAATCGCATGCCAAAAATGAGAGCTGACCTAAGTACAGACTTTATTTTACTTCATGCCGAGCTCTGTTACACTCAGGCAAGAAAAGACATTACATATCAGGATCAACACCCAACACTTAAAATATTATTTTTAAAATGCCATTGGGAACAAATTTTTCACCACTTGCAACTCAAATTTGCACACCCAAATTTTCTCTTATAATGGAGTCATATATTTTCCCTCTGTTGGATATGATTCATCTCCAGTTTACCATTTTAAATGTTAAGATAGGTGAAATTACGTGTTTGAGAGTGTGCATGGTGCTATGTCATCTTCATTTGCAAGTATTCTGCCCAGCTAAAGAACACCTTGAGGACTGTGGCTCCCAGAACTCTCAGCCTTCCCTGTATCCTACCAGTGGAGAGAGATCTTCCAGCATTTTAGTAGCTTTGGATCTACCATGAAGAAAGGAGAAAGAGAATTATACAGATTATTCCTCTACATGCATAATGAGGTACTGTTTACCCTCTCATTGAAATGAAAAGAGTTGAAGTGTAGCAATGTGGGATCATCTCACTCAACTTTACTTTATAAGTCACCTGGTCTGCCTCTACAGAAAATGAGAAGACTGTTGTCTAAATTATGAAGTGTGAGTCACTCTTTGTGAGTCCATCTCTCTCCACTGATGACACACAAAACCTGTTACTCCGTTTAGACACGACATGTTCTACAGGCAGATGAAAGGTGGCAAGAAGAAGGTCACTTAAATGTATGCCTTCTGGAGTGTGCATGAAGCGGAATTGTATTATCCCCATTAAAAAGTTGCTAAATGTAGAAAACAGTGCATTAAAGTCCCCTGTGGATGTAGATTAATGAAGCAGTCAAAACTGCATAGAAATAAAGCACGAAAAAGCCAGTGAGAAAGCAGAGAGCCTATATGGAAATTTGGAAAATAATTAATTTGACTAAAATTAGGTGATTAATACAGTTTTAGAGACTTCAGAGCAAACTGGACTTCCAGCCCAAATTCCAGCCAGTTTCAGAAAGCTGTGAGTCTCCCAATAAACTCTAAATTGCATCTCTTAGCTCCACAGAGATATCTGAGGTACTACAGAACACATCAAATGATAATTTGCACCCATAGCTATCTTCAGGCAAATGAATCCTATTTCTAGGGTAGGATTCCTTTTGAGCTGAAGGCACCTTATATTTCACTGTCCACATGTGAGCCCAAGCTCCCACTACAGCCAATGGAGATCTCCGCTGCCTTAACACAGACAACTAGTTGCCACTCCAGGATAATAAAGACTCAGGTCACATCTCCCATTTCCATGCAGGAGACCTGAATAGCCTGGGAAGGATCAAACACATTTCCAAGGCAGAAATAAAAACCCTGCAAAAACCCCAATAGCATGGGCTAGGTCCTACCGAAGTCCTGCAGTGATAGCAGAAGTAATTCAACACAGACACACAAGCTTCCTAATCTGACAAAGTCCTACTGTGTCAGAGATCATCCACTCTATGGCAGGACAGATCTGTATAGCCTGAATCACTACGTGAAGACAATGCAGTAATACAAAGACATTTGTTTGTCTGACTACTTCTCTAAATTCCATGATCATTAAGATCTTCCTGAACCTAGCATTGATATGGATTATTCTGCAAGCTCTCAGTATTTACATCTATCATGATGCACAGCCTTCACAAGAGCAAATAATTTCAACTGGAACATCACAATTCCATAATGTGTTCATTCCTCCAGAACAAGTTTTCTCAATTTTAAGTTCTGTGTCTTCTGAACCAGTAATAACACCATTCACTTCACAGAGAAATTGCACTAATACCTTGCTCTCCACGCTCAGAAGGATTATCTTGTTTTAACTGTCTATTTGCGTATTAATGAAACTGGATTGGAAAGTGTTACTGTACTTGGCACTGATGAGGTGACACCTCAAATCCTGTGTTACAGTTCTGGGCCCCTCACTACAAGAAGGACACCGAGGCACTGGAACATGCCCGTAGAAAGGAGACGGAGCCCGTGGAGGGTCTGGAGAACAACTCTGATGAGAAGCAACTGAGGGAGCTGTTCAGCCTGGAGAAACTGAGGGACAGGGAGAACCTTATCATTCATTACAACCACCTAAAACGAGGGTGTAGCCAGGTGGGGGTCAGTCTCTTCTCCCATCTAACAAGTGACAGGACAAGAGGAAATGGCCTCAAGTTGCACCAGGAGAAGTCTGGATTTCGATAGAGAAGGAAAAATTTAGTCACTGAAAGAAGGGGTTTTCCCAAGTTAAATTTTTCTATGATTCTATGATTTAGCAATACAAAGAGAAGAGTTAATTGGAAAAGGTGTACAAAGGGGTTTTGATTAGTAGAAACTGAGCTGATATACTTCCAACAAAAACCTCATTATTCAGTTCCACATCAAAAGCCTTTCCAAAACGGAAATAAATATTTGAATGACATGGGGAAACCTAGTATTAGTCACAATGTGAGTGGAAGGGGAAAATGTGTTTTTTCACCCATATAATCAAAAAGAAGTATTTTAATCAAAAGCTGCAACAAAAGGATGACATATTAAATGTAAGTTTCACCCTTAGATCCTAAGTCAGTTTTACCCATACAGTCTTTGGGCAAACATTCTCTTTCACAATCAAGCTATATTCTTAATACGGAGTAAGAGATACACATATATAGGAACTGCTTATGGTTTTTCCCATATTTCAAAACTAGTAAAATAACATCTTAATACGTAAGGCACAGGACTTTTATATTAGTTATACAGTTACTCTGTTTCTCCCCAATTATTCCTTCCCAAATATGTAGTGTTCCAGTTTTATTTTTACAATCTGTTAGCCAAAACTACCACAGATGATAATTTCAATTAACTTCGTATTTTTGACCAATCTCAACAACCTTGCAATAGAATTGGGCTATGTAAATGGTACACAGACTACCAAGTGAACTTTTTTCAGTCTACAACGACTACATGTAAAATTTGCTAGAATTACAGCTCTAAGTATTGAACACATATCTGAACTCAATACACATTAGTCATTGTTTTTCACACTGTGCTGGTCATTGGAACATGAATGAATTTATGGCAGCCACACATTAGGCACAAAGCAGTATCATCCCTATTTTAAGAATTGGAAACAGAGATATTAAAATATGCACAGAAAAAGACATATTAAACCAGGTATCCCAAGTTGTAGACCAGTGTATTAACTCCAGAATGTCTCAGTTTAATGTGATACTCACCTCTACAGAAAAAATACCCAGAAAAGCATTAAGTGTTTCTCTGAAGGCCCAGTGGCTAGATAGAACACCATTTTTCCGCATCATAGACAAAACAGAGCTTTGCTAGCATGAGAATAAAAGGGAGAAGGCAGCCTGAAAGCATGAAGCTAAGCCACAGGCATCAGGATGCATTGCAGGTACTCCAAAAATATTAGCAGAAGGGGAAAAAAACAAACCTGAAAGATAAGAAAGCAAGTAAGAGTTATTTTTACACTTTGCTATTGAATTTTAGAGCAGATGAAAGTCTTGGAAGGCTTTTACTTTCACACACTGTATGCACAGCCATAATGAACATTATCAGAGTTAGATATGCAGCAGGGAGACACAGTGACCACACTGTGATGGAAGGAAACAAAAACCCCTTGATCCCACTGTGTCAGGTGGCTGCTGCAGGAAACTTCTCCTTTGAAGTACAGAAAGCCAAGATATCATGGCACAAGCCCTGAGTTAAACCTCTCTCAGGCTCACCTTGCTTTGAAAGGCCACCCACTGGGCCAGCACCCTGTGGCATGGCAGCCAGAGAGAAGGCAGCTGGACTGCACAGAGCGCTCTGCAAACCCCACCGGCACCATCAGAGGCTGTGCAAACACAGGACACACCCTCTGGCAGGGACTCATCTCACCCCATTTTTGCCATCACCTGCATCTGAAGCACTCCACATGCAGTGCAGGCAGGGACACCTCTGGGCCACAATTCACTCAAGCCATTTTTAATGCCCAGATGAGCAAGTGAGATGAAAAAGGGCCTGTTCCATTCCACTCACCACACAGACAGGCTGGCACAACCACTGGAGTCGACATCCTGTCCAAATAAACTAAAGCACTGAGAGACAAGTGGGCTGGGAAAGCAGTTTCAAGTCTCATGAGATGCAAACAGTCTCTGAAAATATAAAGGTCATCTGGAAAAGAATTAAGCAGCATTTGATTTTGTGAAGCAATGGGAGATGAGATAAAAATAGCTTTATTTCTGACAACAAGTGCTTCTGAGACACTTGATGTGTTTAATCATTTTCCTTTACCTCTGACAGAAAAGATTAATTACGGAACTGCACCAAAATAGTTCAAGGAATGTTGTGACCCATGTGAATATTAAAGATATGAGAGACTCTTAAACAGAGTACAAAAAGAAGATAAAAGTACAAAGCAGTACTCTTGAGTGATTTAGAGACAATCCTGCAGTACTGGAGTGAACTAAAATAGTCACTGATAAAAGACTTGAAATCTGGGACACAATGCTCAGGCAGTATTTAGGGGAAGACCAAGATAAAATCATTGCCATCAAAATTGCTTTGGGCGTGCTGGAGATACGTAAACATACAAAAGCTCCAGTACTGAGACTGACCTTCAAAGTCCTCTATCAAAACATGAACCTCTTGGAAGACAGGCCAGGCTCCAATCATCATGATCATACCCAAGTATGCAAAATATAGATACAAAGGAAAACACATGAAAAACTTAGTTGTAATCCAGAAAAGCAAGTACACAGAACCGCCCAAGCTGTAGTAAACAGCACAAACCAAGACAATACCACTTTGCAGGAGCTGGTATTTGCCAGACACATGAACAAGGAGGATAAAAAAAGCACCATGACCTTGGAGAAACTCATAATGGGGATGATGGTAACAGTTGTGGCAACTGAATACATCATTAGCCAGGAAAACAAATGGAACACTAGTGGATTTTAAGCCACATTCTGGTTCGAAAAAATGATGCTAGAATCAGCAGTGAGCAAAAATGTTAAGCATATAAAACTCACATAAAACTTATACATCAAAAACATACAGAGAATATATAAAAGTGATAAAGCAATGCCCAGTCAGAGCACTGAGAGTAAATGAACACTAAAAACCAAAACTCCCAGTCTCTGTAATAGTCCTGTCAAGGAGAAGGCATCTATTAAGACTTCAAACCCGTGGTTTCACAAAGGTTTGTACAAACTAGATGAAGAGTAAAAACCAGCAGAGGAGGAAGAAGAGGACTGCCCAAAGAAACTCTCAAACTACAGAACACAGCTTTAGAAGCCCAAGCCCCAGAATTCATGACTCTTCCTTGTGTTAAGGCAGAAGCCAAATGAGAAGATTATTGCCCTCCAAAGCAACAGTGAGGAGGACAACCAAAGTAGCACACATAATCTTTAGTGACATCAGTCTTAAAAAAAAGAAACTACTTTTGGTTAAATGCAGAATCAAAATAACGAAATAAACATAAAGGGCAAATGTCTTCAATACCTTTAAGGGTAAAAATTCGGAAGAGGTGCCTAATGTTGAGCTTGTTTCTTTGTTTGATGCATCACTTGGTTTTCTCATAAATGCATTCAGGGAAGCCAAATATTCATCTATTCATATTCAGCCCCTCAACATACCTCTCTAAATTTGCTAAGCCAGGTGTTTCACAGGGAGAAATAATGTACTTCTGATGGTTTGGTGGAAGCACATGAAGAAAATTGTTTTGAAAAGTCTGAGTGGTTAGTAGAAACTAAACAAGCAGGACAGTGTGTTAGAAAGAAAAAATTTCTTAGTAAGAGATAGAGGTAAACACAAATAAGACTTAAGTACATCACCAATATGTGTGCCCGACAGATAAGGAAGTGACAAAAAGATTTCACCTTTCTGGACCTAATCTAACTAGCTAAACCAAAAACCAAACTTGGAAGAAAGCCTACAGTTTGGCAGGAATATTATAAGATACAGAAACCAGGTTACCCATTACCACCATCCCTGCATTTAAAGAACCCAGAACAGATGCTCTGATGCTCTGGTGTTAATAATTAACCCTGAATCTTATCCTGGGCACACCAGTAGATTAAAAATAAATTGACCCAACTGCTTCTGGAGAGGTACTGGAACACTTTGAGTCCGACTTAATGCTCCCAAAAGACACAGAAAGAAATTCCTGTCATGCTATTACTACAAGAACATCAAATGATACTGGATTTGGAAAGTCCATGTTCATGGAGTTGGGAAAGCTGACAGACTGGCAGTCAGAAATTATTCCTGAGGTGCATGAATGTGCTGCCCTAAAAGCTCCAGAAGTTCAAGTAGAGATGAATGGGTAGAGGCTTTTCCCTAATCAGTTTCAAAATAAATTAGACTGCAAGAGTATGGCAGTGTTGGAGTCCAGACCATCAACCACAGAAGCAGTAAAAATATCCCCAAACTACAGAAAAAAGCTTACCAGAGTAACAAATAAGAACATGAAGATGAGGCATTTCTGATGCTCCAATCTGGCCTATCATAAAAGCAGACAGCAGGATTTACTGAGTAATTAATTTTGAGCAATTAATTCTGTTACACCATAAACCACACCTGTTGTAGGAAAAAATGCCAGAGTCTGGCAGAACAGATTTAGCATATGTTGTCTTTGAGATCTTTTTTTAAGGGCAAGGATGGGAAGAATTTCCCCCTACATTTGCAGGGCAGCAATACCATTTTAGAAGCATCTACTAACCCAGGATTTCACTGTGCTCTAGCTTTATGCAATATTCATATCAACCAAACATGGAAAAAATTAGAGGCTGATTAAATCAATGGAATTTCACAAACAGATGATGCATTGATTTACAGTCAGATTCATACACCACTGAAAGAGTGAATTATACAAATATAAGCCATAACTTTGGGAGCTGTTGCTGTTCACTTCTAAGTGAACTGATGAACAGGTCAAGTGGTACATGAAAGAGAAAATATTTAGGAATGGACCTTAGAAAGATGAAAGAGAAAAAATATTACGAAGCTCCTTGCTCTACAAGTTCACATAAGCTGTGATCTTTTGTGAGTTTTATTCCTCCCCAGCATTCTGTATCGGTGCTTGCAGATATGATTAAGCCTTTAACCGAGTTTTTAAGGAAGGTGCAGGAATGGAGATCAGGACAAAACCTGGCTTCAGTTGCATTCAAAAAGGCTGGCATAGGTAGCCACACTGGGGATGCTGTTCCAGATGGTCACTTCATTTGCACTTTGTTACCCCCTCCAGAAGTAGTAGAGGTTTTGTTACTGCAAAACCAAAGGAACTCAGTCAGTTCACCACACAAAATGAGCACATGGTGCTCCTGGGAGACTTAACGCGGTGACTCAGAAACTACAGAGTGGGTGAAAGGTGCAATTACCAAACTCAGCATATTTAAGTGTATGAACAATGTGGGCTCGGCAGAAGAGTGAACTACAAGAACAGGTGGTCCCCAGAGCATATCATGGGGATCTCATCCAATTTATTCACAAGAAAAGTCACTTCAAAGAGGCTAGAACAGGAGAAAGGTAGCTCCCTCTGGGAGAAGATATTAAGCAACTTCCATAGAATTATTTAATGTGTATTACAAGAAATGTTTCTAGAAGGTAAACTAGATCCTCTTTTTTTTCAGCACTCAAAGATATCAGTTCCATGGTTGCAAATATAAAATGAAAGATCCTTAACCAGTCTCACAACAGACCAATACTGCAGTGCCCAGGTACATCAAATGGCTTCAGAAGGTATTTCCAGATAAATGTGATGGTGGACAGCTTTTCCTATTGTGAGTTCCTCTGAGAACTCATTTTTTTCCTCTGAGAAAAAAACAACCACCGGACATCAACAGTAAAGGAAGCGGAAGAGTCTCAATCAGTGGAGGATACCAATGAGTAATATGAAGGCATTCAGCTCAACATAGTTGTCATAGGAATTACAAATATAGTCATCATATATGGAACCAATATATTAGAACAGAGCTCTGTGCTATAATATAGGCAAATGAAAACCAGAATGAAGGAGACTTGCTAGAAGCAATTGCTGCAAAATTCTTTTTAAACCAAACATTTGGATTGGTCATGCCCAAATCTAGCTCAGTCACTTACATGATTACCTGTGTTTACTCTGCTATAAGCTTGGCCACTAAATTTAACCATTCTGAGATTAGAACTATGCATCAATGACAACAGGCTATGGAATAAGATGGAATGTCCCATTCAGCCCTCTAGATGGATGCAGAAAGCAGCATATCAGGATAAGCAATATAAATTGAAGGTACCAGTTTTCAATTTTCAGACAACTGTCTAGATTACAATTTGACTAGATGTGAATATGCAATTCTTCCTTTTCCAGTCAGTCTGCAACTGTTTATGTCAGATCCAGCTGTGTTTCCATGCATACTTGATAAAAAGCAACCACTACAGGCTCATCTCATTGTGTGTAACCTGAAATGGTCTGGCTTGGGCACATGTAATAGAAATGACTGAAGGGTGTGATTTCAATTATACATTTTTAAAAGGAATGCTCAATTGCAAACACACTGAAACTGTACAGTAAACTAATTTTAATCCAGTAACTTCTGGAGTAGCTTTTGTGTCAACTCAGATCCCACAGAGAACCTGCCTAACCAGGACCCACTGCTACAAAAAAGAGTATGGGTCACCTGCAGATCTGTCAAACTTGTGTGCCAGTGCAATTGTCATGGGAATTCCATAATACAAATGGCAGCAGATACTGTCCTCCAGCCACTGAATCCCATTCCTATGAAGAAGAAAGCAGTTTCCAACCCTGACACATGGCATTAGTAGTCTGAAGGGTTAATGTCCATGTGTGACCCATGCGTCCATGTGTGTCCTCTGTTGCTCAAACAGAGCCATCCCAGTACCATTTAGGATGGTCTGGACTATCATGATATCTGCACAACACATGACCTCTGGAAAACCTTGTCTTTTGGACTGGCAACTGGAGGCAAGATGGGATACTCTAGGCTTCTCAAATGGTACACATTTATTATATGTGCCACTTCTTTCGCCCTAGTGGCTTTTTAAGAGCTAGCCTTGCATGAAGTTCTGACTGTGAGAAGGACATATACTCTTGAACAATATATAAGAATGAGTCGAAATTCTGAAAGGATTCAGGAAAACCACAAGGATCTAAGTAAGACTTTTTCACTCCAGAAGTTTTATACCAGCACCAAACCCTGAAAGGCTGATAAGATTAATCATAGGACCCTGCAGATGGACAAGTCAAGCAGAACTGAATGACTTGTAATTTGTGGTCTGGATGTCTCAGCAGTCTGGATCCATCTTTGCACCAGCACAGTGACCCACAGGGCTAACCGACAAGTTTTAATTAATACAATGGTTATTACTAGCTGTAATTCTTCCTTAATGTTACTGTTTCCACTAAGCTAGGCTATGAAAGGAAGATCTGGGAAACTATAGGAGGAATTCAAACTGGTTACTCAATAAAGTCACATCTCATAAGTGGAGATACAGTCACCGGAGGAGGTAGAAATCACTACACTCCTCAGGAGCCACCAAGAAGATAAAGAGCAGCTATTCCAATCAAAATTCAGAAGAGGAAAGAGAAATTCCAGTGCAAGGAAAGTGGGGGGAGGAGGGGAGGAAATTATTCATTGGGAGAAGTGAAACTCTTAGGGTACTATTTTTTTTTAAATCAGAGCAACAACATGAATCAAGAGATGAAAGACAAAATGGGGCATCCAGCTTTAGACTGGAAACAAACTTTGAATTTTTGCATTTCTTCAGTGGCAAGGATGATTTATATGTATTTATCCAGTTTTTTCTACAAGCTTTTGACTATACAGCAGCCACAGATTAAACTGGATTCAATTTATACCTCCTTTGATTTAGGAAATACATTTAGAACCTCATCCAAAGCATGCTGAAACCATGAAAATACACTTTTGAGGTACGAATAAGTCCCTTTATGTCTGTTTCTAAATGCATGTTTAATGGTAGATATAAAATTGCTTTACTGCAGACATGAGTGTTATACAAAAGTATACACATAAAAGTTTTCCTGCTTTACTCTTGTAGCCAGCAAACAGAATAAGATACACCATTTTTAGTAAAAGCTGGACTCTTGTAGACTCTTGCATCAAACTAAAAGCATTAAAAATTAAATACCTAATTTTTCTTTATAAACAAAATCTTCATATTGTTGATTGCCTGTTGAAATTGAACTTTTTCACCTGTTTGTATACAAAGAATCTAACTCGTCTGGATGACATAATAGTGAATAAATGTTTAAATGTTGTTGATAAGAAGCTGAATATTAAAACTGATATGAAAATACCAGCTACAGTTGTTTCCTTTTTCAAATCATATCCCATACTCTCATATGAAGCAATATAGGATAGGGGAGTTTACTGCATCAATGTACTGCAATCTCAGCTGTTGCAATGCAGAAAAAAATCACAGTGAAACACCTAAAGCTGCTTTTATCCAGTCCTTAGAGAAATAAAATAAATTTTAAAAGAAAAAAGAAAAGGAGGTGTGTTGTTAGAGTGATTGCTTAGTCTAAGCCACACAGAAAAGGGTGTGTGCTGGTTAATACACAGTTGAAAATGCTAATTAGCTACTCTTCTTTCAGTAATCCTTGCTTCAGCCTCTGTGCTCTCACCACCACAGTACTAGACACTTTCTAACCAGAATTAACATCACATTAACAGACTGAGGTATTCATAAATATTCTGTCAACTTGATAAATTTTAAACATACTTACCACATTTAAAGTTTAGATTTTACTCTAGCAGCACAATGAGCACTCCTGGGGGCCTAGCACGTGTTCTTCTTTAAAGTGCGACTTAACATATTTCACTGCTCTCTGACAGTGCACTGTTCTCATTGTCTTTTGGAGATAAAGCAGTTGTCTGTTTTTGATACTGGGGTTTCTTTACATAAGAAACCTACAAAATATTATTTTTCCTTTGGATAACACTGACACTGTTAAAAAAAATTACTCAGTTGAAGGAATGGGCACAAGGGGAAACCAACAAATTTAATCTTTTGTCTATTATATCAAAGTGCAATACTAAACTTCAAATTGCTCTAGAACAAAGTATAAAGTGATGACAAGACACTTGTATTCATGAATGAGAATTATCACTGGGCTATGAATATAAAAAATAAAATGCATGCATATCTACCTACTTTCATTCTTACTGATTTCAGATATAACTAAATACTTTTTCACCCCACAGCTATTTTAAATATAGACATAAAAATATAAGGACACACTAAAACCTACCTCATCAATTAACTCAGAGCTTCAGGTACACTTTTTAAGCAATTTGTCAAAGGTTAACCTTTATTTCTGTATAACCATGGAAATTCTGCCAGGATACTGCAGCATGTAAATATACCATAGCAAAATAAAATAATATTTTCAATTATTTAAAGAAAATGTATTTTGGGAGAAATCCCAGTTTTAATACCAAACCACAGTAGAACAATAGAAATGCGAGTTCACATAAATCTTGTAGCAGCATCATTCATCCTCCTTTGTCCAGGTATAGAAATGCCAGAAAGTAGCACTGCTCTGCTTTAGAGTTACCAAGAGGGCAGGTATCTCAGCAGTTTTCAGGAGGCCATGTACAACGTGGTAATTAGGTCAATATCTAATCATGAGACAGATGCCTGTCATTTAAATATTGCCTATTTTAAAGGAAGGCAGTTCAAATGAAAGAATTTGTATAGATGCCTTGTTTCTAAGTAAACTGACCAAAGAGTTATGCAGGTAGAGCAAGAACTTCCAACAGATTTCTATGAAGACATCCATCGAAACACTTTCAGAGCCACAGAGGTTTTCGTAAACAAGGTCAATGTTTGTTACAGCCCCACTCTCAGACAACAGAACGGACAGCGACATCTCAGGCTTAAACACAGAAGGACAGGAAGACACATAAATCCAGTACCTCAATTTTTTTAAAATACTCTCTTAAATTTTTAGACCAGTCCAAGCTCATGTAAGCAACCAAATGACTTACAGATACTCCAGACTTGTTAGATGGAAAAGGAGATTAAGTGTACCCCTAATACAATATGTAGCTGGGTGAATTTCCAGACACAGTACCTACATGTACTTTAGCAAACAGCAGAGCTAAGGACCCAATATCTACAGTAACCCACGAACCAGAACGTGATGGACAGCTAGATTACACCAGGTGGGCTCCTGCAGAGCAGCTCCCAGGTTAACTTTATCCAAAACCAACTCAAACTATTTCAGGCTATGAACCACAGTACAGAAATTTGTACTTTTTATTGAAATCAAATAGGAAAATAATCTTGGACTTGGAGTGATCCCATACGATGCAGCAAGAGCTGGCCAGCCATTTTATCCTAGAGACAAAGGCTTTCAGTAGCCCCAGCTATGCCAACACAACCTTCAACAAGTATGTAGAACAAATGGGTCAAGACAGGATACATTAAATCAGGCCTTAAATGAGGATGATGCTTTAGATATTAAGAAATTCACAGATTATACAGTTTATGTGGAATCATGGTTCAATCAACGATGCTGGAGAAAGCAGAGCAAGGGGCAGTGCAGCAATTAACTAGTTGTCCAAACACTAATGAAAAGCAAATTGTTGGCCTGAGTTAGGGTGTGAAGGGTTTGAAGAGCCAGGTGTTTTTGCTGAGACAAAGGGAGGAAGGCAGGGTGGGAGTAGGAAAGGCAGGAAAGAAGGCGGGGAGTCATTCGAAGCAATTGCATTGCATGAACTGAACTCTTCACTGGAAGCTCTTTTATACAGAATCACTCTTAGAAAAGAGCTAAGATACTCTGCAGGAGACACATATACAAGTCCTTACTGCCTTACTGGGAGGAAAAATAATCTCTGTAGAAATGAGCACCTGTAAAAAAAGCAAGGCTCCATCTATAGCAGTCAAAACCCACTTTCCTCATGCTACTGAGATAGAAGAAAGCAGAGATGTCGGAAATACTGAAGAAACATCAGGGATTTTATGTACGTAATTTGAAACATAAAATAAGAATACTGGGATACGATTTACAGTCAGGTACATTAAATGCATTAGAGGTCTATTATCAAATGAGCCACTGGACATATTTGGTATACTTTATATATATATAAAGGTTATTGCTACTCTGAGAGTACTGCCTCCATAATCCCTCATTTCAGGATTTTTCTCTGTGCTGCAGGAGAAAAGCAGAAATGAAAGTAGAGGCCTTTCACAAGCCCGATCTACTGCAGACCAGGAGTTAGTCCTGTTACTTGTCAATCTTCCTAAGTTCCTACAATATATTTTCGTTGTGGACCCAGGCTGTCCACAATGAAACAACAAAGGCTGTCACATAAAAGCATGAAACATTCTGAGTAAAACACTGCAAATGCTTTGTTAAATGATACAGTAAAGAGGAGACAATGATAAGTGATATTACCATGTTAGAAAAATTTGGACTTGCAGTGAATTTTAATAGAAATACAAAAAATATTTTACTGAAAAAAATCATTACCATATTTATGATCCTGTGTCTACTGTCTGCCAGGAATTAGGAAAAGTGTATTATAAAATTAGGAAGAGCCTCAAGGATATCAGATTTAATCCAGTGCTTCTATGGGCAATATATGACACAATCCTATTTATAACCTGATCCAGATTCCCTTTAACATCGGCCAGGCATTTTGTTCATACTACTCTCTCTGGAAGATGACTACAAAGTCACACTTCACAAATGGTTTTCTTTTTCCCCCAACTTTCAGGTTAAATTTATTCATGCTCAATCCAAACACTTGTTCTTGCAGCAAAACTTTCCCTGCACTTAGTTATTTTCCTTCACTTGTTTTTACCACTGATCTATTTATAGACAAGAAGTATATCCTCTCCGAGTGTTCTTGCTCAGGTAAATAAGCCATGTTCTAGTAAGGTAATTCTTCAACTCTGCTGGAAAAATCACCTGATACAGACTAGAAACAAATGTGTCTTTGTCACAGTTGGATTATATTCACATCTGATGGTCATGCTGTGATCAGCAAGTTCTCTTCTTACAGAAAAAATCTGAGTCTTTCTGTTCCATCTGTTTATTATTTTGATTATCCTTTGCACTGGCACTGTTTCCTCAATTTTAGCTCATGCTCTAAGTAGTGCAATCCTAGCCTGTGCCAAGGCATGGGAGTTAAAATACATTAAGAAGTTCAGCTGTGAACTGCCCTTTGAGACTGATGCTTCTACTTTCAGCACAACTCACTATGACATTTGCTTTAACAATTTCCTAGCTACTGCTGAACATTCTCCTGCTTCTCCACTGAAACAGTAACTCTCCATGAGCCACCATTTCAAGGGTCTTACTGAAAATACAGATTGATTACGTTTATCATATTTTCTTATTCTAGACAATCAGTTATCACAGAAAGCTATCAGATGGGCCTGGCTTGACTTCAATACGGTAAATTCATAACATTTTATGTTCATTGCACCTGCAGTTACCGACATTTATCTAATCCTCATCCTCATTAACCTTTCCTGTCTATGAATCCCAGTGCTCAACATGATCACTTTTCTTGATAGATCTGACAAAAAAGCATTTTGGAAGTACAATTTTTTTTTTTTACTTTCTTTTTTCCCACTACCTGATGGCTGTATGTCTTTCCTTGTTTTACTTTTTTTTTAGGTGACTGGAAGATATCTGCTTTTTTTTTAATCATGAGGGTTTTATTTATTTTTAAGACTGGATACACATTTTTTAATTTTCACCTTAGCATAGCTAGTAAATACCTATTCCATTACTTGATGTGGGATTCAGTAATGTCCTTGCAGAAAATAATGGGGCTCCTAAAGGAGAGACATCTTCTGTTTCCAAACAGAAGGAGACTGTGGCAACTAGTATATGTTTGCATTTCCGTATCAGTTCCAACTACTGGTAAAAAGACTGTGTTACTTTAAAGGTTTTTGGTTTGTTTGTTTGTTTGTTTTTTTGTTTTGTTTTTGGTTTTGTTTGTTTTTTTATTATTTTTTTTAATTTTTTGGGGTTTTTTGGTTTTTTTTTTTTTTAATGTTTTAAACAATATTTTACAAGGACTGCTCTCTTTATATTTTGGAAAAAAGCACAAAATGCCTCCAGCAGCCACAGTGGGTCAGCAGCAGATGACTGGGAAAAAGGAATGAAGAGCTGCTGGATGGCACTACTCAATGTCCATGGTATCTTACATGGGACACCATGGCTCTTTGCCTGCTCTGGCTTTACAGGACCAAACAGGTGCTACTGACCAGCCCTGCACGGGGGAACATCAGCTGCTTTCCCGGGTCAGAAGACTCGGCTCCCTGACCAGGAAAACCAGGGGAGAGTATGTGATACAGGTCTTACCCACAGACATGCAGTAGATACCACATGCCTGAAATAGGGGAGAATCAGACAAAATTTGCATTTGATCAAGACCATATATCAAAGTTCACTCTCTGAGAAGTCACAGGAACAGAAAGCACCTCAAGCCAATTCTTGAACTACCCCCTCAGTACTCCCCTCCTCTGTCATCTACTGAACCTCTCCACACTCTAATTAGACTAAAGGTAAAACTCTGTCTACAAAAAGTCTGGGCTTGAGTTTGTCACCACAGGTTTACCTATACCCCACAGACAGAAATGGGACAATTATTGTATTTTTTAGTCATAGAACAAGAGATACCATGCTCACCACTCCCCATTACCTGGAAAAGGAACCTCAGGTGGCAAGCTCAAACGTAGGTTTCTCTGGTGAACACATTCTAAAATTAGCTCAAGCGTGAATTGCTATCCCCTGCACTTACTTCCACAGTCTTCAAGGGAGATGGCTCTACTGCATCTAGTAGCAAAGCCCATGCACTGCACTTCTCCCTCTCCACCCAGCCATCACAAGCCCTTACACAGAGCCACTGCACAACCCTGGAGCTGCTGGCCCATCACTTCACATTGTGTAGCCCTATGCCGAAGGATTGCAGACAGCCAAGGACAACATAGTCCATGTCTTTACTCACTAGCTGTGGTGCAGAGCCAAAGTACGTACAGCTCCACCCTGGTCAGCTCAGTGGACAGCTGCCTCAGAGCTGGAGAACAAGTCCTAGCTGCTCTTCCCTCTGGGATCACTGGGAATGCTGCCAAACCACTTTAAAAGAAGTATCTTTATTCTAAACAACATTTCATAATGGTTACTGGAAAGCCAGCTATTGCAAGGCCAAGCAGATGCCAAACTGTGTCTCAGTGCTGATGCAAACGCTGCCTGGAAGACCAGCACAATGACGACGCTTCTGAACTGTGGGACAGGAGTAATTTTCCATACTACAGCCTCACTCAAAGTAGCAAAATTTCCTGCTGCTGACAGCTGTAGCCGGGGGCGGTGAACTCCAGGTACTTTAACATCGCGTTTTTCCAGCCACTGGGTAAGTACCATTTGCTATTCATAATCTTTGCAGGTTGAAGACTGTCCCAGCTGTACCCGCAAATTATTTCCATGCTGTACAGGATACAAGAAGATGAGTGCGGGGTCTGATCTCCACCCAGCTCTCCTATGAGTCCCATGAAACCTGGCTCAAGAGCTGGTGGCCAACTGACACCAAAACAGATCGTTCCATATGGGCCAGATCCAGCCTTGGTTAGGCAGACTGGTTTCCCTTGCATATTCTCCTGTGTTCTCAATCTGGATGACACAAGCTGATAAAAAAATTACTTGCATATCTGCCAGACTACTCTTCAGTTAAACCATCCATTTCATAGCCAACAAAAGACAATTTTTTCACTTAGAGCAGGTATTTAGCTGTATCCAAACTACCATGTCATGCTACAGCTGCAATAATGTACATTTTTTTCAGCATTTACATCAGCAATGTCATTCTTCCAGTGCAGAACTGCAGTGGTTTCATTGGCCACACTTCAGAATGACACCCACTGCCTATATATATATATATATATACACACTCTACGTATTCTAGTCTTTGAAGATTTTGAGACACAAAATGC
The DNA here is from genome assembly GCA_013400575.1 of Peucedramus taeniatus. Classification (NCBI taxonomy): domain Eukaryota; kingdom Metazoa; phylum Chordata; class Aves; order Passeriformes; family Fringillidae; genus Peucedramus; species Peucedramus taeniatus. Next base: position 35,116 of record WBNO01023647.1, on the reverse strand, counting down.
TCTGGAATGGTGCTTCCAAACCTTCTACATAGTTACTGCAAAAAGCAATAGTGAATTATTCAAGGATGGGGTCAATAATAATCTTACCAGAAATGTAATGTGGGGACTGAGAATGAACCATTTTCTTGCACTTGTAAAAAAATAATAGAAGAGTAACTACAGCGGGTGTCCAACCCATCTCGTTATCACTGAAGCAGTTCCAGAACAAGGTGCTTCAGAGAAAAATCTTCAGCTGCTTGCACCAGTCACTCAGAAATCTGGAACTGCTTTATTATGTAACAAAAAAAAACAGAGTCTGCCTGGCAGCTTGTCATTGCTACTGTTTCTATTTTATGTCCAATGTCAGTGTTTGTGTCACAGCAAGCCTCCCTCTCTGACAGTTAACAGTTTATTTTGGTAAAATTACTCTATGTTTTTCACATTCCAATTAACTGCCTTGTCTCTGTAAACCTCCCAGTATAATTTTTTGCCCCTAAACATTCAAATAGCTCACTCAGGCATTTCTATGTGCTCTTGGGTCTACAAATGCTAGTGACCCAACAGTCTTTCCAGACCCTCCAGGTCCTCGCTGGGAACGTTGGGACACGTGGTGCTCCGATGCATGTTTGACCCTTCCTTAGTCCTCGCTCTCTTTGTAGTTCAGTCTTCCACACTCACTTCATCCCTACAAACATATTTCCCAGGAGCAATCACTCAAAGTGAACACTTCAGAAGCAAAAAATAAGAGATACAGGAATCACCAAGCTTAGTTGTCTGCAATAGTGTAGCAAGCCTCTAGCTCCAAACACTACACTGTAATGGCTCCTTCCTGGAGAAGTGAAGGCTCCCTCCATAGCACTTTCCAGTGCTTAAAAGGAAAGCAGGAGAAGAACTTTTCACAAGGGCATTAGACAAGGGGGAATGGCTTTAACCTGAAAGAGGGAAGATGTAGATTAGATATTCAAGAGAAATTTGAAGGTGGTGAGGCAGTGGAACGGGTTGCCCAGAAAAGCTGTGGATGTTGCATTCCTTCGATCAAGGTCAGGCTAGGCAGGGCTTTGAGCAACCTGATCTGCCAGAAGGCATTTCTTCCCATGTGTACAAGTCTAGAAGATAAGCTGTGAACCCTCTGATTTTCATCATTCCTTTTCAACCATGAGCATCCATAACTCTTGGGTGTTCCCTCCCCCTAGAGGATGGGATGTCACATCGTGGCAGGGGGTTTGGAACTAAGTGATCTTTACAGCTCCTTCCAACACAAACCATCCTATGATTCTGTATTCTATGTTTGTAGCATTATGAGCCAAAAAGCCAATTCTAAGATATTTAACACAAAAAAACCCATGCCAAATGCTCCAGATGTCATAGCGAACCACAGGAATAAACCAGGAAAAGCAAAGATACCATCACAAACCTAAACCCTTGCAACAGAAGGCAAATTATTTAGGTAAAATAATTTTTTAAGTGGAAGCCTGGGAGCCTGGCCATGGCACAGAGAAAAGGAAAAAAGAGGCCTAACAAAAAACAACACTTGACAATTTAAATTCTTTCCTGACCACAAGTCAACAAAAGCAGCTCCCACAGGCCTGCATCAGTATCTAAACCAGATCAATGCTCACCCCCTCTGGTTTCTACAAACCTATTCCAAATTACCAGTAACAAAGGAAACATAACTCTCCAGAAGAGTCCAGCCTGGGTAAAGTGAGATCTGACTGGTGTGATTTAGGTTTCCTGCCTTTCATGGCTTACTCCCTCAATGCTCTTGCTATAACCATTTCACCACCAACCAATTTTGAAGTTGTCTCTATTTCATAATCCTAAGCTGAGCTATGGAAAGACTGTTTCTGAACTTCCCTGTGCTACAGTTTGCTGGTTCTAATACTCAGAATCAGAATGACTGTGCCAAATTGATGCTGCTTTTATTAGAATTTTTCCCTCTTTTAAGCAACTGCCTCCTTCAAGTACCACTTTTCTTTTTACCAGAAATAGCAAAAAAAGAGCTGGATAAATGACTGAATAATTACAGTTTCACACAGAAGTGGCACAAGCAGCCCAGCTACAAATATGAGACACGGAGTAACCTCTACAGTGCAAGAATTCTGTCCTGACAGCTCCATTTTATTTCTTTCATCAAAGAATAAAAAGCATCAATCTCCAGCTTCAATAACTCAGTCATATTGCAGCAGGTTAAACAGCAATTTCACAAGGGTAAACTGACCCAATTTGAAGCAGTGGGCACTCATCCAATGAAAGAATACAGAAAGCAGAGTGTGAAATGACTGACTGACTCACTACATCAAAATGTATTTTTTCAGTATCATATTAAAATGGAAAACCAAGAATTTCTACAGCAAAATAAAATGACTGATATTTATTTCCCCTAGTTCACAACTTTTTCAGGAAAACTGAAGTCTCTCAAATATTTTAGTTCCAATGAATCAGCAAATTCCAGTTTCAAAGGTTTTAGATTGTTCTGACTTGCTCTAATGACATTATATTACTTTGTGAATTTGGGAGGTATTAGGAAGATTAGAATGAGCTAGCTGATATGACAGGGGGTATTTTTTCCACCAAGCATATAATTAAGAGGCAAAACTGCAGCTGAATCCTATTCCCGCAGCTCTTTTCCCTGCGTGATATACCCCAATATTCTCTTCTCTCAAAACAAGAGACATGTTCATAGCTGGCAAGGGAAGCACGATGATAAACTTGAGTTCAAGAGCTCCTTCAGTGTATTTCCAAGGTCTTGCATTTCATAGGCAGAGATGCTGTTTGAATATGGGAATGCACATTTTCCTCGAGATAAGAGAAATACATCTGTTCAATTTGTTAATTTACTTAACTGCTTGAAAGTGACAGGGTTCCCCAAAAAGCTAAAGTGAAAATCAATTTTCACTTATTTTCCTTAAGCTCCTTTGAGAAACCCAGATCTAATGTATCATCCCTCCTTTCATTAGCAGGCTACTCACAGTGTCCCTATCCCCAATGCTGGTGGCAACGTGGGGACAGCAAGTGGACACCATAAGCCCAGACAGACTTTGAAGCAGGTCCCACCCTTGTGAAGCATGATCTGTGATTTCTGTAAACCACCAGTCAGCTTCCTCAAAATAATTCATATGACATTTATTTAAAAAAATGGATCAGGGAACAAACAACTCATCCTTGAGGACTCCAGGTCATCTCATTTTGTGCTGAGTTTAATTTTTAATGCTAAATACACACATGAAAATGGAGTACTGTCTCATAAACCCAGCTCCTGCATTCCCACTCTTGGCCAGTCACTCCCACATCTCACCAAATCCTGATGCATTACCTATTTTCCCAATACTCCTCCTTCCTATCATCCTATATTTTGTTACAACTCTTTCTGGCCTGGATTTTGCCTCCTGAGGGGGTACATAACTGGTCATGGACATTCTGGTGTGCTGATCGTTCTCTCTGCAAGCATCACTTGTACCCAAGTTAACACTGTACTGTGACAGCAAAACAAATGAGGAATTAAATAAACGTGTTACAAAGAGCATGTCAAGTGTGTCACCACTTTACAGCTAGGTGTCAGCTGAACTTTCTTTTCAACCATAAGGTCAGACTTGTTCAATTGATTTTTAAGCAATATGTTCTTACTTACAAAATAAATTTTCATAAAAAGTCACTGAGTTGACAATGCAATATTTTTCCAACCTACTTTCTCAAAAGGAAAGACATGCTGCATAATCCTACCATTTCCATATATATCTAAGGAACCATAATTACACTAATTAATCAATAACTATGTTCAACAGTTCCATGCCTGCAGCAAAAAAATTATTTCATTTCTTAAAATGCTGGAAGTTAAACAGAGTAAATTTTGCCCTCAGCTCTAAAAAACTGATCCAGTGGAGCTACTACATATTCAAGAGAACAAGAAAAAAAGCTGACTGAGAAAAGGCATTGGAAAATCACTGTGAACTCTTACCAGAATGTGTGACCAGCAGCTACAAGTCTGTCCCCTTCCCCCATGCAACCATTTGAAGTCTTTTCTAGGAGCAGGATCAAAACAGATGCTACTCTCTTCCCAACTGTAAAGCAAATATCTTGTAAAATATAATCCCAGTGGTACAAACATTTTCTAGCCATTAGTAAAAGCATTAAACTGATAAACCTACAGAAGGATTCCTGGGTTGACTTTTTGACTCACAAAATTGCAAGGCATTTCCATAGGATAGTCTCTCCCACCCAATTTTGAACCATTCAGCTGTCTTTAGAGTTGTGACTGAAAACAAAAATCAAATCTTAGCTGTCAGCATGAGAGCTAATGTGCAAGCAACGGACTGATCATGTGCAGACTGAAGTGACAATCCCCTGGCAATGTGCATGGCCCCTGTCAGCTCCCCCCCTGCTGAAGACTGTGTTGCAGGGTGTCTCGCAGCACTCCCCAGCCTTTCAGCTCCCCAGACTAGCCAGATCCTGAGATGGGCAAAAGCCCCTGCACTTTCCAGCACACAGACATCACAGAGATCCCACTGTCAGGTGGCGCTGGAACCACCTGCGGCCCCAGTCCCTCAGTTCCTGTATCAACTGTTGTAAACAGCATCTGTAAAGATTTCACTAACTGGGAGAATTTAGAATATGGGTTGGGGGTTTTTTAGAATCAAAACAAAATTAAGCTTTAAGCTTTTGCAATTTTTCATAATACAGAAGTCTCTCTTCTCAAATTAAATATACATAAAGATAAAGCAACAAGAATGGGCTTCAGTGCAGCCAAACCCAGATATTCTTCAAGTCCTTTTTCTTACTCCAGTGTGCATCTCAAAGGACCTCCCTGACAAATCTCCAAGGATACACACCACAAATTTAACAGGTCAGGCTTCTTATGAGAGTTTTGTACTCTCAGATTAGAGCTGAAGCTACAGCAAGCCAGAAGTTGCCATCACTGACAGACTAAACAAACTGTTTACTGTTAATATAGACTGTATTTTGTTCTTTTCATTGAATGATGTTCTCAGATTTAGACCATGCCTTACATTGCTCTGTTAAGAATTCTACAAAGCAAAGAGGAAGATTCCATGTTTACTGCTACTGTCACCTCCACTGCCACCAAATGCACCAAGTCTATTTTCCCAAACTGCTCTAGCTGTCTTGTAAGATATTTTTTTTCTACCATTAATACTGAAAGGCTATTCCAGCAGCTCTTTCTTCCAAAGCTATCCATGACTTCTAAGAGTCAGTCTATTTATATCCTTTTGTGTGTGTATGCATATGGCTTTTAATTCTCAATTTTCCTCCTATCATTGATATTTATGTCCAGGAGTATTTACAGAGAGCAACAGTGTGAGTCTAATTCCTTCCCTTCTTTAGTATCATTCATCTTCTACTCATCCCATTTTACCAAAGGCTCCAGTGTCTTGCCATGGCAAATTACCCCTTTCTCCTTTTGTACTTAGTCATTCTTCCTTCTTGACAACTCACCTTCTCCTTCTGCTGACACATTTTCTCTCATGTGAAGTAATTCAGCTGTTCTCCAGAAGCCAGTCTCTTCTTTCATGGTCACATTCAATGAGTCACCTTCTCCTTCAGAGATCTGTCCAATCTTCATTTCAGTAATTTCCTAAGGATCCTAAAATTTTGTCTACAACCATATTCTTCTTGTTCCATTCTTCTGATTTAATCTAAAATCACAGTTTGACTGTGATATTTTTCTATATCCTTTGCAGGCAAATATGCAAGCACGAGAAGTTTTTATTTAATATTTAAAATTCATAAAACACATTTTTTAATTGCTAAAACCTGTCATAGAATCTTAGAATGTCTTGGGTGGGAAGTGACCTTAAAAATCATCTAGTTCCAACCCCATTGCCGTGGGTAGGAGGGACACCTTACACTAGACCAGCTTGCCCAAAGCCCCATTCAACCAGCCTCATCACTGTACGCGCAGTTCACCCCCTCTACTTCTTCAGAAGCATGTCTTTGTAATTTTCTCTTCTTTACTTTTACCATCTTGGGGAAAAAAATAGAAGACATTTTCCTGTGGACATTTCTTTACCTACAAGTCTGTACAAGGAGACCCCTTTGATTGCCGGCTTCTTGGTTTTTTTCAAGCTTTGCGAACATTGGCCCTGCACTTTCAGATTAAGTTCAGCATTTCATCTGTTCATCAGCAATAACCAAACACACAAATCACACACTCATTTGCAAGGATTATCAAACTGCCTTTGAACCCTGCCAATTACTAACTAAAAGTAATTACTACAGGACTCTTCAACTGGAGTTAAGTAAACTACAGATGTGTCTGCATACACATCTGCTCTTTCCTGTTTCTCATAAAGTTAGAAGGATATGCATCACAGTAACCAAAATAATTAAACCGAAATGCCTCTAAACACCGACATCCTGTCCTAATGGTCACTGCTTGCCAACATTGCCATCAGCTGTATTGACATATTCACTGCTTCTAACTGGTTGAAGAAATTTTGAAAAAGGGAGGGAAAAATATTTTGTTCCCCCGACCATATTGGGAAGAAGAAGCTGTTAGTTAACAAGTGTGAGGAACAAACCTAAGGTAAGCCCAATTTTAACCAAAGCAAGAGAATTTGACCTTCTAGAAGATGGGTACATCATGAGTGAAACAACCTCCTCTTACATGATAGAGCATTTCTTCTTTACAGAAGACATTTTCAAAAGGAAGGACAATCTCTGCACTTCCAACCTGCAGATGATTGTGGAACAGAGGTTTCTACTTGGACCTATCATGGGAAAAGCTCTAAGAGCTCCTACCTTTCAGCCAAAAGGGAAATGCAGGCACTAAAAAATGGTGAACCATCTTGAACTACAATAGATGTTTCACTAGCTTTATTTCCCAGGTCCCAAGTACAGCTAGGAATTATGTCCATCAGCTACCTTTAAGTACTGGAAACCGACCATGGAAACAAGGTGAAATGGAAACTGGGAAAGCTTGTTATATCAAGGAATACAGAGTGGCATGAGTTCTATCACACGCTTCATTTTCAAATCCCCAAAACTACAACAAATACAGAATCTCTTCTGCTCTAGGAGAGAGGTGGAAGGCAAGAACAAAGACTATTCCACAGCTTTTGAGGCTTTATTAATGCAAAATGGAACAGTATCAAGGAGCTTTAAACTCATGTATCCAGTGAGATTCTACCAGATGCAAATTCTATGTTTCCAATCTAAATGCCCCTATCTGCATCAAACTGCTGTCAACGAGCAGTCATTATCTTCCCAGCACTGTGCAGAGCCCTGCCCAACATGAACTGCTATTTGAAAAGAAAGCATACTAGACTACATTGGACAGGAAACAGAAGTATCACCTAGGTGCCTCCAGCAACAGCTACAGCAACGATTAGAAATCAGGCAGGTGGCACTTAAAATGAGACATGGAAATGCAGATTTGTGGCTGCCAACAGAAATCACCGAGATTCACAGCTGTACAGCCACAACTACCAAGCACTAAAAAAACCTCACAATGAACAGACTCTCAAGAAATCTCCATCCTCATCATGAACAGCAAAACAGTTGAGGTGGGACTTAACATAGCTACAGGCCTGACCTGGTTTTCTTCCACCCAGAGAACAAACAAATTCTGCTTCCATTCCATTTCAGTCACTTCACTGACGTCTTTCCAAGTCCTGCCTGTTCACTTTTGCTAAGATTTCCTATAATCTCTAAAATTTTTTTACAATGGATTTTTGTTTTTGTTACAATGTTTGTTACAACGGAATATTTGAAAACAACAATTCTTTCACAAACACGTATGGAATCAGGTAGGAATGGCAAAAGGAAAGTTATGTAATCTATCTTTGGAGCTAATTTTAATAAAACTAGTATTCTTGAAACTCAAACTCCTCTGTTTATCACATTTTAAAATGAAACTCACTGCATTTTTTTTTATTTTCATGATTAAAGCTTAAAAACAACTTGCTATAGCTTTTAATACAATTTGAGAACATAGCCTAACTTTTGGCAGCTACTGGCACAGAAAACTGCAGCATCAGACCTGAACTTGCACCGCAGTTTAACTGCACTTCTTTGTCAAATCTGGTACTTGAAAGAAACCTGATTCAAATGATTAATGAGTAGAATAATCACTAGTGCAAACTTATACCACCCAACTAATACTCAAACCCAGGTAAGAATCAATTTCTTCTTTGTTCTTCTTTGAATTATGCCTGAAGAAAGCAAGAACAGGAAAAAAAAATACTATTACTTAGCACTATTCCTCCTTTTTTCTAAAAATTGGGTATGCCTTCACAACTATGATGAGTTATGTTACTTTCAGGAAAATCCCAAATCATTCCATTTGCACTGAGTGAAAGTTTGAGGGCCATCTCAATTTTGAAAGAAACAATACACACCAAGAAAAGACCACTCTCCTACACTGAATTACTGATACTTTATTAGGTTTAGCACTGAAGGTCAACAAAAGAGTACTTACCTTCTGTTTTGGAAAGAGTTTTGGAATAGAAATCAGTCTGTTGCTATGTGACTGGTTTCCAGGCAGCAGTTCCACTCACTTCTTCGGGGAAACGACGTGTTCCTCTGTTTCTGCAAATGCTGTTTATATTGAGTAAATCCAAGTATGTTCAACTCAGACAACATACTGTGAACCATTAATGAAAAAACGCATTTGCAAAAACCAGAACATAATACACTGACCTCTCTCAACTCCTATTTGGAGAAAAGGGATGCATCATATACATGACAGATTGCTGGCATTATATATTCTGGCTGTTGACTTGAGAGATTGCCAACTTTTATGAAATATACTAGATCCATTCCATTTATTTTGTGAATAAACATGAACAGCTTCCTCCATTTCTTACCACATTTGAAAGGCTTAGACATCTCAAAAGCGACAAGCGTCAGAGGAAATACTATAAAAGGGTGAAATTTTCACTGAATACTGATGAACATCCCTCAAGAACACACCAAGGATGCAATAATAAAATAATTTTTCCTTACAAGTTATTTACACTCCTTTTATTTGGTCCTGTCTATAAAAAAGTGTCTCTGTCAATGTAGCATCTGTTACGACTCACTTAAGGAAGTTCAGAAAAATGAGAGGTAATTAAAAAATTCAGTACAATATGATGAAATCCATTGAAGCAGAATTCAAACATCATTACTTAAATCAAACTTCATTGCCCTGTTTTCACCAGCTGAATCGAGCAACCTAAATTGGATCAAACTCTTATTTGATTATTTCTTCAGATAATAAATAAGTCGCTCAGAAAAACAAATTCACACTTATATCTGTTGAATTTTAAAGAACTTAAAGGAAATTATTTTGCTTTTTAACATAATTAGAATGCAGTAAAATAAATTAGGAGGCATCAGCTTTACCTGTATGTTGTAAATAAGGGGGGGAAAAGTCAGAAATCATGCATATTAAGAACTAGTCTGCCCATTTGCTGAGAAACAATTACGGCAACAAATTCTAACTTCAAAAAAACCCAAACATGTTCTGCAAACTCAATTTCCCTGGAAAAAAATAAAATACAAGAATGGCAAAGAGAAGGAAAAAGGATTAAGAAGAAACCAGGGACCAGATCTTACGACATTAGAAGCAAAAGGTTAGACCATGAAAAGGGGTTTTCTTTGCATGAGAGGATTCAGCCACATCTTTTGCAGTAGGTCTAAGAGGACTGTATCTCCCAGCAACACTGTCCAGTGCTGCACACATCCTGCAGCTCATGTGATAAAGCAGTACTGCTGTGCACCCTTCTGATACAAACCAAAGACGTGCATGCTCCCATAAAATGACCAGACTCACCTACAAGAGTACAAAATTATACAATGCACAGACACATATTAAAGAACAACATTCAAGTTGCAAAGTCAGTCCCTCAAGAACTGTGTAAGACAATTTAATTTCCACGTGAAATTAAATTCTCTCTTTACTGTCTATGGTAAAACTTTAATCTTTTCTTACACAAATGCACACACTTTATCAATATCAGGCTGCGAAGAAGCCACACTATGCAGCTTCCTCCTACTTCACTGTTTGCACAAGTTGAAAGGTCTAATATTAATGTGCTACAGAGCAGTAAAAAGGAAAAGGAGAAACAGATGAAAGCTGTTCACTTCTCTGTGCTGAAGAGCTAGGCTTTACCTCTGCCTCCATGAAGACTCTTACCTGGAGAAGTCAGGGATGTGAGCTTCTCTGCACATAATGTATGCCCCTGATTTTCTCTGCAGGGGATATGACTTGTAGAAGTGCTGGAAGTATAATGTAACAGACCAATACGCTACAAAGATCACACACCAGGAAAAGGGCACTAACAACCAGTGGCCATTTTGGCTCTTTACTGCATCTGTGTTTCAGCTCCTCTTTCATAAGATGTGGGGGAAAAAGTGGTATCTTGCTGCCTTCCACTGCACCTATAAAGAAATGTTCACTAATGTGCAAATCCTGACTGACATTCATAGGGATAAAACTAAATACTACAGTTCTGTCACTAAACCAAGTATTGGTAGACCTTCCTATTTTAATTACTTTTGACATGGTATGGGCAAGACTGTGTCTCAGTTTCTCACTTATTAAACAGAAAAGTATCTTCCTCCACAGAGCTTTTATGAAAAGAAGCACATGCTTGAGATCATGAGGGACTCTTGATACTATGGAGATGCAGGATATACTCAAGCATGAAATACGGCCAAGTACACACCATGGTAACTACATGAAGAGCTTAAGTTTTCAGGACGAGGAAATTAACCTGAAATTTTACTCGTATTTTCCCCATCTCTGTTTTCCCTTTTACTTATTTGTAGCACTAAGGGACAAAGAAGTAATACAGGAAAGTGGAAAAAAGTCAAATAAGGCATGCATTTGATGTTTTCTTCATGCTTACATCTAATACACAATGCTCATTAGGACACAACTCCTGCCAGTAAGTGTGTGCTGAGCAGACAGACATTAGTAGAATTTGTGAACGTATATTAAAGTATAAGAGATCATGCCTAAATGACCACCCCATTCTGGTTAGGAATCCTTTCTCCTGTCATTGGAAGGATTTCTACACACTTCTGCTGAATTCTCTCTGGAAATCCCCACGGGTTTCTCCCAGCAAATATTTCAATTATACCACATAGATACACAGAATAAATATTTCGTATAGCAAACTACTCGTGCCACTTACAAGACTAACTGGGGAATTAAGGGTCTCTTTCCCCAAAAAGTGCTGACACTCAAAAAAATACCATACTTTGTCAAGAAAATGTCTCTGCACGACATATTGGCCACTTCTAGCATCTCCATTAACTCAGTAAGCCTTTTTTATCAAATACGCAAATTCCCTTCACAGTCATATTCAGCATTTCCACCTGAGAAAGGCAGCACTGGACTGGCACACTCCAGGCACTGCAGACTCTCACGCACTCAGAATGGCAATTGAACTGCAGTGGGCAGAAGCAGACATTTCTGCAAAACAAGAGTTAACTCTCCACCAGCTCAGTCGCGAAGTTCCTGCCTTACACCATGAGTTTTGTCTCCTGTGCCCATAGATCTGCTGCCCGCACTCTGTCGGGCACATGGATTTGCGTTCCATGACAGTGTCGGACCAGGGGACATGTGTGCCAGTGGGGCGGGCTGGGCTTGGCCTGCGCCCCGGCACCTTGGCACGGCCGAGGAGCCGCGGGGGCCCCTTCGCGCCGCCGCCATTTACCTGGAGCAGGTGGTGGGCCGCCAGGTAGCCCAGGCGCGGGCCTCCCCGCACGCCGGGCGGCAGCCGCCCCGTGCCGTAGCCGTGCCAGGC
>WBNO01023647.1:177-23089 GCA_013400575.1 Peucedramus taeniatus | reverse complement strand
GACAGCAGCAGCAGGAGCGGTGGCAGCAGCGCCGCGGCGAGGGCCATGCTCCCAGCAGGGCTCCGCGACGGCAGCTCCCGCCTCCCCGCCGCCCCATTTTATCTCACCTTGTGCCCCCCCCCTTCCCGCCCCGGTGGGCACGGCCATTAATAATTACCTCGGAGCTGCCGCCTGCATCCTTCCCAGCCGGTTCCATCGGGGAGAGCTACCGCCGGGGGCGGGAGCCAGGGCGTGCGACGGGGCGGGCGGGGAGGAAAGGGGTGAAGCGGGGCGTGGGCTCCTCGGGGAGAGGTGGATCCTGTCGCCTCCTCAGGGTGCCCGTGGGTACCCCCACGGCTCCTCAAAAGGAAGGATCCCGCGGGCGGCAGGCGGGGTGCTGCAGCCCTTCGCCCCCCTCACGCCGGGCGCCCGCACCTCGCTGCGACTGCCGTGTCCCTTTGGAAGAGGGACCCTCGCCGCTGCCCTGCCGCCTTTCTTCCCATCGGAACAGCCCGCGGAGAGACTCGACGGCCGGATCCGTCCCCTCTGAGGGGATGAGCGTAGCCCCCTCCCGTGCCCCGCTGCAGTGCCGCCGTCGGGGAGTCCGTGGGGCAGCGGCCGGTGCGCCGGACCGAGAGGGGGGGAGCGATCGCGGGGCTGGGCTAGGGGAAAGGCGAGGAAGTAAAAACGGTTTTCCCTACACTCAGTGGTTCTGTCGTGATACTTTAGCAAGACACATCGCACCTGCGATCTCTCATGTAGCAGCAGTTGCAGAGAACTCATTGTCCAAGGACATCATACACTCACTCCTCCCCGCCTGCTCCCCGGGAGTTCATGGGCTGTCACCTCCCAGTAACAACACTTTTCTTTCCTGGAGTAGGAGGTTGGTGTATTTCGTTGCTTGCTGCACAAAAACCAAATTCCAGTTAGAAATGCCTCACGGATCTTTACGGAGAGAAAACAAATCGAGTTAAGTTTGATTACTGAGTTACATTTAGTAACCAACTAAGCAGGCGTGAGGCATAGACTGCTCTTTAAAGGCTGATCTCAAACTGCCCTTTGCGTCTCCTTTGGACAGAACAATTCAACCATCGCGGAGAGCTGCCGCGGGCGGGAGCCAGGGCGAAGCACGAAACAGCCCAACACATTGCAGATCGTGGTATTCAACGGTGTGAACTCTTAACAGGATTTGGGACACCTAAGAATAAAATACGTCTACTAGACAGGCTGTTAGGCACAGAGAGATGTTCCCAGGAGATAAGGCTGTTGTTTAACTACTGAATTAAGGCCTTTAGAAAATTTCATTTTATTTTTAGAAAATAAACGCCCTCAGGGGAAAATTACAGATAATCGCTAATAATGAGTCAGTAGATTTAAATGCCAGTTGTGAACTAATGAAGGTTTCCTTTTGTGCACAGGATGGGCTCTCACCTCTCCCAAATGCAGGCAGGGCATTTGCCTGTGCCCATTTCTAGAACTTCCAACTTCCACGTTTTCTGCACTGATCCAGATCAGTTTTGGGGATTGATTCGTGCTGTTTTTAAAGAGATCAAAGATGAAGGGGGCAGGATTGGAATTAGTCTTTCACTGTGGCAATTAATTAATTGCCATGGTAGGGGGATGGAGGTCTGAACACTCCAGGAGACCATCCACAGCCCTTTCCTAAAGGAGGAAGTTTGTAGGGCAGGAACGGGAGGTGGCAGGCCAAGAACCAAGGCCGGACATTGGCTTCCAGGAATGAGCTGAGAAAGTGCTGAAATTCAGTTACAGTCTGAGTAAATGACAACTTCAGATACAACAACAGAAAAAGGTGTTGGCATCACCTGCTAGTTACTTGCAGAAACTGGAGATTAATTGTTAAGTGCACTGGGGCATTGCTGCAATTGTCCCAGTGCAAGGAGTGGAGAGCCAGGCTCCCATTCAGCTGCAGACCTGATTTCAAGGGAAGCATAACATCTTCACTGGATCTTGCTGACAAAGTAGTTTAAAAATAAGGATGTACAGGCATGTCTCAGAAACACCACCACCTAAAACAGGGTATTAGTGATGGTAAGGCTATTGCTAATATTTAAGGAAAAAAAATATCATTGAGTATATAGGGACACGAGATTTTGAAATGCATCATGGTATATTCTTTTTTCATGTGCTAATTATTAACTAAAACCTAGATCAATCCTATTTGTGCTTTGGCAGCACTAATAAGTAGACACTGAACTCCTTCACTTGTTTCTTTTCCAGAGCCTGCCAACAGTCAAGGAAAAGAAATGGCCTCATGGTGTTACTCTTAAGTCTGTCTTGATAAGTTCTGAAGAAGGCTACATTATCCAAAAACTGTCAAGATACAGTGGACTGTACTCCCGAAGCAAGAAGCCCATTTTTGTGGTACAAAATCTCACCATAAGCCGGTGGCACAAAGCTGTCACTTCAGCTGTCACATTACCTGCATGTCTGCCAGATGAAAGCTTTATTCTTTTTTTTTTGTGTGTGTGTGTGTGTGTGTGTGTGTAAGTGACAGAAAATGTGCTGTGTGGCCTCCAGTTCCAGGTGTTGTTTTTGTTTTTTTTCCTTAGAAAGCTTGTTTTCATGTCTTGGGACAACACAATTACCAACTGCTCTGAGCCAATATTTTTTTTTCCTAGCAGACAGCCTAACAAACTCTGTGCAATATTAACCATGTAGAAAGGTCAGCCAAACACTTGCAGACATGCAGGTCTCCCTCGTTGCTCCTTGAGTTCAAAGTGTGGCTCCATTGTGTCCATGTTGCTGAGCAAGCATGCTTTCAATTCTGCTCCAGGTAAGCAGATCAGGATTTGACTTTCAGCCTCTTTGTATTGGTGATTACTGAACGTTTAACTTTTGATAATATGTATAATGTATAGTACTGTGCCATTATAATCCTCCTTCAGGCTGTGCTGAGATTTCTTTGCTAGGTATAGAGTCAGTGCATGCAATCAAACTCGACAGTGTTTTGACTGAGCACTTCCGTTTATATCCCAAAGGGGCTGAATCTTCTGGGATACTTATTTTAGGTAAAATAACTCTATTACTGCTTTAGATTCATTTAACAGCTTCCCCTGAGGTAATACCATGCTTCAATGCAGCAAACCCCTTTATCATTTTAAGATCTCCAGAGAAGAGCTAGAAGCTGTATACCAGTAGCATCTGTGGTGGAACAAGTGGCCTCAGTGCCTAAAACCAGCATCTCCTGTTTTAATGCCCCTTCTCTGTTCCCAAACATATTTCCAAATGCAGACAGCCATATAGCCAGTTGAAAATAGCCTTATGTAATAGCTTTTGCAGTCTCAGCATTTCATCTCAAGACACCAAAGTATTTGCTAACACTTGGAAAAATTGCTTTAAAAATCACCACCTGATTTAGATTTGAGCATTTTCTCTACTTCTGCCATTGCTGCATAACAGTACTACTTCTTTATTCTGTCTGTTAATTCCAAACTGCTAAGCTGTGAAATTTCACTTCCACTTCCTCATCAATAGCTGTTTCCACTGGAAAGATGTCTAACAGCATTCTAGATTTACCTTCTTTGTCCTTGCCCATACACCACAGACTACAAGGCAAATAAGCTCTTTCTCTTGCAAGTCCAGTTTCCTTGAAAAAATGCAACCTTCCATACCTGTTCCTTCTTTCTCACATGATCACACTACTTAAATGCATTCACTGTACATTCAGAATTACCTTAGAGACAGCTAGTGACTGATTGTATTGAAATTAGAAACAGGGTGCTGTCAGGTTCAAAATAAACTTGCTGATGAAATAAATGCAGTGCTGTGGAATGCTTGGGAAGATGTTGAAGGCTCTCCTATCTGTAAGTACCAAGTCACTCTCAACTCCACTTTTTTCCAATGCCTTATTCTGAATCATGGGCACTCTAGTTTGTAGATGATCTCCCTGTCTTCAAAAGTGCCTTCTGAATGGGTGGAAGAAGGGATGGGAAAAGACACAAGGGAAAAGAAGTTGCCTCTCTCCTAAGAAGGGGGTTTTTGAAGAGGTGGATACAGCCTTGCTCTTCCAGTCCTGGGCAGGAGACATGGATTTGGCTGGCAAGAGGAATTCAGAGCTGAGGGAGAAGGAGTGCCCCTTGCCAATTCCATCCATGCAGCTCATGAGCCACAGGCTTCAATTGGTATTTAGATGGGAGTGGAACCCTGATTGCAGTGGCTGAAGAAATAGATGCATTTCCATAGGGTCTGCTGAGCCTGTATGAACAAGTGACAGGGAAATTACAGGCCAAAAAGGGAGTTGCCTAATTGATTTTGGCTCTTTTAGGGTAGAAAATCCTGGAAAGCAGCGTGACTGGATCACTCACAAGGGTAAAATAGATTTAACAATTTAGATGAGGGATCTGGAGGAACTGGATCTCAACCCTAAGAGTTGCACACCTGTGAAAATTCCAGTCTGTGGTCTCTGATGCAGTATAAAAAGGATCAGAAAAATAATTTCATTCTACTCACTGGTGTTTTAATTTCTGTTTGTGATACACTGTTATCATTTTGGAACCAATTTCATTCAGTCTCCACAGGATGGCTCAAAACCTTGAATGCTGCGTCTTAGTCTAGAGCTGATAGCACTCTGGAGACATGTATGGTGACTTTTCATATACAGTCATCCTATCTCTTCAGTTCAGGCATAACTAAAGCATTTCCCTTCACTCCTCAAATTCCCAGTACTTTAAAACTTCTGCCAAAATGCCACATCTTCTATGAAAAGAAAGATCCACAGAGATTTAAATTAAGAAATAAAAAGCACTACTATTCAATAATGAAAATGCAATGCTGAGTTTTACATACATGAAAGTTGAAATTTTTATGCATTAAATTCAATGAGGGAAGAATGTGCTGCAAAATTGCTTCTATCATCATATCTTTAGATCACTTTCTGTAGGTAAATTGATAAGAATTACTCCTGTACTTGCTAAGTCTGTGTTTCAATAAGCACTTGAATGACTACACAGTTCAGATACTTATTTCTTGTTGGTTTCAGATCATTAAAATATTGGTCTCATTTACTACAAGGCAAAGACTGGCTCACAAAGAAACAGGATTGGTTTAAAAAACTACTGTAGTGTGTTAATTCTTTGTAAGATTTTTCTGCCTAAATGACTCTTTTGCAGTTAAGAGTTATATCACATTAAACTGAACTGAGATGAAACTTTGTAAACTAATAATTTAAAATATATTGCACTAAGCTGCTGCATCACTTAGTGCACAGGCAATGCTGGCTGCAAATGCATAAACATTTTTCAGGGTGACAGTTATATGATGTTCTTTAATAAACACAACTATTATGTTACACAAAATCAACCTCCACTGAAGAGCAAAAACTTAGTCTCAGTTCTGTGTGAAGTGCGTAGTACGGAAATGTGACTTATAGTCAACTGAGAAGTCATTTAGTCTTTTAGTGTTGCTGTGTACTGACATAAATGTATTTGGGAGCCATTTCCAGTTACTCTACCAAGGGTTTACTCCTGTGTTTCCAAGATTGGCTCAAAACCACCAGGAAGTCAAGGCATTTATTACCAAAACAGTAACTATGCATAGTTATACATTGTCTGCCTCTTCAAATGTGGTTGAGGAGTTGAACCAGATTAGGCCAGCCAAGACAGAGTATGCTGCAACAGTCCAGACTTGAAAAGTAGACCCTTCCACTAAAAGAAAAAAAAAAATAAAAAACCTTGACAATTATTGCAATGAATTTCACCTCTGAGATACGAAAGCATAGATGCATGGCCAGTAGCCATTTTGCATTAAGCATTTCTTCACAGGTGCTACCTAATGCACTGCTTCAATAACTGAAGGTCTGATCATTTCCACAGTAAGTAGCAATGAAATTTTACAGCAATGAAATTCGCAGCAATGAAATTTAAGGTTTGTACCTTACTTTGCAGCCAAGTAACAAGAAGTTCGTGGTCAGTTCATCACACATTGTCTCTGCTGATCCTTCCTCCTGAGGGAGAGGACTCCTCATGGGGTTACCCTAATCCAATGTGGGGTCCTGGCACGGGAGGTAGTCCTCCATGAACTTCTCTGATGTGAATCCTTCCCATGGACTGTAGTTCTGCATTAATTGCTCCAATGTGGGTCCCTTCCATGCGGTGCAATCCTCCAGGAACAGGTTGCTCCAGCATGGGTCTCCTGTGGGGACCTGCCAGGAAGTTTGCTCTGGATGGGCTCCTCCAGGGGCTGCAGGTGGATCTCTGCTTCCCCGTCGACCTCCATGGGCTGCAGGGGCACAGCTGGCCCTCCTCATGGTCTTCACCACAGGCTGCTGGGGAATTTCAGTTCCAGTGCCTGGAGATCATCTTCTCTCTCTTTCTCCACTGACCTTGGTGTCTGCAGGGCTGTTCCTCTCACATATTCTTACTCCTCTCTCCAGCTGCAATTGCTCCTCCACATTAACTTTTCTCCTTCTTAAATCTATTATCCCAGGAGCTCTACATACATCACTGATGGGCTTGGCTTGGGCAGTGCCAGGTCCATCTTGGAGCCATTTGCATTTGCTCTGTTGAACATGTGGGAAGCTTCTGGTACTTTTCACAGAAACCACCCCTGCTACCAAAACCTTGCCATGAAAACTCAATACTTTGGTAATTTCATGCTAATGTCGTGGGGGGTCTCAGGGCATCTCAAAAGAAGCCTGTGTTCAGGTAACTGAGTCGAGGTACCTGAATCGAGGCAGTTCAGGGAGATCTAAGCAATGTAATATGTGCAGCCTAGAGGGTGATTCAGCTCAGCCTAAAGTAAGCACCAAGGAAATTCACCTGCCCAAACATGTATGCCTGGTCCCATCCACAGCAGCCAGCCCATGGAGTCTGGCACATCCACGTCAGAGTTGCTGATATTGCACAGAGGGCTGGTTTCATCTGCCTGCTATGGTTAAAATTACTTCTGGCTAGTTATCCTACCTGTCTTCCACCTAATATTCTAAAACAATACAAATCCCATGTAGATATTCTGTTATATCCATCAGCTTTGGGTAGATGATATGGTGACTCTATGGCATGACACAATGGCTGTTGAACAACACCATCCACCCTCCTGTAGTCAGCCAAATGTGGGAGATCCATGTCCAGCCATAATGGCCATTGCAAGTCAAGCAGAATACCCTCATCCATTCAGAATGGTACCCAATGTGTAAAGATGGGAGCCTTGACCATAGTGATTGTTTGCCTCTCCAGTTACACAATCTGCTCTTGCCAGATTTCTGTGAGTTCTGCATCATTCAGCTCTCTTTGAAGGCATATGGGTGTCTGAATCTCAAACGGTCTCGCTCCACCAGACTTTGAGAGAAATTTTTATCTTAACACCATTTATAATATTCCGATACATCATACATCTACTTCTATCATTAGTATATGGATTGCTTTCGCCTCATCTGAAATCCAAGGTCTATTCTTTTGAGCGTTAAGATGTCAATCTATTTCTTAGAGTGAAATCAGACAAAGGATAACATTTAACAGTGCCAGGATCTTAACACTTCTTCCTGAGAAGGAGCTAGTCTGTTTAGGTTGTTTGTCTCTCTTAAGTGATGGACTTACAACCCCTTCTTTAGACCAAACCATCAAGGGCAAAACAGGAAGCCATGTGTGCTACCACTGCCTTCAGTTCTCTGAGATTAAGTGTTTGTGAGACTATTTTGAATATTCTAAAGGTCAGTGATTAGATTTCCACCAGCCTCTCTGATTCACCCCTACAGTGCATATCTGCTGCTAATCAAAGAAGGATGAGTAATCTAATAAGGAGGGACAAGCTATGCCACAGTTATAATGTGAGTAGCTGAAGGCACAAGCAACAAAAGTGCCACAGTGATGAAGTAACACATTGGCACATCAGTGTTTCAATACTCCTCATCCATCAGGTAACTCCAGATAATATTAGCATCTGAGGGATTCTAAAGAAAAAAGTGTTTTGTATTTCTGCTCATTGGCTGTGAGAAAACTCCCAAATTGTTTCCAGGTGGAAGGAGGTATTGATTAAACTTTGATATATGTATATGAGCTATATGTAAGGAAATTAAGCAAGCTTATTCTCTAGAATTGTTGGGCTATTAGGAAGATTATCTACTGTTTGGAGCTGCATCTAAAGCAAGCACTTTCCAAGTGCAAATCTTTGATTTACAATGTTCATTCACATGTGCACAGAATGTCACCCATGCAAAAGTTCCGCTTGAAAAAAATGGTTTGCAGCCCCTGTAGCTGTGTTCAAATGCATTCTTTGCTGGAAGAATGTACCCCCTTACCAGTATGGTACATGTATTCTTCATCCAAACAATTTTTTTGTTTTTAAATTAAAAAAAAAATGTCCTTGTAGCAAAAAATCATTTATATATACACAGTGAGGCTGTCCACCCCCAGAGAGAAAAGCAGACCCCTGCCATTGTGAAACATGCTTCATAGGAGGCAGCAGTAAGTGACTTTTAAATCTATTAGATATTTTTTGAAAATGTACTACAGTTAGGCATCATCAAGCAATTCCTTCTTTGGACTGAAATAGGGAAAGGCCTCTTTGCAAGGAAAGTGGAGGAGAAAGTATTTTCCAGACTGATTTCTCTGTTAGGTACCAAGGAGTAGCTATTGAGTGAGCTACAATTTTTGGGGCATGCTGTCAGATCAGGTATAATTTGAGCAATTCGTAGTCACAAAGGCTGATATGTCTGAATTATGTCTCTTAGTTATAGATACAAAGAAAAGTTAATTTGGTATTTTTTTTAATTAACTTAGCATTAAAGTTCCTCTAGGCCTGGCTTTCAGCTGACAAACACATGTTCACTGAAAGGAAGGTATCTGCGTCCGTTTCTCTTCAGTTCAAATCAGTTTTTAACTTTAAAAGCTGGAAAATTTGAGGAAGGTGATCTACTAAATACATCCATTATTTTTCATGCCTATTTTTCTTCTTGTGACCCGAGAGTCCCTCTTGTGTATGCAAAAGTTTTTCTGGATGTTCCCTTACAGTGGATGTGCTGTGAGGGCAGAGCTTCAATGCCTGCCATGTGCAAGGCTTGTCTTAGCATGTTTGCTATTATTATTTCAGCAGGCCAGCAGCAGTTTCCCGAGGATCACAAATGAAAGCCGGAAAATGTGATTTTTCAAAGTGAGGCAGGTGTCTCCAAAAAAAGCTCAGCAAAATTTCACACCATGGGGAGAGCATGATTCCCAAAGCTACGGGCATCCTCCAGTTCCATCTCACAGCTGTCAGTGCAGTCAGCACTGGAAGACCTCGAGGTCAGTGGATTTGGTCTCCAGGGACTGCAGCACTACTCTTGCCTCTTAAAAATGCTGACAGGCTTGGTTTGGTGGCAAAGGATCTGCCTGTTTTGGTGTCTTCAAGCCATGCCCCTTACATGCTCATGATCTGCCTGGCGAGGCATTTCATGTTTGCCTGTAACAAGATGTTCACACAGCCCTCTGTAGCTCCCCAGGACTAACACGATGTGTTTTGATTTCTAACTCCTCTTTTGCAGTGCTCAAAACAGATCAGGTGTCTCATTTCACACGTATTATTGCTCAGCTGCATCCTGTGCTGTTCCCATTCTCCACCTAAGTCCCAGACCATACCATATATAACAGAGTCACTTCTCCTACTCCTACCATGAAAGGACATCACACTCCACAGCAGCATCTTGCCTATATTTTCACATTACTGTTTTAGCTTAGGTTAAGGATTTCAATTTTTATTCTCAAATCACTCTCCAGGCTTTCTTTGGCCAGCATTGCATTGGACCTACATTTGAGCACTATTAAATGGGGCTGCAGAGTGAACTCTCTCAACAGTAAATATCAGCTGAATACCCATGAGGAGGTGGCCATTCCTTAAAGAAGAGCTAGGAAGGCTTTTAACTGTGAAACATATGTAAACTGGAAGGACTGCCTTTCTTCGAGTGTTAGCTTCATCTACTGATATCCCATGACATAAGGGAGATGATCTTTAAGGCCCCTTCCAACCCAAACCATTCTGTGATTTTGTGATATTAAGGCAGTATAAAAAGAATGAAGCCTTTTAGCAAAATCTCTTTAATATACAATGGAATAGTGATATTAATAAAAATTCTACTATGGGCATAACTATGTTAATTGTGGCTTAGTTTGTGCCTCTTCTAAAATGGGACTTAGGTTCACCAACAGAAGCATCTTTATGCTTCTCTAACAGGGGGCATGGATGCATGAGAAGGTCTCTGGTTGGTGACAAGTGCTATCTGAACTGCAGTAACAGTCTGTCCAAGTGTGTTTGGTACATGCAGCTGTGAAGTTGTCATGCCTTAAATTAAAGGCTTCCCCTCCCTTTCTCCTCCTCCAGCTCCTTGACCCCAGTAGTCAGTACTGCAGTTACTCCAGGGACCAGGGAGGTCACACATAAGGGCTTGTGGAGCAAATTTCTAGCTCCAAAGGGACTTGCACTCAACAGGGAGAAGGCAAGGGAGAAGCTGTTTCATTGTACATCTACAGCAAACCCTCCTCCAACAACACCCAGCCCTTCTGCTTCAGCAAAGCAGCCTGCTTCTTTCAATCATAAGCAATAAAAAATATGTGACTAATAATCCAACCATTTCTGTCCTTCCTCACATGCACCATCTTTTCCCAGTAACCCCTCCTCTGATGCACTCAAATGGAGCCAGGGAGAGGGACATGGAAGACAGGGGCAACACACAACCCATAAGCAAGAAACAAACTTATTTTTGCATAGGATTTTCATTTCTATTCCTATTTGGACATGGGAAATGTTTTGGTCACCCACAGGCCCACTGTTTAGTAAAGTAATCCAGCAGCCATATAGGGCATGAAACAAGAGTGATCCTTCCAGAGCTATACTGTCCAAAAATAACCTACAGGTCCAACTGTACTGGTAAATAAAAGAGATCTGTGGTGTGCATGTACACTCATCCCCTAATCTGTTAAATTGCCATTCTGTCTCTGCTTTTGCACAACTCTCTGCAAGACTCTATTGCAAAGGGGACAGCCATAACCACTGCAGACTTGAGCCAAATGGTGCTGCTTAGCCCTAGGCACAGGAATCCATCTCTTTTATTCACTTTTCTTCAGCAGCATGAAAATGGCTAAAAGTGCAATTAGCCCTTTCTGTTTACTACAAGGATTTAATTTTTTTTAAATCTATACACCCAGCAATAACCAGCAAAATATCTCCTTAGCTTATCTAGCCTACTTCCTTACCAGCTCCTATTCAGAGGACACATCTGTACATACACAAAATTCTGTGCAGATTTCTGACAGTTGGTATAAACATCTATGTAAGTCCTTACAAACTTTTATTTCCAGCCTTTAACCAGCTGTTGTACTTTGCTTTACCAGTTGAAATGGCCTCAAATTGCATCAAGGGAGGTTTAGATTGGATATTAGGAAAAATTTCTTTACTAAAAGGGTTAAGCACTGCAACAGGCTGCCCAGGGAAATGGTTGAGTCACCATCCCTGGAGCTATTCAAAAAGCATGTAGATGTGGCACTGAGGGACATGGCATACTGGTGGACTTGGCAGTGCTGGTTAACGACTGGATGTTCTTAAAGATCTTTGCCAGACTAAACAGTTCTATGATTCTATGTTCATACTGCTGTCTAAGGGATAACACCCCACACACAGACCTACCATTGTTATTGCTGTAATGTGAAACCCTTTACTCTTCTCTGCTCCACCCCAAGACACTTTGCATGATGCCAACCTGCACAGAGTGACTGAATTTCCAAAATTCAGAAACATCAAGGATGAAAATCTTGGGTGCTTCTTGTCAGGTGGGAGAGGATTGGTCTAGGTAAGGCCAAGGAGACTCATGGTTCCTGGAGCCGTGAGGGAAGGAAGGTGTAAGAAAAATTATTGTCATGCCATCTGGGCAACTGCACATTGTTGATTCCATGAAATGTTCGCTGGCAGGCTCAGGAGTGCAAACTCCAACAAAAAAGAGCTCTGATTCACATATGTTAACAGGAGAAGAATTTATAGCAGTTAATGTATTTTGTATTCGTGATCTAAATGAATAGTGTAGTTACCATGTCTCAGACAAGTTTACAAACATTCCTAATCCTCTCACTTCTGAGAAAGTTACATCACCAGCAACTATATAGGGAAGAAATTCAGTGTGTACACACATGCATGACGTATTTCTAAACACTGGTGATAAAACTGGTGCTAAATGGTGGAAACTTTAGATCACAATTATACAGTACAGCATTGCTTCTTTTATTCCCATCCCTTTGGTTTGCAAATTTACCTACCTTTCTCACAAAAAACAATTTGTTTTTAAGCCCCCAAAACTTGACAGTACTTGAGCTGCTAGCTGGCATACTGTCTGTCATTAATATTATTTAATAGCTTCTTTAAAATCCCTAATCTATAATCATTTTGACTTTTACCTAGAGTTTTTCTTGGCACTCAGGGGGAAGAAGGCAAAGTGAAGATGTCATCAATGTGAATGTGAAAGCTTTGGAAAGGGATGAAAGGCACTACAATAATACAAGTTGTTGCAGTGGTTATCAGTAGCTTCCAACAGAGATTTGTCTCCAGAGCACAAGACCCTAATGATGCTACAGAAAGAAAATGGTTAAATATCCAAGTTAAGAATAAGAAGACTACTTCAAAAACAAGTCAGATGGATGAAGCACAGTGTTCTTTAAATGACTGCTGAACATTTTTGAGGATTCGCCTTCCTTGCTGGTAAACGTATACTAAACCCTAAGCTATTATTAAGGTGATTTTATCTTAGTGGGTTTGTCATCCAAATGGGATTTTATAGGGTATGTTGGGAATTTTCCAACAGAAACTATTTTTGGTTGGAAAATGCAGCTTTATCAAAACCACAGTTTTTTAATGGAAATGTACATGCCAGCATTGATACAGATGGAATTTTCACATTAAAAAAAATCAAAGCAGAGAAGCCTAAATCATAACAGCCTTCTACCTTGGTTCATTTATCTGGCTATGTGGAAGACTGAGATTTCTGGATGTGCATGACTCTGCCTGGAGACTTGAAGATCTGTTTTCTACCTTTAAGGAAAGTACTCCTTTCAACCAGCTGTGCTGGGATGAGTTGTTTTTCATCTAGAAGCAAGAGAGTGAGAAAATGAGGTTTGCTTTGCGGCCCAGTGGTCATGACTCACATGTGCAGTGTCATTGCCAGAGATGCAATGTGACGATAGCACCAACATACAAGAAAAGAAACCAAAGGGCTTTCATGTCTCTGGTCAGATAACAGCAGAGAAGATTCAATGATCTGCCTTCTCCCATTTTACTTCCAATTGCATCTTGTGACTGCAGCCAGACACAGTATGCATGGAAAACACACTTGGCAGCAGACACCGTCAGAACATGGTATTCCAATTATATAAAGGACTACAAATGGAGAAGACAGGCAAGAAGGGAAGAGTATTTCATCTTTCCAAGGGAGTGACTGACGATGAAAGCATAGATACATTCTAGAGAAACACTCTGTGATCTGTAAAAATAAGAGGCTTTTGCTTCCACATATCTTATCTCTTGGCAAGAATTCAGCCATTTCAGATTTTCTTCAGGTATCCAGAATTGCTAAGTAAGCATGCCATAGCAATAAAAGAACATGCTGTAGCAAGATAATAAATGTGACTTGCTTAACAACTGTGTTATCTTGTATGGCCAGGCACAAGAGTAGATAGCATAATCTAAGTATACATGTGTCTTTTGCAAAGAATAGAACAAACTGTAAGTCACACACTTTGAATTATCATCCATCCATTTGCATGTAGCCACCCCCCTTGAAAAATACATACAGACAGAAATTAAATACGAATATTGTAATGAAATTTATTCCAAAATTGAAGCCTCATACCTAGTGGAGAAGGGTCACCCACACTTTCTTTCTGTGCTGCAAAAATACCTTTTGTAATTATACTGCCATGAGTGGACTTCTGCCAATTTAATGCTTTGTTTCCCATTACAAGCTGTCATGACAGGTGTAATTTTTGTACCTTGTATTGTGGGAACACCTGACCTTCACATTAATGTCTTCATACCGATAACAGCTGAAAGCCCTTCCCCACTGCAATACTTCAAATTCTTTTGTCTGCTTGGTTTCTGTCTGATTAATGTAGAAAGCCCAGAGTTCATTTTGAAGAAAAGCAAGAACACTTTCAAATATTTTCAATCCAGCTTTCATTTCCTTATACATGAAAGTGTTCACAGACATACTATGTTGTTTGTACCAGATATAGCCATAGATAATGATGTTAATCTTTTTTTTTTGGTCAAATTTTATATCTAAAATCTAATTACAAATGGCTTTAAGTAGAAGAGAATTATTACTTTAGAGTCAAAATCTTACTATGGAGGCCTGATAGGTTGCTTTGAAAACATTGTTTGCTGTCTCCCAGAATACAATATACCAATTTTCTGTAGCTATGTAACATGTTGATAGTATTCATTAATCATTAACTAGCCTCTTATAAATTTATTTTTATTCTTTATACTAAGCCTCTAAGACTGCAAAGAATACCATCTCTATTCTTTATCATCCCCTTTTATCAAACAGACATCAGTCTTCTGAGAATTTTTAACTGGTGCATCTTCTTTATGAATGGAATGCACACCACCAATTTAAAACACAGATTATAGATTTTTAATTCTCTCTTAGAGGAAGGAGTTAAATGATACACAAATCTTGAACTGAGCCTTGACCCAAAACTGTGCTTGACCCCAGAGACTTCATCACTAATGTAAACTCACCAACCAGTTACAGTCAGAAGGGCAGGAGATCATGTTAGGTGAAGCCAGTTGGTTTTCAGGTGCCAGGGCTGGAGCATGGGGGACTGGTGTTGTTTTTTGAAACCACTTGTGATTTGCCTTATATTTGTAAGGTGTAGATGACCTCTTAGGTGACATCCAGTTCAAACTGCGGATTTCATCCCCACTGTCATTTGCTACATGTAATGAACTGGAACCAAATCTCACGCCCAGTTCCCCTGCTGGACCTGTACAGGTGTCACATAATGTCCTGCTCAGTGTATTTGTGTGGGATGTGTCCAGCAACAGCTTTCTCTTCTGGTCCTCTGCTGAACAATGACTATAATAGTAGTCTAAGGTACTGTTCGAACTACTGGAATGAGAATATCAATTTCATTTCTATCTGGGGATTAATCACTGCTGATTAAAATCCCTGTTTTAAAAGGAAAACAAGACTTCTCTGCTTAGAGGGCATATGTATGCTATATTTGCTGCTCTTTACTTTATATTCTATAAGAGTTCCAATGCAATATTTCACCAAAAGGAAGGAGTTGGGATTTTATGTGATCTCATTTGCATGCACAGTGTGCCTTGCCTTGTAAGAATATATATTTACTTGCTTCTGTTTTACTATTAGAAATGATAGCTCATAAAAAGATTGGGGTACTGCAGTCTTCAATGTGGACAACCTGAGAAACACATTCCTGAAGTATCTTTTTTCACCCTTCAAAAATTGTTTTGGTTTTTATACGTCAGCATGCCTCAAAGAGTCATGTAACTACCACTGAATGGCACAATTGGGAAACTATATTCTCCAGATGCAATAAAAGTTACTGTATTTTATTTTCTATTTTCTGGGAAGGAAATGACTTCTAAAAGTCTCCTATGCTTTTGCAAGAAATAAAAAAAATAAGATAAATTAGTTTCTGCAAATTATACATTTCTACAACATTCCTTTTAATAAAAATATGCCATTTTCAGAAGAAGTAAAAGAGGGGTTTTCTAATTGCAGTGTTCTCATTTAATTAGATTTAATCAGATATTTTGCAGCACACAGAATGTGTACATATGGGTGTTCAATAAAATTCTTATTACTCTCATCTCTCTTAAAGGTACATATAAACACTGAATGACAGACTACATTTCACCAAATTTATTATAATATTTTTAAATTAGAGGCAGATTTCAGTTCAGTCATGATAAAAAGCTCAGTTTTGCTTCCATGTAACTGTTTGGAAAACTTTGAGACAGCTGTAAGAATTTAGAGGAATTCTCAAACTTTTAGTTTGGCTAACTCTACAGCACATACTGTTGATAGCAACGGTAAAAATTTCCTGTGTGCTAAAACTAGACTTAAAGAGATAATGTAATTATTAAATAGCTTCAAATACATTGAAATACATTTGAATTCCTTGATGAAATATTCTGGTACTTTCTACAAATGTGCCTTGCAATCTGTGGCAATTGCTATTCTTTCAAAATGTTGAAATATATTTTAGAAGATACTTCATCTGAAATAATATTTTTTTCTTTTGGCTAGCCTCTTGCCTCTGTTAGTTACTTGGACTGTATGAAGAGGAAGAGATTTAGCTTGGATCCATGATAACTCCTCAAAGTCTAGACTCTGTGTAGTACATATCACCTTTATGAGAATCTATAAAGCTCTTCTCTTACATTTCACAAATTGTAAAGTCGCTGTGTAATACAAAATAGGTATTAGATCCCTTGGAAAGAGCTGTTTTAAAAATCTTGTAGAAGAAAGCCCTTCCCCCACCCCCAAGCATTCATTTTTTATACTTCTAAGGGGTAGATTTTCAAGGTATTGCTCTCTATCTGTATTTGAAGAATTAATCAACAGCTTTAGATGGATTCATTTTCTTTGAATCATCAAGGAGAAAGTGTTTAAGGCCAGCTGTCAAATCCATTTTTCTTTTACTTAGGCTGGATAAAGAGAGCTTGTGATTTTTTTGCTGGCCTTGCACAAAGCTGAATCTGCATATGAACACACTGAGGTTTTAGAAGACAGGCTGATTTCTGCAGACTAGGAAATGCAAGCGGCATTTGGAGAGTTGTTGAATTTTCAGCTTGACAATCTGTTGATGAATGAGTTCTCCTAAAGCTGTTTAAGATCAAGTCCCAGAAGAAAATGTCTTGATATTAACGTGTCCATTTTTTACAGCACTATTAATGCAGTACAAACGACAATATGTGTCATGCAATTTATTTTCAAGCTGGCATATCTTTATTTATAAGAAAATGGTGCCATGTGTGGCATGGATATGCAATCATTTTCATGTTTTCCACATCTCCTTGTCATCTTCTGGCCAATAGAGAGGTCCTGAAAACAACCCAGGTTTATAGTTACTCTTTCCCACGTGCCTCAGTTTCCAGCCTCATGTCATTAATCCAGCACCTAATCAGGGAAAGGCTGGGGTAGAGTTGGGAAGGCTCTTGGTGGTACATGTGCTCCCTGAAGTCCACCCTCTTGCCAAAAGGTAGGATCACATTCTCTACAAGCTGGAGTCCTAATGTCAGTTTGTCCTACCTATTTTTAAAAACAACCAAGAATAGAGACTACATAACTTCATGGCCAGTGCTACTTACCATTGTTTACTGCTCTTATCTTTAGGATATGCATCAAGAGCTAAGAGCGTAAACTCCTTTGATTCTGCTTAATGCTATTACTTCTGATTTATCTTTTGTATTTTCTTCCCTATTGATTAAAAACAAAAAAACAAACAAAAAAAATCTGATCATTGAATCTTTTTGTAATTACAAATTCAGGAACAGCTTTATACCAGCCAACTTCTCTAAAGTGCCAAGTGGAGCAGGGGGACTATTTTAACTGGCCTATATTTAAGACTTCTATTTATACATCCCTGTATGATGCTTGCCTTTTTTGCACAATGCTGATTCATGTTCTTCTCATCTCCCGTGATTCTCAGAATGCTTTCTGTAGAGCTGCTGCCAAATCATTCATCTCCCTTCCTGCACATGTTCGCAGTCAAATGTGCCTGCCTCTGTTGAACTGAATTGGCATAGAAGGGAAAGGTCAGGTGGTTTCCACACGGTTGTCAGGAGCACTCTGAAACCTGAGCTACTTCACTGGTAGCCTTGCAGTCCCTCCAAGCTTGATATCATCTGGAAAATGAAAAATGTGGTTTCCACTCAATTGCTCCATTGATTAGAGTGTCAGTTGCTGGGCAGCCCTTCTGCAGAGCAGCAGTCAATACCTCCTCCTCGTCCTCCTCCTTTGGCAGGGAAAAGCTGATCATAACTTTGACAGTAAAATTTTCCAAACACTTTTGCACTTATTTCACAGATGTTTTATCTAGACCATTTTCCCTTCTTTGCTTGAAGGAATGTGAATCTGTGTCAAATATTCTGTGTACACAAGACATATAATAGCCACTGCTTCTCCTCTAGCTGTAAGGGTTGTTGCCCTAGCTCCAAATGTTTTTTACTTTTCTTTCAGTTTTGAACAGCCAGCATATCATGACTGAGAAAAGGAAATGAAAGTAAACAGGGAAAATCTTTGCTTCAATCAGTATATTGCCCCAACATCTAAATAATGTGTTTAAGGATGTCATGCAGAGTCTAAGCTGACAATTTGCTACCCTTATCCAAAGGTGTGCAATAATTCATTGCTTACTATAGAGAAATTTGGGGAAACACTGTGCATGAACAACTGGAGAGATGACACTTATCAGCAGGCTGAGCTGGTGGGGCGTACTTCACAGAAAAAAAATAACTGGAGTATCTGTGCCCAGCTAACAGGTGATAGCTGCTGGAGGTGATAATAACAGCTCATGTTACAGCACCAGGAGACCTGAGAATACCTGAGGAGGAAAAAGTACAGAGGGCTGGGCTCCAACAGTGTCCAGAAAACTTCCTATCTTGTGGGAGCTCTCTGCTGTATTTGGCATTGCCACAACTGGTCCTGGAATATCCAGCTACAGACTGGTGTGTGAAGTCCAAGAAGGACGCTGATGGCAAAAAGCTTGAGAAAATTAAAATGGTTGAGAAAACAAGAAAATTCAGTGAAAAGTCAAGCATTTCAGGCTACACAGCTGAAAAAAAAAAGTGGTTATAAGGTGTTTGGATCACAGACTATCTGCACCAACAGCAAACCAGCAGAGATCTTGCAAAGAAAAGGTTTATTTGTGTTAAAAGCTGAATCTAGACAAGTACACTTAATAAATAATGGAACACTTATTCATTGAAAATGTGCTTGTGCTGGGGTCTCCATCAATGGCAATTGTGAAAACTGGACTAGTTTTCAAACCAGTTTGTTTTTCTACAAGTTGGGCTGTAGCTCAGAAATCACATGATTCACGTCCTGACTTCATGCACAAACAGATCAAATGTCATTACCGTGTTTCAGTGTGGCTAGTAGTTGTTGTATTGCTATTCTCTAAAGTTTAAGAGAATAGGCTGAATAGCAGAGCATCTCTGTAGAGGGAATCCAGGCACACCTGGAGACAATTGCTTTTAAAGGAAGATAGAGAGAAGGAAGAATCAGAGCAACCTGTGAGGTGAGCAGCACATAGTGACACCCATCAGATCCAGAGGAGGAACACAAAAAAATGATCAAGGGGGCTGGAACACCTGTCCTGTGAAGTAAAAACTATGAGAATTGGGGTTGTTCAGCCTAGAGTAGAGAGGTGACTGGCAAAACCTTACTGCAGCCTTTCAATTTATAAAGGAAGCTTGTAAGACAGAGAAAAATGTTTTACAAGGGCCTGTAGTGACACAGCAAGGGGATTATGGGTTCAGATTGGAAGAGGGTAGATTTAGGTTGGCTCTGAGGAAGAAATTTTTTTGGAACAGGCTTCCCAGGGAAGCAGTGGATGCCAAATCCCTGGGAATGTTCAAGACCAGGTTTGACAGGCATTTATGATTCTGTGTAAGTCACAACAGGGTTTCTGGGGAGCTGATGTCAGATGATAGCACAACATCTGCAGGAAGTTTATTTTTTCCTGTTTCTTCTGGTGCAACATTTTGAACACAGCACTTCAAATTTTACTATGCACTGTCATGCAAAATCAATAATGGGAAGTGTGTAATTAAAAAGATTACCTCTTTCAAACATAAATAGAGCTGCTTGGCTATCTTAAGAACAGTTTACTAACAGCAACAGTGGAAAGTGTGATGGCTAAAGGATGATAACCCCAGAGGGCAGAAGCTTTCTAAGAAGCCATCTAAGAATCTTTTTAACCAGAAATACTGAGCAGTTTCTAAACAGCTTTTTTATTGAATTTTCAGGAGAAAGAATGAGACTCACATTAAGATATCCTACTTCTTTGAACCTAGTTATTACCACTCCCTGTGACCCAGTAAGTAAGACACATACCTAAAAGGAAGGATTTGTGAGTTCCAAATCTTACTTCAGCAGCTGTGAGTGCCTGTTATAACCTATGGAAGACCTCTGACAAGATCAGAGCAGCCCTCCTGGGATATGCAGTAGCATTGTGTTGGAGCTTCTAGGAGGGGAAGAGTGAGAGAAATGCTTTCAAATGCTGGAGGGCTTTGAAGGTGGGTTGGTTTTTTTCATTAGAGTCAGCCACTGGAACATTACAAAGGCCCACAGCCCCTTCACTATTGTGAATTGATGGACTCATTCCTTAGATTTTGTTACATATGACCCATTCTGTTCAGTGACAAAAGAATAAAAGATGACGTGGGGTCGTTGGTTTTATTTTTCTGATGGATATAAACCAATGACTCTTCTGTACCTTTTTAGCTCTGAACCAGCAAATTGCTTGATTTATGCAGTTCTGCCTTTGGCATTGTCAAGACAAAACACAGCTGAGAGTCGCTAGAGAAGCCTCTGCTGGAGCAGTTTTTCACCCCCTAATGCCACAGAGCAGATCCCACATCAAGAAGAAGCTTTAACAGTCAGGGACCTTCTTTTCATTCTTTGTGTTACGCAACTGGGTTCCAAGTGCTCATTTAATCAGACAAAATCATGGAAAAATGTTAATTGCCTACAGAAGATTGTCTTTTGCCACTTTCTGACTATCTCACCTTTTCCTCATTCTTCCTATTCCCTCCCTGCACCCCTCCTCCTGCACTAGTTTTTGCAGCTTTTTGTGAGACAGGATGCATTTTAGACTTTGAGCCAGTTGAGAGCTGCCCAGAGCACAAGGTTTAGGAAAGGGCCCATTTGCCATCTTCTCCCAGGGAGCTAACTGCTGTCCTCCATCCCATGGGGCATCCTCCCAGCTACCAAAGCTCAGACTGAGGTGACAGACACAAAGTGCATTCCCTCCATTCCTGACCTACCTGGATAAAAGGAGAGAGTGTGAAAATGAAAGCTGTGCTGTGCTGAACCTGAAATGCAGACAGGTCTTTTATCAGTGCACTTCCAAGGAAAAGAGTTGCAATGCATGGCTTAGATGAGCTAAAAAGCCACAGTGCAGGTGCACAGCAACTTGGAAAATTGTAGCAAGGGACAGGAAAGAGATCAGTCTGTGTTGTATAACTATCTCTCTGTAATATTAAAGATATCCATTTTATCTACCAATGGCCAAGACATTTTTCTTATTCTTTCGAAATATTGAGTGAATTTAAAAATTACTTTCAATAACCCATTTGTATTCATTTTCTTTTTCTAACATAAACTTGTATAGGAAAAATTATGAACACCACATTCATTACAATAGAAGCTTTTGGAAGACATAGTCTGCCTGATACATTTCTTTACACCCAAAAAGTATGATAAGATAAATTCCATTTTCAAGTTTCTGAATTGTATAACAGCCCCATTAGTTTCAATAGCTAAGCCACAGCAAGAAGCATTTCCTGTAAACTCCTCTAGCTGTTTTGATGTACAGTAGAAAAACTTACTGGAGATTAAAATGTGATCTGTGCATTTTTTGAGCTTTTCATTATATTCTGCAGGTTTGCTTTTTTTTTCCATAATGTATCAAAATAAACCCTTGTGTCCATGACAAACAAACAAGTGATGTTTGCAGACAACTTTGATTCCAGTCTAAAGCCACCTAAGTTTAGCCACTTGTTTTAGAGTTGTGGGAGCAAAAAAGTCCCTTCTATGTTCATAAAATGCTCTAAATATATTCACTATCAGCATGAAACAAAAAATTAGGACGAAAATGTTGACATTGTATGCATCTTTTTGTATGAGCAAAAAGATAGCACTAAAAAGTCTTATATTTGCAACTTCATAGCCTAGACCAGTGAGAATATGAATTCTCCTTGGATGCAAAATGGGCATGAGGTGAACTACTACACAACTGAACTAGGAACAGTGTGAAGGCTGTGGCTGGCAGTAACCTTGAGGAGATGTAACATCATACATCCCATCTGTACACCTACTGGAGGTTGGGGAATACCTAAGGGAGCTCTGGTGTCTCCAGTTAGTAATAGTGAATGGCTATAAGTTTCTGCACCTCCTGTTGCAACTGCTTGACTTGCAGACCCACTTGACAAAGGAGGAGTTCCCAGTTCTGCTCCACTACAGAGAATTGCTATAAAGAATAGTTTAATAGAGTTTTTCTTAATTTGCAACAAATTCAATAAAATCTGTAGTTTACATTAAAAATTAGGCTTTCTATTCCCCAAAGCAATGGAAAAAAAAAATAATGGCAGATCTACTTTGACAATCTAAAACAAAATAAGAGTTCGCATTATTTTTTTCACATGTTGTTCCTATTTTCTGTTTCTTCTTCAACCATTCAGAAAATCAGACTTCTGGCATTAACACAAAACAAACCTTATAGTCCTAAAGATGTTCAGAGTGCAATTTTCTCCATGCATTGTGCAGTATTTTCTTGGCTATATTGAGCACTAAACATCTGCCAGGTATGGAGGCAGAACTAATACCATTGTTATCATATCTTGGAGATACAACAATTTCAAATCCAAGAGCATCCCTAAATATATGATGTTTCTGTAGTCTTGCCGTCCTCATCTTTTGAAGGTGCTGCAAATAGAGCAAATCCTTTCAACTAGTGCAAACACACACAAAAAGCATCTGTGGGACACAGCACAGCCTCATGACAGGAGAACCTTAACATACTTGAGGTCAAGAGCACATTTCTCTCCACCCTGATTTTATTTTGCTGGAAATTCCTGTGAGTATCAAACCTTGCTTAAAAAAAAACCAAAACCCTAAATACGACAAAACAAAGTTAACTGATGCATTTAAGCTACCAATTGGAGAAAATTCCAGCTGCATCTGAGAGGTGACTGAGATTTTTTT
>WBNO01023644.1:0-12631 GCA_013400575.1 Peucedramus taeniatus | reverse complement strand
AAAGCCCAGAGAACCACGGATTACTCCCACAACCAGGGAACNATAGAATAAAATAAGTAGCTTATTACTGAGTAGAGAAATAGAATGTTAAGATTCATATGAGAAGTGTACAGGGGGGTGAAGAAGTGTACAGGGGGGTCAAGATGGAGGAATCTGGGCGTGTACTGCCCTCCTTCCTTCTTCATCGTCTCCATTTTCTTGATGATGTTGGCACTTGGGGATTGGTTTAAGGTAGAATTTCACTGTCTAACATAGGTGATAGGTATTGGGGAATAATGGTAAACAATGTCTACGTAGTTTATAGTATAAAAAGACAACACAGACCCAGGGGTGGCAAGTGTGGCTTGGACTGACTTGCTGAGAGAATCTCGGCTGGTCAGGGAGAACATGTTCTAGATAAGAAATAATAACCTTGAGAACGAAAGCAAAGCAGCTCTCTTTCTTGGACCATCCAGATGTGAAAAAGGACTCTCAGGAACATCTCAGGCAGGGGATCCTGAGAGTTCAGAGAAGAGTTCTGAGAGTGATTAGAGGGCTAGGAGGAGGAGATAGAGCAGTTTGGCTACTCAGAGGAAATTAACTGTCATTGTAAAAACAGCTAATGAAATATTCCCGATGACAGGATGATGTACTTTTGCAGATAACTGCATTGTAAGCATCTGGACTGAAAGCTAGATATTTAGACAAGCTAAAGGTAAATTTTAACAAGAATTGTGGTGAGCTTTCAATTGTGGGACACTTTAAAATCAATGTTAAATGTTTTATAGCTTGCGACAGGAATTAATTCCTGGGAATTAATCTATGGGAATCTCTGTGCCCTGTGTTATGTAGGACATCAGACTAGGTAATTGCAGCATTTTCCTCTGTCTTCATGGTTTTCTACTGTAATATGGTGAATGTAATATTGGTATGTAAGGATTTTAGTATATAGGAGAATTTATGAAAGAAATTAATTTGGAAAATTGGGAAAAATAAGCACTTTAGTGGAAAAATAACAGAGAAACTTGTAGTGTTAGTAAAATATTTGTAATTAGTATCTAGCTCACTCTGGTACAGTGGAGTACAATTACCCTCAACTGTATTATGATTTCTTTTACTTTTTTCTTCTTGAGTAAATTAACTTCAATTTGCAGACTCAGTAATAAGTAGCACGGTGCATATTACACCATTATTACAACACCTAATTCATTAGATATATAATTTACATTGCTATTTATGTAAGTGCTGAATTAAATCCCAAGAATCTCAGGAGAGGGATAACCAGCTTGTTCCAGATCTCAGCCTAATATTTAATATGGAAATATGGAGAAAGGAGGCACACCTCAAAATTTCAACCCTTATGTCAGGAACAGCATGTAAGTTTCCAGAAAGGAAGAAAGTAGTATCTTAAAATATACATCCAAAACAAAATGCAGAGGATTTAAAGAAGGTAAGGACCACTTGGGAATATTCCAAAGAGAAAGCTGAGGAAATATGTCACCTTGACTCTTTCACTTTCCTTTTTTTTAATGTTTCATTTTTTATGGAGTATATTATTTCTGACTAGTCTATTCTACAGAGGGCTGTGGATTAGTATGAAATGTGCAGAGGGACAAAATTTCAAAATGGACATTGTACCACTGGCAGAAGGTTGCCTGAGGCAAACACAGCTCCTCTCTGCTGATCACCACACAACCACAGTGTCAAACAATTCCTCTTATTAAATGATCAGGTGCAGAAACTTCAAGGCTATGAGAATGCTGGGGCAGCCCAGGGCTGGTGGAGCCCTCCCTTGTCAGCAGGTAGTTTTCATGAAACATATTAAAAGAAGTGAACTGGAGAGCCAGCAGTGACAGGAAGCTGTACAGTTGCATAAATCAAGTGTCTTATGGAATAGGGCTGCACTCACGACACAGAGACACTACAGAACTGGAAATATTTTGTCTTCATAAAGCAGAGTACATTCTTGGGACCTGGACAATTAATGATGCAGGGAAAGGTACCCTAGATATGGCTATGTTGCTAAATAGGAAAGAGCCAAGGGCCAATGTCCGGCTTCCAGGCCAAATTTTGTAGACCGGCTTTTGACAACACTGCTTTGGTGCAGCTCTAGCTAAAGCACAGGGGCCATGCACTTAACTGAGACTCCTGTGAGTCCAGAGTGGTAGAGCCTTACAGCTCTGAGGCAATGCCATCTTCTCTGAGGTGCTACTTTTTCCATTCAATGTGTCTGAAACAATGAGGGCTGTGCCACAGGTTTTTGCACTTAGTTTACTGTTGCTGTACAGTTAAATGGCTGTATCATATCAGTCCATCCAAATTTTTCTCATAGTGAAAGTGGCAAGGCAGAGGAGAGACAGCGGAAAATATTCTTGTTTGATATTGATGTCTACATTGAGATGGTTCCTCAGTTTTGTCTTTAAGTCTATAAACTACTCTTGGATGCAAGACTGAGGATTGTATCATGCCTCTTGGATGTAACCAGAGAGTATGTAGGGCTGCTTGGGGTTTCAAATCATCTGGGATAACACTGGGAAGCTGTGTAAACTTGAAGGAACAAAGGATGGTCTTGTCTTATCCATCCTGCCTTCTGGGAGAGTTCTCTGAAAGGAGCTATCTCCAGAAATGTATTCATGTACTGTCATAGAAAATGTTTGTGGGATTACTCCAAAGAGAGGCAGGGTGTAAGCTGAAAAATAAGTAATGTCATTTATCAGCAGTCCAGTGCTTGAGTTCTCTCTCTGGCCCTGTCTCACTACCAACACAGATATTCCCTTTGAGGACACTCGCATTTTAAACAATTCAACTTCTATAATCCAAATGGTTGACAAAATACTTGAAACACATATTGTTAATGTGATTATTATTATTCTGTAAATCTCCACAGTCGCAGTAGTATTTACTTCCCTCAGACAGCCTTGCTGAGATTAATGGTCTCCTGAATATTAATGCAAACTAGTTCAAGAAATAGCTTCACAACTGGAACCAGTCAGACTGATCGAGCTTCCCTTCACATTTTTCCACTGACCAAGTTTAGGATCTTCCTTATATCTGTGTGGGGATGTACCACATCTCTCAGTTGGAAGTTAGGTCTCCAGCATTTGCATTCACCTTACTCTGTGAGCTATTTGCTCATTTGTATAGTGCATAAAATGGTGCATCTTACTAACTTAATTTTTTTTCTTTTTTTTTTCTGAGATGCTTAGATTTACTTTCAGACATGACTTCCCTTCCTCCCCTCTAACATTTTTAAATAAAGGATATAAAATTGATGAAAGTAGTTGTTAGACACTAGCTGATTTAAAATATTTTTCTGCAATGGCTATGTGTTTATACTTCTGTGCACACATGCATATGAGAACATGCATGACAGAGATGGAGGAAAAATTTTGGTTCAAAGGGACAGGCTGTACCTGTTGCTCCATTCTAGCTACTTACAGTTTATGTAAATGCAGGGAGTTTATTTTGTTGCTCAGACTAACCATGCTGAAAAAGATGTCATGTGAAACACAGTTTGGCAGCTTCCCAACATCACTCTTCAAAGGCTTTGATATCATAGCACACTGACACCGAGTATTAGTGTCATATAGGCTTTAAGTCCAGCTTTAGTTTAGTAACTGCTTAAGTAAATATTAAAGCACAGGGTCAAGGAAAGCTCAGAGTTGGCACTAGCATAAAAAAAATATATTCTGCCATGTCTGTTTAACCTTTCTGTCCTTACTATGAGAAAAATGCATATGGATGTGACATGGTATTTTGTGGCAGTGAAAGAGTGCACCAGCAAAAATCAGAACACTCAAAACAATACTGAAGCTTCTTGAGCCGTTTTTGAGACTTAGATTAAATATAGTAAAACCTGCCCAGCCGAAGCTTTCAGCATGTAGCACTACTTGTCCATCTCTTCACTAGAATTTATGAATCTGAACAGTCTTTCCCACATACACCGTAAAGCCAGCAAAAACAAGTAATTCCAATAAAGTTATTTTTTCCCCCTCCACATAAGCCAAGGAATTTACAATGGTATAACAAAGTAGCAGGCAACTTATTACCTATGTTTTCAAGTGCAGAATGGGACATAATAATGAAATGGTTTACCAGGAGGTCACTGTGTACACTCTGAGCAGAATTCAAGAACACGGGCTCCAATCCTGACTCAAGGGCTGCATTTTTGTGCAATTTCAGGTACAGATGAAACTTCGCTACAAGCAGAATTTGAACTTCTTAGTACTTGACTCCTGGCCAATATTTAATTCATCAGACCTGAAGGAAAAGAAGGTTTTCCTAGGGAAAACTTGGAATATTTTAGAAATAATTTGGCAGCTGATGCCACTACTCAGCCAAGTTTTCCACCGCACATGTGCACAGAGTTTGCAGCA
Source organism: Peucedramus taeniatus (assembly GCA_013400575.1). Classification (NCBI taxonomy): domain Eukaryota; kingdom Metazoa; phylum Chordata; class Aves; order Passeriformes; family Fringillidae; genus Peucedramus; species Peucedramus taeniatus. The sequence continues at coordinate 8,276 of WBNO01023644.1, read as the reverse complement.
GCTTTTTCTCATTCTGGTTTGAGCTTCATGTGCTCACCACCACCATCTGTGTTTTACCACCTTTAACACCCAGTTCTGCCCATAGTATCATAAGGCAGAGCCCTCTGCCATCACACCTCCTGTGCTCATTGAATTCTGTGATAGCCATTTCCAGAAGGAATGAGAAATGAAAAAGCAAGTCACTTCTCTGGCCTGTTAACCACTGCCTTTTACAGTCCCTACCCTTTCTATATTCAGATATTATTTCCTGATAAATCTTTTATCTCACAGGCATCTCTTCCTCATTTTTACTCTTACTTTAATGGTTTTACATTAGATCTATGCACTAAAAGGAAAGCATTTTGAAAACACTTGACCTATTTTCATAACACCTACACAGCAACCTGCTGTAACACCTAAATTTTTCTTTCACCTTGTCTCAAAGCATCACAAGACTTTTTCTTGGCAGTCTTGCATATTTTGGTTTCTTTCTTATTTTGTGCTTAGCTGTTTTTTGATAAGGTTCAGCTGGAAAAACTCATCTCTCTGAGGACCCAATCAGGGTTTTACATCAATTAGGCTAATTGACAGAAGGCTTAACATATTTCTTCATTACGACAGCAAATACCTCCTTGGAAGAAACCCCAAAGCACAGGAGTTAAAAATAATAATGAAAAAGACACCAACCTCTTTTCTAGTAAGATAATTTTGGAAATATTTTAGAGGTAAAACACCAGGAAGGAAGTTTCCTAAGGGATGGCTATTTCACCATGGTTAAAACTGCTTTCAGCCAGAAAGTTTATGCCACTCCAAAACTATCACCCTATGCCTGACTATGAAAATGTAAATAATCATGTGAATAATCACAGAGAAAGAGAGAGTAAGATGTCTATAAGGGAAATATGTGAAGACAGGAAATACATAACTATCCACCAATCTACCAAAAAAAGACTCCAAAACAGACAAAACTTCTAATTCTTCAAAAATCTACTGGATTTTTTTTCTGAATTTATAACAGGACATCTAAAATAATTTGTTTTTATTCACATTAGCTGTCTTGATTTCTTTTTAACTTATACTAAACCTCATTAAGCTGAAATTCATAACTGAGGCATCAAGCTTAAGAGGCAGTTTACATTATAATTCAGTATTGTGTGTTAAACTAATCTTTACCTTCTGTTTTGGATTCTAGTCTTTTATATTAATAGAAATTATATGGTGTTTACGAAGGGTAAAGAACTGCACTTTCTTGATATTTCTGTTCCTGTGTTTGTCATTCTGCCTGTTTCCCTGTGCTCTATGTGATGCTGTGGGAAGGCAAAAGAAAAAGAAAATTTAATACTTTTCAGAATAACTTAAAGTCATAAAATATTTTCAGAAAAGGAACCCCTGAGGGAGGTATCTAACCTTAGTCTTTGCTGGTGTTTTTGAACATCTGGTCACCCAACTTGATAAACATGCTAACGGTGTTGGGGTTTTTGGAATGTCTGTGCTGCAAAAAGCCCAGAAAGGCAGTTCAGAGAATAAGAGCCTTTAGAGAAGAGTATTTAAAGGAGTACAGAGGAGTTATGTACATAAATCCTGTGGACATATTTTCTGGGTAGTACACTCCAACCCAACACTCTTACTTAACATTGCTTGACTGCAGTTGGAATCAGTGTCAGCTGCAGCAGTGTTTTGAAATAAATGGGCCATGTTGCAGTTCTTGTGCATATGTGGGAACACGGAGGAAGAAGGTCATGATGTCTTTAAGTGCAGATGCCACACACTGAATCCAATTGCCAAGATGTCATTTCCTATTGTAGCTACACTGCAGCACCATCTTTTCTCTTTAGCATGGGACGTGTCCCACATCCATATTCTTGAAAGCTTTTTTCCTAGAACTTCCCTCAAAAGTATCACAGCATGCAATTCTTCCCTTTCAAGCCCCTAATTTTGAATAATAGGAAAGATGAAACTTTTCCCTTCAGAAAGTACCCCCAACACAGCAATAACTAATTTATGATAGAATATAATAATATGATTTTTCTCATATGTTTTCTAGCTCTCAGTTGGGAATTCACTAGCCCTGAGGAGGGAAAGGACAGAGAGGTGTCATGGTGCCTTATTTCCTTTCAGCTGGTTTGGAGCTTGTCAAGACTGGAGTTGGTGGTTGGGGCATGCAGCAAGAGCTTCGGGTCCTAGGCTTCTCACCACAGGCACTACTTCATGCAGGATTTACTCTAGATTAATTCAGTGCAACTTAAATTGTAGGAAGCTTCAGCCCCTCTTTTAATATATGTGAGGGCTACTCCCTCCCTGTGGTAATAGCCAGGCTGCTCTGTGAAGATCCTGGCATATGACAACATATTCCATTGAAAGGTGAGGACTCCCCTTCTTTAGTTCCAGCCTAGATTCTTATCTCATTTTCTCTTAACAGCTCTAAAAATTTCTGTTTCTTACTGTACATTGTCCTCAGCAGAAAGGGAGTATTTCTTTTTCTAGAACATTTCTTTGTAAAAGAAAAAGTAAAAAAAAAGTATTTCTTTTTTCAACTCATGAGATTTGGCAACATAGAAGTATGGAGAGGTGTTAGTAGCAAATCTGTCTCTTTTGTGACTTCCAATGCTTTTCTTTATGTTTTCTTTAATGCAAGTCAACACTGCAGGTCAAAGGGGAATGCTGCAAAGTGGATTAAGCTCCATTCAGTAGCCTTTCAGTGCTACTTCTATCTCTTCAACTCAAGTTAGATTCTGTTCATGAAATGAGTACAGCCATGGTGCACAATCTGTCTTGCAGGCAGCCTCTCTTCAAATCCACTTTGTGAATCCCCTCTGCTGTCTTAGTCTCCCTTTGTCTATTATCCCACACCCCAACCCCTGATTAATAGTGATTTGATGGGGGACAGAAACCAGGCAAAAAAGAGTCAGAACAATTATGCTCTGTTGTGTGTCTTCACCTATGCACTACCCAGATCCCAGTGCTAAACCAAAGGTAACATGCTGTGTCCAAAAATGCTGTGGAAGGGAAACCCAATATCATAAGCTTGGAGAAAGTGTCCAGTGAAGCAATAATAGGAACTCAGGGCCTGTCTTAGAAAAAGGATGGAAACCACTCTATTAAACCCTTCTCTGTCCCCTCTGATGTGGTGGTATAAGATTTTTCATTGCCTAATCATATACATTTCCTTCTCTTTCACATATGTGTGTATGTGTGCAGAATTACTTCCTGGATCACACTTCTCAGGATTATAACTAATTTTTAAAGAACACTTGGGAGCATATGAAAGAAGGGAGAAAAGCACATCTACTGACTTTTTTAACCTCAAGGCAGTTAGCTCTACCTATACTGTCCCTGACAGATGTTTTGCTGGATGAGTGAAAGATGCCTCAGAAACCTCTCCTGGAAAAAATTCTTTGATTAGCCAGCTGATCCATATCAGTAACTCCCCACTTCTATGCTCAGCACAGAACTATGCTGCTTCTGTGTTCTCTTCATTGCAATTTAAACCCAAGGTTTGCTGCTCAAGTAAATCTAGATGATGAGAAGTGTATTCCCATTTTCCTTCCTAGTGTTCATTTCTGAAACAAGAATTTTCTAAGAAGGTAGGAGAGGGAAGAGTCCAGGGTTCTGGTCTCTTCAAGCAGCTGCTTTCAAGGACTCTAGTGCAGGGTCTGGTCCAGGGCTCTATCTGGGTCTGGGCTCACACCCTCTGCCTCTAACATGACTGCCATCAAGCTTGTTCCAGCCCTTTTGACTCCAGCTTTAGCAAGCACTGAAATTGTGAAGTCAGAAACAAACACACCACTATTTTCTCTTTGCAGGATCAGTTTCCAGCCCTTGTCTTTGTTTCTCAGTTGTGTGGCTCTTAAGTGCCCATCATGGGCACTGTGGGGTCATTAGATCATCAGAGCCATGTTTCACACCCAGGCATCACCTGCAGTTAACTGTAAAATCAGAGCAACTGTAAAATCAGAGACCAGGGGGCACAGACTAAATACAGTTACCTAATGTTCAGTGACAAGGAAGACTGATACTTCTGAGACAATCCAAAACTTGAGATGCTAAAGGAAGCCTGCTGGTGAAATCTCAGCAGGCTCCAGGCACTCACAGGGTGAGATGTCTTCGCACCTCAGCAGAGCAAAGGCAGCAAATAGTTATGCTATCTAGCAGTGGACATCTGACTGATGCTCTGAATCACCTCTGAGCCTTCTCTACATTATAGAAAGGATTTTAAATTTCATTTGACATAGCCTGAATCTCACTAATCAAACATGAATAGCCCTACTCTGCCAGAGCCCCCTTTTCAGATGATTAGGCTCTTTGCAGATCTAACTGCCAGAGCTGGTCCTATGAAAAGAGCAGTAATAGTGAAAGCAGCAATAACAGAAATTCATGTTTCTTTTTGTTGTTGTTTGCTTGCTGTTGACTGCAGAATTCATATCTGTGCTTCAAAATGGTTTAGTGGAATACATTTCATAATAATTCATTGAGCAGCTGATTGTTTTAGTTTATCAGACTTGCTGATGGCAACTACAAATCTACTCTGTTAGGCGAAAAGAAAACTGATTGGTTTAGAGGTTTTTATAGACTTACTGAAATGGTTTATCTCTAATGCATACTGTTCTCCAGCACAGCAAAGTATGTACAGCATTACCTTTACAGCAGGATTTGAGCCTGGCACAGATAGAATATCAGTATTTTAATCTGTTTACTGATAAACAGCATTCTGTAATATGTAGCTTGAGAACATGCAATTCTTTTTTTTTTCTATTGCTTGCCACTGGTGCCCAAGAACTGGTGTCAATTAAATTGTAGATGAGGGAGCCTGCAATCATCTTGATATGCTTCAGCAGTTGTAATTTGGTTAAGTCTCAAATCAATGTTCTGGTTCTTAACATTTCTTGAATGTGTTGAAAATCTAACTTAATTGTGAGAAGCATTTGTCCTGTCTCTGGGAAGTAAACAAAAGGCTTCATTTAGTCTTGAATGATAACAGAATCAACTGAATTTTACTATCTTTTTAATTTCAACGTTTATATTTTTTCTTATATATGTTTTGCAAATAATCATCTTATTTTTTCATTATATCTGTAATTAGGCAGTGGATATGCCTTTTTCTGTTTTCAGCTGTACATGATAAACATATAAAAAAAAAGTTAAACAACTGAGGATGGAGATACAAAGTTAAACTCAGAGGGAAGAAACTGAATGTGAATAGAAAATGTAGCAGATATTGATATCACCCTACAATATCATCTAAGATGTGGAACTACATTTAAAGAGTACTTAAGTACCCTCGTGAACAGAAGATTTTACAAAGGCAATATTCCTTTCTGCCCCAATATTTGGCATGTCTTCTCTTGTTTTCCTCCACTCTAAACCAGCTATCACTGATTTAAGTGCTGATATAATGACTTGTTTCCTTGATCAACAGCTGTTCACAATTAGTTATTGCAGATTATTTCCTCTCTGAACTTCTACTGAGGGTCTAGAGTGCCTTAGACCTTTTTTCTTGGAATGTTTAAAATAATAATTTATCCACATGATTCATATTCATTTATCTCTAAGACTGTGCCATTCTAACACATTGAAAAAAGAGGTGTGAAGTCTGACAGTGATTTTTCTGAGTGTTAGATTTGCAGGCTGTAAATGAAAAATTGTGGTAGGCACCACAACTGAAAGCCTATTAGAAAATGTGACAGAAGGAATTTTTTTAGCCATGATACTCATACTGTATTTAAAAACACAAGAACTAGAATAAAATCAGGGATAGCAGTCAAACTTCTGTGCAATTATTTTTCAATTTGCAGATAAATTTCCTTATGGGTTAATGAAAATCAAAGCAAAGTGCAAATGATAGAGAAGCAATAAAGAGTATCTCACAAAGCTGTTGGATTTCTAAGCTGTTGGATGCTAAGAAATTTATTCATGTCACAATAAACTTTCTTAGAGGAAAATAAATGAAAAATATAAACTATGATGTCATGAGGCCACTTGCTGGACCAGATAAATATTCTTTTTTTCTTTCCAGTCATCACAAAAGGTGACTGTATGCACACTCAAGATAAAACCCGAGTAGAAAAATCCTCTTACCTTTATGCTACTTACTCTGCTTCCTTTTTTCCCTTCCTTTTTTTTTGAATTATGCTAGAGGACAGCTAACCTGGGAATAAGTGCAATTGATGTACATCCTGATTCTACTTGATAGTCTAGAAACAGAAAAATGCAGCTGTTCCAGGAGGATAGCTTGTTCAAAGATCAAAAGAACTACTACTTTAAACTGAGCCCAGCTACAGAAGTAGAGAAATCACAACCTATGGTGTGTGTGTGCTATTAAAAATCCCCTCTTATACCAGAAAAGATTTCAGTTTTGTACTTCATAAACTAAGAGTAAATGAAAGAAGTAAAACTTTTTTTGAAGGTGATGAGGAATTACAAGGTCTCCAACAGAAGGTTCTTACCGAGTACCCAGATGATTTATCAGCTCATTGAAAAACTCTTTAATATAACACGGAAACTTCTATTTTTTGGTTTTGTTGGTTGTGGTGGTGTTTTTTGTGTGTGTTGTGGTTGGTTTTGGTTTTTTTTTTTCCCACTGTGGATGAAATGGGAGCAACTAACAGTGCTGCATTGGCAACTGGAAAGCAGATATAATTTTATTTAATATTACTGAAAGGTGGCATATTTACAGAAATCATTAGCTACTGTTTGTTTTCTTGAAATAAGAGCAGGCATTTGTGATAGGGAGATTTCCCATATTATTTTTCTGTGCTCCAATAGACAGCATTCCTAAAAGAGTACAAATTTTCAAGACTCAATTTCCCATGGTTAGAAAAGCATTTTAAATCCAGGGAGGTAAAAACCACAAATGGCAGCTTCTTGAGGCTGTTTGCCAAGGGCCTTGGTTTATCAGCACATTAGGAAGAGTCTCTAACTTCTTTAAAGATTTAAATATCCAGGCCATGTGACTGGATATGCAGATATTAATGACTTACACCACACACCAGGTAAAATGTCTCCATGCATGAGGTGGACAAAGTTGTCAAAAAATGAATGACTTTGACTTGAAATAAATTAATAGTAGTTTACCACAAATTGCATAAGCCAATAATAAAATTAATTCAGGAACTGTTTGCTCTCACCAGATGTGTGCCTGGCATCCTTTGTACTTATATGGATTTCAGTATAATTTTTCAGATTTTTTTCCTTTTCCTTCCTAACTTACAGAAAAGCATCAACTCACAAGGATGGCACTTATTTTCTGGTCTGGTCTTGCAAGTGCCTTTCAAAGTAGATGCAGCCCAGGAAGAACCTCCTGTACTGCAGGATGTGACAAGTTATTCCAGTCAGCCCTATGAAGAATTAGTAAACAGTAGTAATACAAAAGCAAGCCAGGGCAAATCAGACCAGAGCTTTTTTCAAAACCTGAGTAAAATCTGTTAAACAATGCCAATACACAGCTTATCACTGCGTGGTATATGTCTCATTAAAAAGGAAACACAGAAATAAGACACAATAAATTACCTGTGGTAAAGTGAAAATTGGCATCAGACAGAAATCACACCATTGTGAATTCAGATTTTAAAAGAGCAAAGCAGATTGGCTCATTTGGAACTGTAATTCTATGTATATCTCATCATTGCATAAAAGGAATGTGAACATCAAGAATGGAAGTAGATGCGATCCTATCGGAGCATTGTATGTAGGGTTTATTGCAACACTCCCAGCATCCTCTGATGCACTTCCATTCTTGTAATTCCAATTATTTACCTATCATTTAAGACTCTCCATAATTCATACTGTCATGTGTTGTAGCCTATTATGTCACTGTGATACCATAAGGATTTGATCAGTGACTGAGCTGCTTTAACTCAATTAAGTATACTAGACAAACTGTGGGATACTCTAAGTTTTACAGAATTATTTTTAACCATGACAAGATGACACATCATTGTCTCTTGACTGCTAACCTAGATTGGATGATACCAGCTGATAGTGGAGGCTATCTCAGATGACATGTGCACACAGCCGTAATCGAGAATGCATCATGCTATTAAGCTCCCACAATTGCTTTACTGCTGTTATAAATGTCAGTTCCAACCTATGATAACAAAATTTTCACAGCAGGGCTGCTACTCACACTTCTTTGGACATTGAGACTCATTTTTCTAGCAGCCTGAGTATTCTGAAAATGTACAGAGATGAGAGAGTCTGAGTTTCTTCTAAGTAAGTCTTACCCCAACAAGTTTAGACACAAGCTGAGATCCATCTTGCAGTCCTGAAAAGTGTACATTTGCATTGCTTCTATAGAAATT
>WBNO01023635.1:0-13454 GCA_013400575.1 Peucedramus taeniatus | reverse complement strand
GAAGAGGCCTGAATACAGTGTAGGGATGGTATTTGATAACCTGAAACAATTTTCGTATTTAAAAGACATTCAAATCAATTTGCATAAAATATTTAACAGTAACTATAAGTCTTCCTAAGAAAATTTATTTCTGGGGAAAGATTCTCTTCAGATAGTGCAGGACTGTGAGGCACCTTTGTTGGATAGTTGGAACAGATAAAACTTTTTGTTTGAAAGGAAGAGCTCCAGGATGCTGCAGTACAACACTGCCTCTCTAAGATGTTGGTCAGTAATATTGCCTAACTGCATATTCATGCTTTTGTTTGGCAAATGTGAGTCAAATTGGAGAACACATCTGCCCCAGACATCTGGATTCTTAATCTAAATGTGGTTAGAGTGGAAAAATTGTGCATAAAACTGATAAATACGTAAATACTCAAAATTCTGGTCTTAAGCTGCAGCAAAAGAGTGAGGTCTTATTGTGATGTGATTTAGTCTGACAGCTACACAGTCAACAGTGTTGGTTTAGGACCAGCTCCAGTGTCACATCTGCAAACACGTAGACATGTGTTGTACCACTGTAACTAAGAGAATATCTTTAATAGTAAACTAATGAGTCATTGTTTTAGTGCTTTAGGTAGTTTCTGGTGGATCACTGTGGCTTTCCATAGTGGCAACAACCAGTTATTTATCTTTTAAATGGATTATACTGAATATTCTAGAAGGATACTTGTAGAATACAGTACAAAGCACAACTTAGTAGCAAGCAGGACAAAATTTAAAATGTAACCTGTATATAGGTTACAACAAGGGCACATCTGGACCATCATCTGTTCTCCAACATTGGCCAGAAGCAGATGGAAGATAATACTGATTTATTTTGCCTCTAGAACTTTGCTTGTGATTCTTCTGTATCACTTTAATGTAGTAAGGACCTCTTTGTAGCACTTACTATGCAGTGTGTTGAGAAAGAAACTTTGATAAGCAAAATTAAAAACAGTGGCGTTCTATAAATAATATTAATTATTTTTCTAAGGCAAATGACTTTTGTATTGTGTTTTGCCATCAGATAAAGTTTAAAAACCTATCAGTCAGTTCTCAGAATTGAGAGGTTTGCAGATACTGTCCAATAACAAGTAAGATTTTATTATTCCTGAGAGAAATTCAGCTCAGTGCATGTGTCATATGATTCAAATTCTTGGAAATATGAAGGTTACATGAGATAGCATTTTTCATATTTTATGCTCATATTTTATGCTCTCATATTTTATTCATAGTTGAAAACTATGTTGCTAAACATCTTTATTTTGGAGGGTTGCAGTAAATTTCTCTCCTTTTGGACTTTTATTTCATGACCTGTCTTTTGTTACTCAGTTTAACATGCATTCCTGGAAGCAGAGGCTCAGAACTCATGTTTCAAAAACAGCACTATTTTAAAATATTTAAAAGTATTTTAAAGCATAGAAAATTGGACATGAAGAGAAATAATGGGAGTTTAACAGGCCCATACTTAATTCTATTAGTTCATCAGTTATTACCAGTTTGAACTTTCTCATCATGTTAGATGTAGTAATCGTATTAATTACATGGGGGAAAAAAGGAGATTCCAGTGTTTTAAGGCTTGGGCTTCAAGTTTCCAGATTTAATTTTGTATTGTTATGAACATGATTTTGTTGGGGTTTTTTTTGGTCACATCATATGGTTTCTCTGACACATGATTTCCAAAAAGTAGAAATAACAACATTATCATCCTGCTGACTTTTTAGAGGTCCACCTATAAAATTCTGGACTTAGTAAAAGAAGTTGCTATTCCTGAATCTTTCTGGTAATATCTTTTTCCCAAGAGATTGCACAGTACCAGAATATCTTTGCAGTGACATTGAGCTGATAGTGCTCACATAATTTCTCTAGAAAACAAATGGAAACACACTGTGAAAGATTGTATTGTCGATCAGTTTTCATTTTTCCTTTCTTTGCTCTGAGGAACATACTGTTTGTTATACTCATCATAGGATGGCTGCAGAGTCCTGGGAGATTGCAGTCAAGGGTGTCTCTTTGTGGAACCCAGAGAACAGAGTTGCTTTCTTTGCAGAGCTGTGTGTGTCTGTGTCATGGAGTAGGTGTGTGTGTGTGTGTGTGCTGCTCTCGTGGCACTGCCAGCATCTCTACCCTGCTGGAGGGCCAGTCAGCATTCCCTACACTGCAGGTGTCAAGGGAGGTGACCCCTTTGGCATGGCAGTAACCATTCCTTGGGCCAGGACTCTCCCTGTGTAGGTGACAGTGTCCAGGTAATTCCTTGTGGCATCCTGGGGGATGTTAATGTGTGCACTGGTGTCCCCAGCGAGGTGTCTGGCTGATTCTGCATGTGTGCCCATGCCACAGCGGGGTTGTCTCCAGTTCTGCTAAACTGCCTCTGTGGTTTTAGCAAGGATAAGTTTTTGATGACCAGGCAGCAGAAAACCATGGCTGCTTTTCACCCTGGGGCTGTGCCAGCAGTGCTGTTCAGGAATGAGCTCGTGTGTGGCAGGGAAATTCCTAAATTGCTGTTTTCCTGCAGGCTTCCGAGACCCTACTTCTGTTAATCTTGACTTCTGCATGGACCTGCCCTGCATAACTATTGCACAAGATTGTTACTTAAGGAAAGGAAAAGAGAGGGATTAGCAGAAATGAGAGTCCCATGGCGTGCTGTCCATTCCTGTATCTGCCTTCAGCTTCCCTCCCTTCCCTCCTGGCTTCTGACCACAACACGTGGTGTTCACACACTTCCTCCTGCCTCCTCCATATGTGCATGTACACATATGCATGTGCAATCCAGAGCAGGACCAGCCTTGTTTTAAGGGTCTTTGCTCAATATTATATAAAAATATCAGATGATTGGGGGGGTGTTGGTTTGAATACAAGAGCAAGCAGAACTGCAGGTGAGCAGTGACCCCAGCAGCTCCTCTGGCTGTTTGCAGCTTTGGGGCTCACAGGGGATTTTCCCTGAGCAGCTCCCTGGCCATGGGTGAGGAGGGTGGTACAAACCCATCCATGCCAGATAGGTCTCTGTGCTATTGAGCAGCTGGAGCAGGCTTTACTCAGGCTTTACTCTACATGGATGTCTCCTTGTTGCTGGCCTTCTGTTCAACCCTCTCACATTTGCTGCTGGTGCAGGATGTGCTCCCCTGTGTTTGCTCACATGCAGGTATCTCACTGAAACCATGGAGCTCCTTGGAGTGTTGACATGGTGAGCTTTGGCTGCTCTGAAGTGATCATTACTGTTAATTGTGGCCTTGTGGTTGCCAAGTGTTCCTAATAACTCCATGTTCTGAATATTTTTGGTTGTTGTGATGAAAAGCAGACGTGTTTGTACGCTGCTCACTGCTGTAAATAAAACAAGTCTGGGTTAGGAATTGTGTTCTACTGCTGTGCAGTTGCTCTCCAGACTGGCTGGGAAAGAGGTGAGCTGATGAAAGGTGGTAAAAAATGAACCAAAACAAAAAGTCTTTCATGTTGGAAAGAATAGGCACTTTGCTAATATAACAAGCTATGTGAAATCAGTGACTTCTGTTTTTACAGGTTTTTTTTAGCTATAAAAATAAGGAAGTACCACATGTAATTTTGGTTTTATCTAAGATGTTAGGTATGTTTATAAAGTGTATTACACTACAGGTCCATCATTCCTTATAGATATGTGTATAACACTGTTATTTATGCATATATGCACTTCATCTGCTCTGAGTGCCATTTAATGTGTACAATAAGGGGCAGAACATTGCATGGTATTGATTTGCTGTACCCATGCAGTGACTGTACCACTGTGGCCACACATGTGCACAGCCTGTTTTTAGGAAAAGGAATTCCTGTGGTGTCTGATCTTCTTTCCCCTGCACTTCACCCTTCAAGTACCTGGTAAGCCCATGTAGAGAAGCTGCAGTGAGACATCTCTGCAAGGTGTGCTGCCTTGGCCACCAGGAGAAACATGCCAGATGGACAACTGCTTTGTTGTTTCTATAAGGAATTTTATGAAGCTTCTAAGTGTTTGATTTTACAGGAATTTGCATAAAAATTACTAATGGGTGGCTGTAAGAGCCTCATTATTTTTCGCATGCGGTCATTTCTGAAGCAGAAAGAGGATGGAATATCCAAAGTCTTATAATCATTTGGCTGCTGTCATGTTTGCATAACCTTTGCTTTAAACAATTGAGATCTCAGCAGCTTGCATTCAAAAACTGAAGTGTGGGGCTGAGATAAATACCATAAAACACAGGCCAGTTCTGGGTTTTGTCAGTATTTTGTGTAAACTTTGACAAATGCATTAATATGACAAACAAACAGTAGTGAACTGTGTGACATTTTAGAGTGATTTCTAAGGAAAAAAGCATAAGGATCAATTTCTTTAAAGTAAAAGACTTACTTCTGCTGTTACATTAAAAGTGTGTGCCATTATAGAACAAGAACACAAAATAAAGGTGTAAACAAAAGAACATTTGACAGTCTGCGTGTGTTGTAAAAAAATTCTTGCAGCTGTTGACATTCTTTTTCAATATTACAGCCCAGAATTATGACTTAAATTAATTGGCTTTTAGGATTCATGGAAAATGCCATGTAAACATGCTTTAATGAGGATTAATTTTAGTAATTCCCTCCCTTTACTTAGTCACAGGGGCAGGCTTTGGTATCTAGTGATCCAACAAAGTATTTAAAAATTACCTAATGTCTATAGATAAAACAAACAAACAAATCCCACAACCCCCTTTCCCCACCTTTTCCCTAATTCTTGAACTCTGAAGTCCAAAACTCTGCTTGGGAGCTAAGAATTGGAATTGGAAGTGCATGTTTAACAGTCTAAAGTTCCACAGTGTTTGTAAATGAACAAATTGATTTGATTTTCTATACAGATTATTTGACTTTTGAGGACAAAAGCAGCTTCTTTTGATTAAATTAAGTCCTTTAGTCAGTTGAACACCATGAAAACCTTTACTTGGAATGTGAATTGATTAAACATCACTTTAGAGAATACAAATCCTTTGTTATACATAAGTAAATTCCATACAATTGGCATGTAATATTCTCTATCCCTTCCAGGTATATGGAATGAAATATCTTTCTAAATCTTACTCTAACTGTAGTATTAATAATAATACACTTAAAATCAACTCAGATGATGAATGTGCCATGATTTTCAGCACTTCTTCTTTAGAAACTTCATATTTTTCCTTGTCTGCATTATAATACTCTGTAATATTCTCATTTCCAAATTCAAGATACAACCTGCCCATGAAAACTGTAGGTGTCGGAACTGATTAATTCAAAATCAGTCCAGCCAACCATATTCAAACCAATTTAATTATAAGGTATTTTGTAGAGATTTTCATCAAAATTAGGTATGTAGCACCTCTGTTATTGTTAAAGCAATGATGAGTTTTGACTGCATCATCACAGTCACGTCTCATTGTACAAATGGGCTCCAGCAGATGACACAGCAGCATCATGCTGATGCTCCCAGCTCTCACCCTGTGAATTCCTTTAGAAAATGCATTATTTTAGTTTCTGTGCAGAGGAGAAGATTTGAAGAAGGAGAAGGGTGGTAAGTAAGATTAATTGAAATTTTTAGTAAGTTGTTGACTAGCAGCACCTGGCAAGATGTCTCACAGGACTTTACCAAGAGCTGCGCTCCTAAGTGTCCCTGAAAAACAGGAAAGAACAAGATCTAAAATTTTAGCAGCATAAGGAACTTGGACAAAAAGTGGCCATCAACACGAGCATGGTACTGAAAGAGAAGGTAAGGGGTACTGTGGGATTCATGTCAGATGTGATAGTGAAGGTCTTTCTGAAAGCTTGAGGATTTCTTTGCTACTTAGAGCTGCAGATGAGATAAAAGAAATGAGAAGATGTCAAATGCATCAGGATATCTACTTATATTTCTTGTTGGGAAGAGACACATAAGAAATACTTATCATTGAGTCATCACATTTATTGTACATGGCTGATAGTTCTTGCTGATACAGTGTGTTTCATTCAGTGTATGCACTAAATAATGCCACGCTGTCCAGAAATTATCTGTTGATCTTCAGAATTGTGTTCTGCACTCATTTGGTGATTTGCTTGTGTGTTCTCTGGAATTGGAGTCATGCTGGTTTTAGGATGCCAAAGCCATTGCTAATGCTTGAACTTCTCAGTTTTGTTTTCACTGCCCATTCTTTTTTATCCAGCCATTGCAATCTGGCTCATCCTTCTGAAAGCTCTAAATATGAATTGTGAGGAAAGAATTTCAAACAGTGTGACTATAGTTGGGACTTAGAACTTCACCAGTATTTCACTGTACCCCAAGGTACAGAAGTTTTATTAAACTTCTCCTTGCCATTTACTGTGATTACATAGCAGAACTACCCTTTCTGCATTTTTTTTCTTGAAATGTCAATGAAATAAGAACAAAACAGGTGTTTGGAACAAAACCTTCTGGAAGGAAGACCAGATAGCCTAGGAGAAGATTTGTCAGGGTTTTAAAACAGATTAACGGGCAATCCAAAATCTGGCAAAGAAGGCTTTCTCTGTGGCTAGTTAGCTGGATTTTGCTACTAGCAGTGATTTAGAAGGCTGTGGAACAGAAAGGGATTGTACCAAGATTTCCTAGAATTTGTAGCAAAGAAAGAATTTTGCTGGAAGGCAATGCTAGTACACTTCTGCTTCTTTGGTCCACACAGCAAACTCAAGGATGTCTTCTTTCCTCTGGTTGTGTTTGCCCTGCCAAACAGTTTTTACGGAGATCAGGATTTTTTTTAAGACCATCCAAACATGCCTCTTCAGCTAGATGACCAACTAGTATGTTTTGGGAGTTTACTTTTTCACTTATGTAACCAAAGTTGGAGGAATTACCTTCTGGAATTCTAACCTTCTTGTTTCTTGAAGTAATTTAAAAATCCCAGAGAAAAGTATCAATTCAGCAAGCTTTAAGGCTGAAGGATTCTGAGGGTAGTTCTATAATTGCCAGTTCAAAATTGGTTTACTGTTTCTTCCATTGTCTTTATCTCTTACAAAAGATGCTTTATGCTTGTTTTCACTCGGGTTCTTAGAAAAGCAAACATTTCTTTAATAATCAAGAAATTCAATTTTTAGTGTTTCATAAGAAACAGTTCCCACGTCTCTTGTGCATTGAAACACCAAAAAGTGTAAGGTTTCAAATAAATTCTCTATCTGTATGAAAGAGGTAGCTGCTGTCAAAGCACTGAAAAGTACAATCAGAAAGTTTAAAATACTTAACGTTAAGTTAAATGAAAATACTGTATTTTCTATGTTTTCCTTTTTCATAGTTTAAATATTTGTATTAGAATATATATTTTGTTGACAGATGCTGTCTTGGAGGGAGCACTTTACTAAATCAAGCAGGCTTGAAATCTCTGAATCTCTTGGGCTTTTCAGGCTTTGTACCAACATTCTTTCTTGATCACACAGATTTGATATGTTAATCAAGGTGGACACTGCTGTACAACATGCTACTTA
Organism: Peucedramus taeniatus; assembly: GCA_013400575.1. NCBI lineage: Eukaryota > Metazoa > Chordata > Aves > Passeriformes > Fringillidae > Peucedramus > Peucedramus taeniatus. The sequence continues at coordinate 5,993 of WBNO01023635.1, read as the reverse complement.
ATCATGCACAACATATGTCTTTCAGTTTCCCAAATTTGCTTTGAGTATTCTTTTCTATGAACTATTTATCCTTGAAATTACTTTATCCCTGGATTTTCTTTTCTCCAGAAAAAATGGGATATTTCTGATGACTGCTCTAGTAATATGATTTTTTTTATGATGTGTAGCGTGCCTAATTCTGGTTGTTGTTTCAGTGTTGGTTTTTGGATTAAGCAACTTCTACAACAGCTTCCATTAATGTTGTTAAAACTGCTCTACTCTTTGAAACATAACTGGAGATTTACATTCCAGCCTGTTAAGGAGCAGAGAGGTCTGGCAATGGAGTTGGCAGCGAGGGATTTTGGGTTCTGTCAAGTTCACCAGCACAACTAATGCAGTGTGTCATCTGTGCCTGAGCGTGGAAAAGCCCTCTCTGGCTGAGTTTGAGATTCAGAGCCTTTGAATCAGAATTTCCTCAGCAAAACCCACAAAACGCCGCTTGTCATCCTTGAAATTCTGCAGCCATTGCAGGTCATCCCAGAAATATCCTCTTCCAGCAGCTGACACTTGTTTCATGGATCCAGAAATGGGGCTGCACCATCAAAGCTGATCCAAGAAAACTTCTTCCAGGAGCAGCTGGTCAGTGTCCTTGTGTTGTCCTTTGGTGCAGCTGTACACAGACCATCTGGTGCCCCTGCCAGAAGTGTAGGAAAGCTTTTCAGTAATATCAAGGTTGGCTTAAAAAGCCCAAAACTGTCCTGCAGCAAGATGTCAAATACATGAAGAGACCCCGTTTTGGGCAGTTGGTGGAAAATGACTCTGCCAGAGGCAGTGCTACAGCCAGGCAAAGGTGGGATTGGGTTCCCAGGAGCACCTGCCAGAACCCTGTGGATGCATTGAACACAGATAGAGATAACTAAAATTGGCATCAGCTTTCTTACCAATAATTTCTGTCTGTGCTGGTTGAGCACGCTCTTTTATCTTTGTATATTTATTTAGGTTTTTTGGGATTCTTTCAGTTGTGCTCTCTCCTGATAGTGTCTTGGTTCAGATCCATAAACTTTCTGATTGTTTTTTTCTTTTGCCCATGCTATAACTCTTTGTGAGACTAATATTATAGGATTTTTGGCTTGGTTTGAGGTGTATAGCACAGCACAGTGCTGTCTGTATGTAGTTCATGTTTCCACATGGAGTTACCCTGTCCCTTGTACAGAACTTTCTCTTTGGGAGGCTCAGGAGGCTCTTACAGTCCGTGTCTACCAGACTGTGATGCCAGTCAGCAGCAGTCCTGCCCTCCAGTGTATTTACCACTCTCCCAAATTTGATGTCAGTCAGAAATGTGATGAAGATGCATTTTGTGACAGTTTCCATGTTGTTAATGAAAGCGTTCACCACAGCATCAGGTCCTGAAAGTAGGATTCAGAACCACCTGCCTGTTAAACCTGGAGCCTGACAGTGCAGTCAGTTTTCCACTCTTTCATCCAGGCTTTCTCTCCCAGCTTGTCTCCAAGGTGAGCCTGCAAAAGACAGGCTGCTCCTTCCTCAGATACAGAGCTTGGCATTTCATTGAAGAAAATGATCCTGTTTTCCTTGGTCAGCTGGTTTTTTGTGTTCTAAATCACTTTCATGTTCTTCCTGTGTCTGGAAATGCTCTCTATGAGGACTTGCTCCCTACTGTCCAGCCTGTAGCTCCCCCAAACCTGTTCCTTGCCTTTTTTGAATTATTGTCGCAGGTTTTATTTCTGGTTCCCCAGAAAATCAAGAGACTGAGTCTCCCAAGGGGAAAACCTCGGGAATTAGAAGTTCTCATTCCTAAGATGATGTCATTGAGGGCTCCTAGCATAGATAAAAAATTATTTTGCTATCACGTGCTATTCAGTGGAAAATTTTCAGTGAGCCCTACTTCCAAGTTACATTTCATCAGACACTGTTCAGTTTCTCCATGGTGAACCAGACCCAAAATCTTTTGGTAACTGATTTGAACTGAGCTCATTTGAACACATTACATGACAGAAGATGGATGTAAAATTCCATTTCTATCCAAATGTTATTCTTCTAAAGTGAAAAACTGATTTTTCAGTGAATCACTTTACATACCCATATAAATGTGATTTTTTTGTTTTAGGAGTTTGTTCCTGTTAAGTTGTAAAAATTGTATAGAATGTGCTCTGATGATGTGATGCAATTTTATTAAAAGTATGTGAAATTGGAAAATCACATGAAACTTAGAAAAGAACAGTAAAATTAAGTTAAGCAAGGTGAATGTATTTCTACATATTTAAAAGTTTATGACTTTGCTTCAAAATTTAGGAGAGGAGATGCTGCTGGGAGTAAGGATGTGTCCTGTGTACTTGTGAACTGATTTGTTAATATGTAACTGGACTATACTGTTATATGGCATCTATTTTAATAGTTCTTTTAATGTCTTAAGCATTTCTCTGTTGTTCCTGAACTCAATTAAACAGGCTGTCTGTACAGCAGTTTACAGAGTATCCTATGTTAGTGTTTTGCAGTGGCTGCAGAACTGTTTGGGTCAACCAGGGCTCCAGGAGTACACTGCAGTTCCTAGATAGATTGGGAATTAATCACCCCCTCCAACTGAGCAGTTAATGGATATTGATCACTTTTTTATCATGAATTGCAATGTATTCTATCATTTGTGTGTTGTTTGTCAAAACTTTTTACAAATTGCTGTGCAGGACCTTGTATCACAGCTGGTGTAGTTTAAGGTTTGGACAGAGTCACTGTGAATGAAGCCCTGCTGTGAAATAAAAGTCAAAAGGCATCTTGGCATCCCAACCATTTCCTTGGGAGAAGATTACAGCCTGAGTATGTTGAACTTTATTGCCATGGGCCTCATGACAGTATTCAGAAACATGCATGGCATTTCTGTTAAAGAAACTCAGATGTGCTGAGACGCGAGGGATGGCATTCTTGTTTTTATCAGTATCTTGCAAAAAAAGTTGCATGTTTTTAGGCTTCTGGGGTATAGAAAAGTACAGTGACAAATGTGTAATTTATGCACATAAAAATTGAGGTTCCTGATCTCTTAAATGTAATGTGTAACGAGGAGGAGGAAATTACTAACCTCAAGCCTAGACGGAAATGTATTTATTGAGAAAGTGTGGGGGTTGGGGGGGCTTGACAGCTCTTCTTTGAGTGAAATGTTGTTTCTTGTTTTCACTTGCTGTGAGATCAGGAGTAGTATGGGACTGCACAGGGAAAATCTGTTGCATTTGCTAGCTTGTGAATGTGTGGAGTAAAGCAAAAGCAAACTTAAAATAATTGAGCACTACATGCTTGTGCAATTGATCTAAACTGCCTTGATTGATTCCTGTTCTTTATAGCCCTATGCTTCAAGGGCAGGCAAACTTATGATGATTCAGGGCCAGGTGAAGACAAACATGAAGTTCCTCAGGAAGTAAAATACCTCTAAAATAAAACTGTATCTCCTGCCTGGAATGGCAGCTCTACAATATCTTGCATCCTGTTGCTGACGGGATAGGTTCCTTAATTAAATGGTCACTGCAAAGGCTTCTGATCAGGCAGAAAGACCACAAAGTCAAAACAAATCAGTGAGGATTCTCCTGGGCTGGGTGCTGTTCCTCTGTCTTCTGGCACTGGCATCACTGTGATGGGTATAGAGGGTGAAGAGACTATTACATGTGGCAGAACTCATAGCACGGGTCAAGTCTGTGATCTGGACTGTGTTCAGTTATTGCTGTCAGTCCAGGTAGCAGTATGGGAGGCTGCTCATCAAAAGCCCACAGATCTGATCAATGTTAAACCTGGAAACCATAGACAATAAGAGTGTCCTTGTCTTGTTTTTACTAACTGTAAATCCCTGCAGCAGTGTTTCAGCAGAACAAAAATAAAATTAAAAGCTTTTGTTAATGAGCGACACATAAAACGTATGAGGGTCATTTACGAAGGAAGAGTTGGGTTTTGCAAATTAATACTTTTGGAAAGCTCTTTATATTCTTATCAAGACAAGAAGTTTTAAAAATAATGAGAATTTTGTTAGGGCAGTATCTTCCAAGTTTTGAGTTTTGTCTTGTAGTTCTGTCAAAAGATAAGGCAACAAGTAGTCAGCTCTATGGACTTTCTCAGTATGGCTGCTTTTCTCAGGTCCTAGAGAAGTTCCACTTAATAAATTTGTAGCTGCTTCAATAAGGTTTGATTTCACCTTTGTCAACAAAAAAAAAGTTTGATCCCACTGTAAAGCAAAGCAGCAGCTGGCATTGATGGTGGCTTCACTAGACAAAGCTCTATATGAATATTAGCAAGAAAGTAAATGCACATAATTTTCACTGAAAAAAGTAATTTTGCTTATGATTCCAATAAGAAGATTTAAACTTTTTTGTGGTTAATTATGTGATGCTGGTAAAGGTAATATACGTGATTATTGTCATATTGGCATCTATTTCAACAAACTCTATTTTTAACTGTGGCTTTATCTGTGAAGTTAAAACTTGTAAGTTAAATACTTTAAAAAGTTATTTTGGAAATTCCAAGTAGGACTGTGTTTTTTCAAGACAGCATATAATTATATTAGTTATAATCAGATATTGTTAAATTGTCAGTTTATTTACTTGCATTTTTGATTCTGCAAAGATTGAATATAAAGGACATTGATGGTAACATCAGTTTGCATAGAAGAGGTTTTCTTTGATCAAAACTCATTTGTAGTAGTTCAATAGCATTAATTTTGTATTTGTAGATGAATGAATAAAATCTATGCAGCTTATCCAATGAAAATGAAAAATAACCTCATTAATATTAAAGTATAGTTATGAATAACATTGCTGTTCTACCTGATGAATCTCTATTCATTTTAGCAAACAAAATAGTTTTTTCTAAGCTGGACTGTTGAATTCTTTTACTGCTTTAGACAAAAGTAATAGCTTGTGCATTAGGATTGACAGTTCATGTTTCAAAAATATAAACTGCATCAATAACAAAAATTCTGTGATTCAGTAAAACCCTGCCCACATAATACATCTGTAAGAACTGGGATTAAAACCTGACACCAATGAAATAATCTGTTGAATTTGTAACTATTTCACCTGTAATTTGTAGCTGATGTTCTGCACATAGTTACACATGCTGACTTAACAGTTCTTGGGTTAGTGCTTTAAAAACACATTTGACCCTAAAGTTTCTGGCTTTTTTTTTTTTTTCCTGGTTTAATTTTGAGCTTAGTCCTGCAGGGTGATGAATGCTCTTTGTATGCCTGAAAATTGACTTCAGTTATTCTCAAGAGGGACAGTGCAGTGTTGAGCAGCATTTTTAACAGAGCATGCACGCATCCTACTGTGCTGCCAAAAAGGTATGGATCAAGTGTTGCCATGTTCAGCTTTTTAGTTTGGATGCATTCACTGCATGCTCCAGTGATTTCATGTGATAGTCAGGCCTATGGGGAATTCCATGTACTTGTGGTGTTCCTGAGTGTAAGGCAAAATTGGATCCCAAGTTTTTGGCATACTCTGATTTCTGCAGATTATTAAAAATGTGGTGTCTGTTTTGAAAAGCTTAGTGTCTAAAGCAGAATGGGTTTCAATGCAGGAAGATACTGTATCAGGTAGCAGTTAATGAGACTGTCAAGATTAATTTGAGAAGAAAATTCCACATCATATGTTATCTAGATGTTCCATACATGTCTTCTACATTTTTATCATGTGACTAAGAGAAAGCAAAAATCCCTAAGTGTACGTTGTTTAATGCAGGAAGAGAGGTAATTCTTGTGCACTGTCACTGTGCTTCACTGGCTTGGGCTTGCTCTTGTGGGATTTCAGAGAGGGCTTAACATCCTTCTTGAACCTGTGTGTCCAGGAGTGGATCAGGGAAGATCTTTTCCTGGGATGATTTTTCCCAGCTGTTCGTCACTGGGACCATACTGCAGAGGGCATCTCAGCTTCATGATGGTGTACAGTTCATAATGGTGTACAATTCATGATGGTGTGCAGTTCCTGATGGTGTGCAGTTCATAATGGTGTACAGTTCATAATGGTGTA
>WBNO01023607.1:0-37086 GCA_013400575.1 Peucedramus taeniatus | reverse complement strand
TATATATATATACACATATATTCATGCACATCCACATGCATTTTATACATTCCATGGTGTTAAGGGAATGTATTTTCATAAGGAATCACACTGTGCAGTGTTTGTCCTTGTCTTAGCTGCATCCTGAACTAAAACAAAAATCAATGACCAGCACAAATTTCTAACACTGAAATGATCCCATTCTTCTCCTGATTGACAGGGCATACTTCATAAGGCTTAAAACCAACTTCTTGCAAGCCAGGTGGGGTGACTTGATAAGAAAGTGGAATTTAAGGCAATTAAGTGCAATCTGAGCCATGAGAATATGTTTGCAGACTGCAATTCCACACCAGCTGTTTTCAATGACATTCCAACCATACAATGAAGATTTTACAAACCGCATTTATTTAAGGGTTGAATTTTCTTCTGTGTGTTGATAATACGCTGTCTGAGAGACTGAGTAAATTCAATCTATGAATGAACATGATGAGATGAATTAAAATTAATGAACAGAAATCAGCTGCTCTTTGAGCAGGATGAATACAGGTTTCAGTGAAACACCTGCACAAGCAGAACATCAAAATAGAGAAGAGTGAAGCATGAAATCTCATACCTGACTTGTGACTTTAAAAATTGTGTCAAAAGGATATATTAAAAAAGTTTGTATTTCTAGCATGAAAGTATCTAACAACTATATATCTATTTATATCTGTTCATAAAGCATATATGTGTTCCTGTTTTGATCTCAACTGTGTCATTTTTCAGTGTAGCTGTACCAGCTGAGGTAGTAGAGACAAAGACTTTACCTCTTCCAAGAGTTCACTGAACATTGTAATTCAACAGGTATTAGAGGCATCGATGATACCCATTTTAGAAAGCCAAGGGTGAATGATGGTGCTGGCGAGTCCTTTTCTTTCCCACTCACTTCGCATTTTCTTGAATTTTCTCTCCTGAAAATTCCTGGGATTTAATTTCTTTCTGGTAGAAAAGACATGAATAAGGTGAAGAAAACACAGAGAAAACTCCTGTCTTTTATATCTACAATAACTTTTTTATGCCTGTGCTTTATGTCTTTTATGTAGGCATTTTGTTGATTGTGGGCAGTAATACACGTATCTCTGGGAAGCAGAAACATTTGGGTTTTAAACAAGATGAAATGAAATGTGTTGCTTTGTGCTAGAGAAACAAAGAAAATGCAGAGGTTGTGGGAGTATTTAGTGTTGCTGTCCTGAGCCTTTGTTTTGTAAGAACAAGAACGGGGAATTGAAGTAAACAAAATATTTGAACCTGATCCTGCAATTCCTACATGGGCAAAATTCCCAACAGTCCCAAGGGAAGTTTTGTTTGTGTTGGGCAAGCCGGATTTGGGCCCATTGTTTCCAGTTAGGAACCAAACTGGTGTTTATTATCTTGTGATAGACATCTCATGGGCTTAACAGCTCAGACTCCTCAGCCCCTTGTCTCTGAATCTGGAGGAGTGAGTGACTGCCTCACTTTGCCCCTCCTTCAGGTGTAGCTACAGTCCAGAGGATTTAAAAAATCACTTTCTTCAGTAATGCTTAGCTTCCTGTAACACTCCTGCCTCCCTCCTCCTGTTGAATTTAAAGGTCATGGCTTTTGGCTTGCATGTGTGTGATAAGAAGGGTGGTACTTTCAGCTTGCTTTCCTCTGGTATTAATAACTATACAAGATGAAGAGCAGTCAGCAGGCTTCCCAGTATGACATTGTCTTCACAAGCATATGCAGTTCATCCAGGATAAAATTACCAGCTGATGGTTGTGCAGTTGGTGGCCTCTCTGTGAATGGACCCAAAACATCCTTGTTCCTAATCAGGAGGACTAAACCTGGAAACCCTTCTTCTCTGAGGGATCTTTAGAGAGAAAAGTAAAATCCACCTTGAGTTTTCCCTGTTGCAGAGACAAATAGAGCTAAGTCTTTCCTGATAAAGGATTTTTTGCTACTTTAAGAAATCATTAATATTACAAATGCCTTGTGCAATTCTATTTGCAGATTGCTGATTTTGGACTCTCCAACCTTTATCATAAAGACAAGTTTCTGCAGACCTTTTGTGGAAGCCCACTGTATGCTTCTCCCGAAATAGTTAATGGACGGCCTTACAGAGGCCCAGAGGTAAGAAGGGTCAGTTTTTCTGTGGTGGTATGGGGATGTCTTTGATGATAATGTTCTTGAGAGGGAGTCTTCATGCAAATGTTACTGTACATGTGAGTTCAGTTGGGTCTGTCCCATATTTGAGGTTCTTAAGCTGCTTCACTTTTGTTTATATTCATTGCCTGTGGGTGGTTAGTGAGATGTTAGATACCATTTTGCCCAGCAGCAGGTGCAGCTGGACATGATGCTGCTCTTGTGGTGCTAATGGCATGGAGAAGGGCAGGGATCAACTCTCCGGGGCTTCACACATGTTGTGTTTGTATTTCAGGTTGACAGCTGGGCTCTCGGTGTACTGCTTTACACTCTGATTTATGGAACGATGCCCTTTGATGGCTTCGATCACAAAAATCTTATCAGGCAGATCAGCAGTGGAGAATATCGTGAGCCAACACAGACCTCAGGTATGAAAAAGGAGGGAGAGCCATGTACTGAGCTGACAGCAGTTCAGAATGGAGCATTTTGTTTGGCCCCTTCCAATATGTTACAGTGTCATATTAGAATGATGCACACCAAAAAAAAAAAAAAATCTAATTCTCCTACTGAGTTCATCTGCTATAAATTCCCATCTGAGTACAGCACTTTCCAAAAGCCCTTTTGAAATTAAAGTTTTGTAGTAGATAGATTTTGCTGCCTTGAGAAGCTGTAATGGGCTCTTTTAAGTAGATCTGTGGCAGTGGAAGGTCTGTTAGCTATTGCAAGTGGAATCAGACAAGCTGTAAACTGGTACAACATACTGGTACAGATCAGTCCTCTCACTACGCTGTGGCCTACCACAAGCAGAGAGAAGGTGAGTGGTCAGAGCAACACAGTCTCTTATTAAAGTAGGCAGGCCAAAATCTGAATTAATGCCACTGTGTTCACATTGGCTTCTAGGATAGCACATTAAGCAGTCACCTCACAGAAGAGTGCAGCTAAATTTGGCTCATTGATTATAATGACTCGTTCCAGCCTTAAATATCTATGCAAATATTATATTTAAATGAATATTTATCTTGTATTGGTTGTTTGCCATTCCTTTCAATTTGCTGTCTTCTTGCTCTCTGTATTTCCTCTGTAAAGGAAATAAACCTTTACAATACACAGAAGACTACACTATTTGTAGAAAAAGTAAATACAGAAGCAATAATGTGTAGATAATTTAAAATATCCCAATTTTGTTTTATTTTCCTCTGAGTTTTGTCATTAGAGTCAATAGGTTGGTGACTTCAGTAATATGTCTAATACAGTACAAACATTAATTTATTGGATAGCCCAGAATACATTTTCCAGAGTGAATCATATTCTTCTGATAAAAAGAAGTGCTCAAAAGCATTTTCCATCATTAACTGATGGTCAAAGCCTTGTTCCTTTTCACTTTCTCTGTAGTACGGAGCATTATTTTTGCTCATTTGATTGACTTCACACTTTCAACTTAAACTGACAAACCTAAGACTGCCCATTTTCTAAAAATGTTACTTGCCATTTTTCATCCATAGATGCTCGTGGTCTTATCAGGTGGATGCTGATGGTGAACCCCGAACGCCGAGCAACCATTGAAGACATTGCCAACCACTGGTGGGTTAACTGGGGCTACAAGAGCAGTGTCTGTGACTGTGATGCCATGAGGGACTGCGAGTCCCCACTGCTGGCAAGGTTCATTGATTGGCATCACCGTTCTACTGGCCTCCAACCAGAGACTGATACCAAAATCAAGTGCCTTTCTAAGCCCAAAGGTCCTGAAGTCACACTAGAGAGACAAAGGTCTCTGAAAAAATCAAAAAAGGAAAATGACATTGCACAGTCCATCCAGGAAGGAGGACCTGAAAATGCAAGCAAACCGACCTCCAAGAGACCCAAAGGCATCCTGAAGAAAAGGAGCAACAGTGAACATCGCTCTCACAGTGCAGGTTTCATTGAAGGAGTTGTCAGCCCAGTGCTACCCTCTGCTTTTAAGATGGAGCAAGAGTTGTGTAGGACTGCCGTGGCCATTAAAAGTGTTGTGGAGGGAGAGGTAGCTAGCAAATATGGCACTAAGCAGTCTTCACTAATGCCAAAAAAAGGAATCTTAAAGAAGACTCAGCAGAGGGAGTCTGGCTATTACTCCTCTCCAGAAAGAAGTGAATCTTCTGAACTCTTGGACAATAATGATGAGACAGTAAACAGTGACACTTCTCCAGAGGTCACAGAGACATCCAGAAATGGGTCTTACAGCCATTCCTGCAGGCGTAAGGGCATCTTGAAACATCACAGCAAGTATTCTACCAACAGCACTGAACCTGCTTTGATTAGCCCTGACACACCAACGCTGGAGGCCATGGAAGAAATGGTCTTGCCTGGGGATGCATTACCTCGAACTTACAGTCGCCCTTCCAGTGTAATTAGTGATGACAGTATTTTGTCCAGTGACTCATTTGATTTGCTGGATTTGCAAGAGAACAGGCCAAACAGGCAGAGAATACGGAGCTGTGTCTCTGCTGAAAATTTCCTCCAGATCCAAGACTTCGAAGGACTTCAGAACCGCCCGCGGCCACAGTATCTAAAGTGTTACCGCAACCGTCTGGGGGACAGCAGTTTTTCTCTTCTCACAGACATGGATGATGTGACTCAGGTCTACAAGAAAGCCCTAGAGATCTGCAACAAGCTCAACTAGCAGAGGGAAGATGGAAAAGGGAGGGAAGGAAGTTATTCTGTGTACCTTTATGATGGAGTAAGCCAGGTCACTGATTTGTTGACAGTGGTAGGTTTTGATTCAGAGGAGCTGACTGTACCTACTTAGCTGAACTCTGAGTAAAGTTACCCCAAAGCCATCTCACACTTCTCTAATTTTGTGTCCTCAAAATATTACCTACCTGACCAGAGAAAAACCTTTGGTCTTTTTATCTGTGAGGAAAGCACATCAGGAGCTAGCAGACAAAAGTATCAAGATTTGATGGCTCATAGTCAAAGCTAGACAGAATTAAAACTGGGAGTGACACACGTTTTGAGAGGTTTGTAATTAATATTGGATAAGCTTTATTAAGCGATGAGCTGAATTCCTCAAGTCAGATTTGGATGTCTTTTAGAACAAGAGGCTTCATTTCCCTCTGAAGTTATTCATCTGGGTACAGTGACTACTCAGTGGGGATCTTTGGCTTGCATTATGCAGGACACCAGGCTAGGTGGTCACCATGGTCCCTTCCACCAGAGTGACCTGAGAGGTTCTGAACATGTTCTAAGATAATTTGAGAGACTTGCCTCAAAAAAACCTCATGAGGTGTTTGTGGACAAGCAATGGAGGAGGCGTTCATATCTGGACCTCCCCCAGTGTCCAGAGCCATTGCTCTTCAGTGAGTAGAAAGTTCTGAAATTGTTTCCAACTACCAGCAAAAACAGAGCCACAGAAATGATAATGGCAACTGGAAGGAATGGGTGTTATCAGTAGCTAAACGACCTTTTAAGGCATTGCAACCCATATGTTCAATCTGTGACTCTTTCAAAATGGCCAACCAGATGAATGCCCAGACAAAGATGGAGGGTCCCAAGGGTTAACTGACCCTCCAATCTAGAGTTCAGTCACTGTCAGCAAATGGTGCCACCTTGCTGCTAGCTTGTAATATTTGGCGGTGACAGTAGTTTGCAACCAGAATGTTAGGTAAGGAAAAGGTTGTAGAATGTAGGAAATGGATAGAGGTCAGAAAGTTAATGGGAAGATGCCTTTCTGCAAATGAAAATGTTTCTAGGTTGGTGTTAACGGAGCAGAAAGAATTGAATGGTGAAATGATAATGGTAGATTTAATAACAGAGTTAGCATAAAGTTGTGGGCCTGCCTCTATCTAGTGTAGCTGGTTCTGAGTGTGCAATGATACTAGTTTGAAAAAAAAGAAGATATGTGTTTGTGTTCTCAGACATATCCAGCTATCCAGACCGAAGGCTTCAACTCTCATAAAGGTACCACATGGGTCTACTGGATTACCTGAATGTAAGCCTATGTCAGAAAGGCACTGTGTGTTTGACAGGCCTGGGCAAACTGGAATCTTCAGGCCCATTTCAGTCTCATTTCCATGAGCTCATAGCCCCTGGCTTTCTTGGAGGTACACTGGTGTGATTAAATCACAGGTTTCAGACGATGATGTCAAATGATTCACAGCTGCAAAACTTGTATCCACACTCATACCCAGAGCAGAGGGGCACGGGGCAAGTTCTGGTCTCACTCATGCCCTGTAACTGGAACTGAAAGCAGAGTTTGACTCACTGTGTCCCAAATCCTAGAGATGGTGCAGAAACCGAATAGAGTTCCTCTGGGGATTCCTTGGGAATTGGGGATAAGTCCATATATTGTTGGCATCTGGGACAGGGAGCTATTTCACTTGCAGATTCCTCTGATTCAGTGTGTCATGGTACTTAAGTCTGCTGGTTCCTCCTAAAAATCAAGTGGGCTACCTAGCATAAAGACGAACCAGCTTGATTTTCCTAAATCAGTTAATCTGCCTCTGTGGAGAACCTTTACCTTTTACTTATTCACTTACACTGGACCAAATTTGACTCTGAAAGAAACAGCGTCAATACCATGAAATCTCTGAGAGACGTACTCTCAAGGTGGTCCAGTGAAATCTGGCCCACTGTTGTTTGCTCAGGAAGGGCAACTGCAGGTCACTTCTCTACAGATGTGTACCTCTCTGTATGATATTCAGATGTCTCATCTTCTCTCACAAGCCCTGCATATGCTCTTTTACCCCTTCCCAAACTAGCACCCCATTTTGAAGTGTGTTGAATTAACAGGTGTGCTGTGGTGCATTTTAGAACAACTCAATGTAGTCTCCATGGCCTTTCTGAAACAAGGGTGAATGTGCCTTGCCTTGCAGCCAGGGCTTTTAACTCATGCCCTGGGGTGTAAGAGCTGCATCCTCAGCTGGTGTGAGTCAGTGCTGTCCTATTGTTGAGGCCAGAGCATCCCACCTTCCCTGCACATATGGCACTAAACCTTGAGTGGATTTATAGAGGTTTCTGGAGGAAGGGAAGGGAGCTCATCTGGCTGTGACAGGGAAGTGAGGAGCACCCTGAAGGCTCCTGTCTCCGAGGCTTTTGCCCAGGCCTGCTTCCTTGTGTACAAATGTGAATGAGTGAGTGACTGCTTGCTGCCAAACTGGAAATGTTATGTAGGGATTTACTGGCATGTTACTGGCATGTTACATGTTTACTGGCATGTTATCATTCCTAGAAAAGAAGAAAAAAAAAACGACTGCACATTGTTACTATTAGTGTTGTGATTCTTATTTAATTTTTTTGTAATACAAAGTCAACATTTTTATTTGAATTTGTCTTTTTTTTAATTTATTGGTCTGAAAGCCATTTCAAAGTTATAATAATATATTTGGTGTAATTTAATTGGTGCAACATTATTTTACAGCTCCGGCCAAAATTGTTTGGTGTTATTTTTTGGGTTTTTTTGGTTTTTTTTCTCACAGTCCTTGTTTGGTTTGAGGTCTACGAGGCATACAGGGAAAAACGTTGGATAATCACCCAAAGTGTTTGTATTTTTAATCTGATACTGTTTTTTATTAAATAAAATTAAATTAATGTAACTGTGAAGAGTCTCTCCCACTTTTCTTTTTTCACTGTACATCAGCATGAGCCAATGCCTAATGGTAATGAACTTGTCATGCAGAAATACAGCAGCATCTCAGCACTTCGTACCAAGTTGTTTATGCAAATCTTCTTGGCTCATTTGTGCATTTGAATATAATGTGGGTGGCCACAGAGATTCCCTTGCTGTGAAGCATTTGGCACTGCAAAGCACACAGAGCTTTCAGCTCTAGAAAAGTTGGGTGAAGAACAAGTGGCTGGGGTTTTCTGTTGAAGATAAATGAGGTTTGTGGGCCAGGTGTGCTGTAGGTGAGACAGAGCTGGCTGAGCAGACAGAGCACAACTCATTTGTAGCTCAGAGACAGATGGTCATGGTCCTTTCTCCTCCCTGTCTGGGAAAAGGACAGTTTATTGACAATGTTTTTGTTGGAAAAATTTAGGGGGTTTGAGCAGTAATTTGATCAAAAAAGACTGATGGCCATTCCCTGCTGTTGAGTGTGTGTTGATTTTGGTCAGATGACTTTGAACAGACAGAGTAATCAGCTGGTGAGAGGGGAAAAAGGGGAGTCCGTTTTCATTTTTTTGGAATCTCATGACCACCAGGCAGCTTTAGATTGTTTCTCTTGGACAACAAGTGGGTATCATAAGGGAAGCTGGGTGTTAGGTATACTATGTGTGCTGGGGACTTGTTAAAATAAAGGAAATGGTTGGCAATGTCTTCATGCTGGCTCTGAGCAAGACACCATTAAGCTTCACCCTTGATGCAGCCAGCCAAGATACCTGTGGTGTATATTCTGCTTTTTAAAAATTACAGGCAGTTTGCATTAGGATCCAAGGTTTGGATGTTATGAAAAAAGAAAATGCTTTAATTGTTCTAATTCATTTTATCTCTCTTGAGCTTTTTAAAACAAGAAGCCATGGCTTCTACAGCCTAGGCTGTAGCTGCTAGATTACAACCACTTAAAACCCAGTGGGAATAAAGGGAAGAAGCCAATGATGCAGAAGAGTAGGCAGGCGTTAGTACATTACAAAAGGAATTATTATCTGTTGTGTGCTAATTGAGTCAGGAATTATGAGGTGTACAGTCAAAGTCAGCATGCCTGTTCTTGTGCCTGAGGTGAATAAGGTCTAATTATGCTGGTGGTGGAAAATATACTGCAAGTCTCTTCTGTAACAGCATTTATGAAACAACTTTTTTTTTTTTTTTTTTTTTAACACACTAGTTAAAAAGTGAAGCTGCGGGCAAACTATTTGTTTCATTTTAAGAATAACGACATTTAGAAAGTTCTGGATGGCTGGGCATGCTGCACATTTGTGGCAAACTCTGTGGAGTAATTATGTACATGTTTGTACAGCTCTGAGAGTACACAGCTCTGGGGTGGGGTGGGAGCTCAGAGTTTTAATTTTCCTATTTATCCACAGAAGGTAAGTGCAGAGCAATATGCCTTAGCAGAAGTCACATAGTAAATCTGTAGACAGACCTGGTCTTCCTTTATGTTTACTGCTTAGGCATTCCAGTGGTTCTCAGAAATAGTTGAGTTTTTGTGGTTTGGGCAAGACAGGAGCAAGGGAGAGGAGCATTTTTAGTTACTGCAGACAAATAAATTTGCAGATAAATTTGTTATTGTCTCCATAAGCATGTACACGAAAACTTTGCAAAAGCAGAGCCTCAGTTTAGCTACAGGGTAAGTTGTAACCAGCCTAATGAAGGGAGATGTCTGATACTCATATAAATTTGGTATATGTAAGAAGCTTATCAGTTTCATTTGACATTTATCTTAGTGATTCACAGCTCATTTTAATGAGCTGCTTCTGGAGACAAATCTGCAAGAATGCTTTTGTGGAGCCTATAGAAACTCTGATGTTTGCTAGCATCAGCCCAAGGTCTCTGGTACCTCTTCATGGGTTACTCATTTCAGGGTTTCAGCTGAAAGTTTTATCACAGTAGAGAACAAGCTGGGTTCCCACTGCCATTATTGGTATTTAGAATTCAACTGGAGGCTTTTTTTATTGTCTGGTGGAGCTGTTTTTTCCTCCTTGCCAAACCAAGACATCTTTCTCATAAAAGACGGAGTAATTTGGCTGCTGAAGCAACTTTTTTGGATAGATGATCTGAGCATTTTTGTTTCTGGCTATCTCTCTCTATTCCTTACTTCCTGCCCAATAGTTCCTGGAATTTTATCAGTGCAGAAAACCCTTTGATTTACATGTCATCTGGCCATACAGAGCCCTGAACTTTTAAGGAAATTATATTTATTTGCACTAACGCTTAATTTTTCCTTGGAAAAGGATTTTACAAGAAAATTCTAGGAATGTCCAGAAGACTCCTCATCCCAACTCAAGTTCACTCTGAGTACTGCACCAGGCCCAGGGCCACAAAGGAGTTAGGTAGGTGACTGCTATCAAAAGATGGAAATCAGCTGTGGGTGCTGGCTATAAATGCACTTCAGGGTCAGGACATCACCCAACTTCTTCATTGTCATAGGTTGCAGTGTAAGATATAACCAGGTGTGTTATTCCATTACCATCAGCTGGAACTGGGATGGGGAGTAGTGATATGATCTTCTATTGATAAGCCAGCTGATAAGAAACTATCAAGAGCAGTTTCCTTATCTCTTCCATGACCCATCCTCCCTCCAGGGATGGATCTTCTGTTAATGGACCATTAAGTCCACTGATAAACTTCCATCATCCCATTGGGAAATGCTCCAGCCAGGGGGAGGAACCAAGCCCCTCTACCTGGATAAAAAGCCTGAGACTTGGAACACCGAGTAGCCTTTTCCACTGGACTCCCAGAGAAGAGCAGGCCCATCCATCACTGGACCTTTTCTCCAGGACCCCTGCTTCAACAGAGCCATAACTGCCACTCCAGGAGGACTGCAGCCACCATTGCAAGCAGACTGCTGCCAACACCCTGACCAACAGGGTGTCAGGTTGTATTCTGACTTTGTCAGTGGTTTTCTTATTGCATGTATTTTGTTTCCTTTTTGTTTTATTTTCTCTTTTTCTACTAAATTGTATTTCTGACTTGGGGTGTCCCGCTGGTCTTGCTTCTCAAACCAGAACATTCATTCAGCAAAGCATCTTGACTGCCAGTGTGAACTCAGGTTTTTATGACACTGAGCATCTCTGAAAATCCATGCGCAATCTGTCACACAATGAGCACCCTGCACTGAAGCCTTTGCTGTCAGAGACCATGTGGGAAGGCTGGCATCGACCTGCCTTGACATTTTCTTTTTTGCCTTTTCCCCTTTCACTTTATCCTATTTACTTTACACAAATAAAGCATATCTCTCTCTCATGTAGTCCAGATCCTGCTTGCTGTCCTGCTTAGCTTTGCTCCCTAGACTGCATAAATCTCCTGTCAGGACAGTGGGTTGAACTTTGCTCCCAAGGTCCTTTTACAGCTCTAACCCTGTCTGTGGCATCGTTCAGCCTGGGAGGCCATTGGGATCCATCTCTGCAGTGCTGGCTCCAGCACTGGTCCTTTGCAGCAGGCAGCTTTTCTTCCAGGATGCAGAAACTGTGGGTGGAACTCTGAGCTAAGAGCAGGGAGCTCTCTGAAACAGGCATGAAGCTGCAGGACAATTACAAAGCTGGGCTGCCAGGACAAATGGGTTAGACTGACCTGATATAAAATCCTGGAAGTTGGTGGTGAGATTATACCCTTCCCAGCAGGAATCCACTAAGAAAACTGTGCTCCTTTCATAGGTTGGGGATATGCTAATGCATTTAGAAATAAGAGGAAGGAATAACTGTAGAAGGACTGTCTGAAAAGCTGTGGAGGAGGGAGAATTTTTCTTGTGGCTGAGCAGTACACAGAGTTTATTAAGAAACCCTTCCAAATTTCAGCCTCAGAGATAATAGGACAAGACATACTTTAAATAGAACCAAAGGGAAAACAAATTCATAACAGATGTTAGAAAATATGTAAATATATATTTGTATTTACATATAAAGCCCTAGCCTTCACTTGCCAGGCAAGAATGCTAAGACCAGAGCGTGTGTTATCATCCCAGCTGCACTGGGAATTGTCAAAAATATTTCTAAATGTTCCTTCAAACTCTGTTGTTCTCTTTAGCTGCATGTCCCACAGCATGACAGTTTAATCAGAAGATTTCTTGAGACAAGGGATCTGCTGCCTGAGAAGAGATCTTTGCTAAATTCCCATACAACTCAGTGCCACAAGGAATGTTCAGTTAGCTCCAGCCCTGAGAAACCCCAAGGTAGTTAAGCCCCTTGCATTCCCAGGACAAAATTGTGTCAGGGTGGAAAGAGGCAATGGGTAACAGTCAAGTATTACAAGCCCAGATGGTGCAAACTGATGGTGATCCAACGTGGACAAGCATCCAGCCTTAAAAACCAAATTCCTGTCATTGTGAAACTGTGACTGGATTGAGTGGGAATGACTTCCAGCCCCACGTGCTCACCATTTAAGGAATTCTGTATTTCCAAAAGTTGTGTAAGAAATACCTGTTTCTGAGAAGCCAGTTTCGGCTGCCTGTACCTGAATTTTTGAAATTGATGGCCACCATCTGCTCTCTGTGACCTCAGCCTGAGCTGTGGTCCCATGTGCTTACAAGGATAAGGCTTACTGGACCTCAGGCTGGACATTTCAAAATAGAGATACTCTGAAATCTTGAGCCTTTCCTTAGCTGTCTGGAGTCTTTCAAACCACTGACACACCAGGGCATTGTAAAATTTTGGGGAAATTGTACAATTCTTCAGCTGAACTGGAATTTTTATCATTAGTGGTGATTTTTTTAGGAAATCAGAATGTTTTTAATTTCTCAGGAGTGTATGACTGCGAGTACTGCATAGAAGACAGGAAGCTTCAGCCCCTTAGAAAAATAAGACACTTGCAAAGCTTTCAACAGCCCAGAACTTGAGTGTTACAGTTCAATAAATCTGTCCTTTCCTACGGGAAATGATGCTTTGGTCAAGTTTCCAGTGTGGTCTTATCCCACCAGACTAGTCTGGGTGGGCACGGAAATTGTCCTCTTTTGACATTAATAGAGAAGTCACAAAAAGCTCAGATGAGTAGCACATGAACAACATCACCTGGCCTATGAAGAAGTAACTGCAGCTGCTTTTTACTAGAACCAGAATGTTGTTTTCTGAAAAGTTCCAAACTATTATCCTGATCTAGCAATGACTTAGGCAGGTAACTCTGGAACAAACAAAACTATTGATGATTATAGAAAATGTGGCAGAATAGGGGCAACATTTTGTTTTGGTGAGAGAATAGAGGGACAGTCTTCTCTTGCACTGGATATGAGTGAATAAATTAATTTCCTCCTACTGTTCCATGCTGAAATTGGAGCAGATTTACTGGACCCTCCCTTATTTCTTTTCCCAGGGCAAGCACAAGTAGTTAGGTTTGCTCACAATAGATGCAGATTTGTCCCTTGTCACCATTTGCAGCGGGATCGCAGTTGCTCTGAGAATGGGATCTGCTGGCTGACATGTTGAGGGAGAGCTCTTAGAAGCCTGCCCGGGAGCTCTGGGACAAATACAATTTTAGTGTGAGAGAGGGATCAGAGTCCTTAATGGTCTTTAATGGGGCTGGCAGGGACAGCTTTTGTCGAAGTTCTGCCATGCAAACAAAGTAAGATTTGCAAATTTTCCCCTCTGACATCAGCACGCTCCCAAACACCTGCAAAAGCACCCTTGCCACAGAGGGCATCTCTAAAAATACTTCAGAAAATACACCTCTGGGGGTAGACCTAATTGCTTCAAACTGCAGAAAAGCCTTTTTTGTCAACAAACTCACTGAACCTTAATAAAGCTGTATTGTTCCACCACAAAGTTATCTGGCTTTTCTTCTGGCAAAGCTGGTACTACTGAGACAGGAATTCCTGCATTAGCTTATCTGCCTTCTCCCTTTAAACCTTTTCTTCTGAAGAAGCCTTGGTCAAAAGCTGAAGCAAGGTCCTCTAGTTATAGAAATTAAGCTGAAGTCAGTTTGAGGAATGGAACAAAAGTGACATCAGTTTTGACCAGTCCAAGCTTGTCCACACTGCCTGCATGAACATTCCATGTCTAGTGCCAAACTCCCAGAAATACTGTGAGGCCATACTGACTAACTGCCCCACTAAATGAAAGTGGGTTGGAAGCATCAGAAGGCTCTAGATTAATTTAGCCCCCTGCCCTGGTATATACACTCCTCACCACACACAAACACTTGGTTGATTGGTTTTTGAGAGGACAGTAGAAAGCCTGCAAAGCTCAAAGGAGAGATTTGGGTTTTCACCACTAAAGCATCCATACTCTCCTTCACATGCATGTGAATAGAAAGCCTTTGTTCAGATCAAGCCAAGAAGAAATAAACTGTTATTGAAAGGTCATTTCAGCTTGTTTTGAGGGGTGAGGAAGAACCAGAAAAAATAAACAAATTTGGTCTTTTTACCAGTGATTACAAATACTGTCTTTCATCAGAACAGGCAAGGTTTTGTTAGAAATATCTCTTTTTGTGTTGGACTAATTCATTGTAGCTTCAGGCTAGAGATTTTATAAAAGCTTTAGCTATCATGGTTCCTGAGTGTCCCACTTGAGACACCCTGGGGAAGTTTGATTTTTAGAGAGTGAGTGGTTCCTACGAGGACAAAGCAAATGTTGGTGCTTTTCTGCCTTGCAGGTCTTGGTGGTTGCTTCTTTGAGTGCCTGTCCGCATGCAGGAAATTATGAGTTCAGCTTGCTGTTAGCAGAGGAAATATCTCCATTAATCTGTTCTCTATTGATATCTGGAGGCTTTGCTTGGATTTCATACTCCACCATAACATGAATCTACCACCGTGTTGGTAAGCAACCATGTTAAGTCCATCTTCCAGCAAAGCACCACCACTTTTATTAAGAAGAGTTTTGCTACAACTAATGCATTCATTTTAAAAGGAGGGTAGGGAGAGGGCCCATGTGACATTTCAAATGTAGCTCTGCCAGGATTTCCTGTAGTTTAGTCTTTTTTATGAAATTTTCCCCCTTATCTCTTTCATATGAACCCTGATTCACTAAATTGCTCCTATAAATTTCACATGTTTAAAGGTAGGCCTGCCTATTCCTTGCTGACTCAGGGCCATGGCTTTCTATCTGACAATGAAATGCTACCCAGGAAAATCTCCAAAGGTTATTTTTCAGTATTGTTTTATGACATGAACTCAAGAAGGTTGGCAAAAATGCTTCAGTAGTGGTTTTCCTGAAAAAAACGAGCAATATTATGTATCTGTCTTTCTGCAAATATGACGCTTTGGTACAAACCACAGCTTGCCTGGCTATGTCCTGTTTTCTTCTTCTATTTTGAGTATTTATTTCTGCAGATAAATGGCTTGCAGTACTCTGTCATGCAAATGGTCATTAACAAATCAAAGCTGGAATTTTCAAAAACAGTCAGCATAAGCCTAGCTCTACTCTTGTTCAAGTTACTGGCAAAACCCCTAGAGATGTTATTTTTTTTTCTACTGATAGCCTCTTATAAGCCTATCCTATACCCAGAAGGGTATTTCCCCATTTCCGGTAGAATCATTATGGGAGTTATTGCATAAGGACTGAACATTTTGGCAAGATAATAATGATAACCCTGATCTTCTTTTATATAATTATGGATTCAAAAGGAATTAAATCAGCAAGCTTAGTGATGGAGACAAAAACTGAAGAGGTTGTTCCAGTACATCCAGGGTCACTGTTATATTTGATTTTGTAGCCCATAAAATCTTCCCTGCTGTAGTGGACATCTAAAATGACTGGCTTTATGTGCTGATTTTTCTTTCCCAAATGACACAGGTAGGCTCCTTAGGCTATGGTTTAAACTTCTTTAAAAACACAAGAAAAATAATAAAGCTGACCTCTAAAAGCTTGATTTGTTTTTAAGTGCCAGAATAAAGTGAACAGTCTTTGAAGGGAAGAAGATGCAAAGTCAGAGCTCAAAGCAAATGGATATTGTAAGGAATCTTTCCTCACCTCTTTCCGTATTGGGTTTCCCTGACACCCCATGGGCTGTGTAGTACTTCCTAGCACCAGCACAGGCTGGGCATATCAGCAGCAGCCTCCCTGCAAGCCCAGACCTTGCTTCAAAAGTGCCATCACACCCAGGAAACCTCCAGGATCCCTGTTGTGTTGTTCCTTGCAAATATCCTCTGCAGCACACACATTTTGAACTGAATGACTTCAGGGATCCCCTGAAAGGTGTTTTTGTACCCCACTTCCACCATTCTTTTGGTTTTTTCCCCTTGGAGCATGGCCTGCTGCTGCTCATTGCTACTTAAGGACCAGGGTGCCTGGACCATGTGTTTTCCTCCAGTTTGTTCAAGCTAATTTGATTTGTGGATTTGCAGAGACAACATCAGAGTCTGATTCTTAACTGGACATCCCACCCCATAGTTCTTTGCCTTAGACAAGGCTAATTCACACCTTCTGCTGGCACAGGCAATTTGCTCTAAAAGTAGATAACCAAGCTCAGGAAGGAAGGAGTGGCAGGGGGGACTGGAGCAGTTGGTTTCTGTGCTGGGAATCCCCATCAGGCTGAACAAAATCTCTCCTCTATGCTGAGCAAGAAGGGAGAGTCACTTTGGGCGCCTCAGACCTGCACTAACCTGCAGAGTTCGCAGGCTCTGCCTTGCCTGCTGCATCCAGGTGGACTTCTCAGTCGAGCGTCTGCTCCTGGCTGCTTATCCAACATTTTTCCTGTATGTACAAACCAGTAATGTTATTTTTATTTTTAAAAATATGAGCTAAAAAAATCAAACTGCAGGCTACATCTCCCATGTTGTTTGATCACTGCTGTCTATGTGGGGCACACTGAGTACGTTGTGGGAGTACAACACATACACAGCTATGCAATTTTTATGTGCAATGTCTCCCACAGTCCTTCCCTGAGCACAACTCTGATCACTGATGTCACGATTACTCATGTCAGATGTCTCATGGTGGCTTTCAGGCCTTTTGTTCCACTTTCATGATGACTGTGGGGAGATCTTGCAAAAGTACCATCATCAGCCAAAGAAATGAAAATCAGCAAGGATTTTGGCTTCTGTCAGATTTCTGAGCAAAATCTGCAGTTCAGGAAATTTTGAGCTATTGTTACAACAAAAGCAGCTCCCTCTCTTTTAATTTTCATTTGCTTGGACTTGGATCTTTCTCTCAGCTTTTTCACACTTGAATTCCTTAAGAATTTACTGTGAAGTAAACCAGAGAAACTGGAGACCTACATAACACAATCACTGTCTCAGTGATTTTGGGTACAGACACATTTTCATAGCAAAAGTTGTGAAAACACGATAAGACATCAAAAAAAAAGGAAAATTTTTCCAGCTTCCCTTCAATTTATAATTAGAGCACTTAATATAAATTTCAAAATACCAAAAACTTCAAGCAGCCATGTGGATTAGTCATTCTGCAATTGTATTTAGAGGAGACTTGAGAATTTGTACATAAGAGGCCTGAAGAACGAAGACGTCTGCCCTCAGGAAGGATATTATTATTGAAGGAGGCCTACATTTGAGCATGCTCCTATCCCTGCTTAAGGGGATTTTCTTCCAGCAGGGATTTTCCTGCTTCAGTTGCTAATTTCCCTGAAGGCATTTTGACAAGTAGGATGCCTCTTTACACTTTTTGTCATAGCTATGGTATTTAAGGGAGACGAAGTGAAAATCTACAAATCTGTGTCCATACAACGGCAAAAGGAGGTGTTAGTATATGCTTAAGGGCAGACAAAGGATTATATTCTAATCTGCTCATTTGGCTAAACAGAAGTTGTACAGATTTACCAGGTATTACCTGTGTCTGTTAAAATTACAACTTATCTTTCAAAAAAATAACCAGCCTTGGTACAAGCATTCCAGTGGATGAAGAATTGCATTCCTTGGGAAACTGTTTCAGTCATTTATAACTAATACATGAAACTGAGGTTTTCAGAGTCATCTTGAGAAGTGAGAAAACCAAGACCTGGAGGCAGTTCATCTTTAAAATCTCCATATGGAGGAATTTCTTCAGCATTTTGATAGTGTACCTCTGGAGCCTAGCTGAAATTAAAGTGCTATTAAGCCTCTCAAGTCTTTTGATCTCAAGGAGAAATTTTAAAATTGTTGGAAAATAGGAACATTCAATTCATGTTTGCTGTGTGCATTTAATCCCCTGTCTCCTTCTTCCCAAAGGTTAAATACATATATATATATAAATAATGACTGAATGAGTAAATAGAAACTGCCTCTGTCCAGAATCAGTAAGTGCAAAACAATGCTCTGGTTAAGCTTCCATCCAGTCCTGTGGGATGCATATGATGGGAAATGCTTCCCTGTTGTTTACATAGATCTGAAAAATGGGGTTTTGGCATCCTGTAGCAAATGCTCAGGGAATGTGTGCTGGGACATTGGAACACTTGTTTCACTAGTGCCAAACAAACAAAAAAAAAAAAAACAAAAACAAAAATTCCTGGATAATATTTTCTAATTGTTTTTGGAAAAAGTAATGTTTTCAACATCAATTAACACATTGTCATGACAGGTAAATTTATTTTCCAGCAGCGTTCTACTCTTCCAAGTCTACCCGTAGAATGTGCACAAAATTCCTAATTAATCTCTTACAGCAATTAGCTTTGAAAGTACTCTATGGGGTTCGAATTTTGTGAATATTGACTGATACAAAAATTCAAAGGAAACCCTCAATTACTTGACAGTGGAGCTAAATCTGTGTTACAAAAAGCAAAAAAATTGACCTGGACTAGAAACCATCCCTGACCTACTGTCTGATTTTCTGATGCCTCTTTTTCTGGTATCAGTGATAGCGTGTGAAAAGTTACCACAAAATATGTAGCTTCATCATACCAAAAAGACACGTAAGTAGGAGAAGGGGACTGGATTTCAAGAAAGCAAGCTGGATTTATGGAGGAAGATTAAAAAAGCTAATTATGTTTAACTTGGCTGACAGACAGCTAAAAAAGGGGATATGATAACTGCCTACAAATATTTGAAAGATGCATAATACACCAAGGAAAGAGGGAAATAGTTTGAGACAAAGTCTGGTAAAGCAAAATTTAGGCTGGGTAGAATGCTAACAATGAGACCTGTCAGACTGCAGAAAAATTTCCCGAGGGAATTAGTCAACACCTCATTAAAAAAAATACCTTGGACAACATGCACTGAGGGATATTGCAGGGAATAATCCTTCAGTGAGAAAGTCAGGGACCAGGGAGCTTCACAAGGCCCATTCTCTCCATTATTGCTGCCATTGCCAATAGCATATGATTTAAAAAATTTTCCCAACAATGTTTTTGAGGCACGAGACTTTTATTTCCTCCCTGCCAAACAGTAGATGGAGGGAAATTCTCTTGGAGGGAAATTACTCTTTTTATGGAAAAAATTGAAACATCAAGAGAAAGTCACCGTATTTGGAATGGGAGCAGTGGAACACACTGAAATGGTGTTGTGCCAACCTTCCCTGTCCCCAGGAAAGTTTCAGTGCAGCTGACAGGAGTGCTCTGATTGGAGTGCCATGACACTGGAGACAATCTGGCTTTTGGATCATGTATGTAGCTCCTGTTCAAAATAAGCTCCGTGGTAGACTTGCACTTGAGCAGCTATCCTGTGTCAAAAGCCAATCTGGCTTAAGTCTGTTTTTTTCTTCTAAATCAGCTAATTTGATTTTGTCAACCCAGCTTCAGAGCACATTATTTTTTTGCAATCTATACCTGCCTTCACTATTAGGGGTTGCATATCTATGCCAGAAATACCAGCCTGTATTTTTCCCCAGAACTGGATCCCCTGCATGATCTACCACAGCTGAGACTTAACATAGCTGGAGTGGAGCAACTGTGAATCTTACTTAGCATCAGCATTATGAAAGTCAGTGGAAACAGATGATCCCTTAAAATGAAAACGGAACCAGTGTTTCACTGCACATTTATGCCAATGTAACTCCTCTGCCTCATACTAGGATAAACTGAAGCTAGGCAGCAGTGAATCAGACCTAATATGTTTAGTACTTGTATACTAAATTTATGAGGCGCCCAGTGACATTTGCCTTATGTATAATGGTAGCGCTCCCAGCAGGATGATCTAATAATTCATGAGGAATTATGGTACAATGTTGGAGTTTATTTAATGCTTAATGTTCACAACAACCTCCAGCATTGATTTTAATCTGGTTACTACTCACATTGTGAAACAGACCTCTGTGGAGCCTCAGCAGCAGAGGAGATCAACCACATCCTGTGCAGCGTGGCATATATCAGCAGTAAAAGGCTGCACTGTTTTTCTGACAGGCAGAGGAAGCAGAGTTGATTCACACACCAGAACAATTCCTCTCACCAAGACACTTAGGAATGCATCAAAGGAAACCAGTCTCTTTCTGCAGGCTTCCTCTGAGCAATGGGCTTACTGTAAATCAAAGGCTAAAAAAATAGCACTTTTTAAAAATGGTGCCCTTGACAAATGGAGCAGGAAAACCTGTGAAAATTTGAATGCAGCAGAATGGCTTTTCAAGGAGTGCACACCAAGGTGTTAATTTTGCAGTATGTCCTTAGAGTGGCACATTTTTCTGCTTCTAATGTTGCATTCCCTCCAGGAGGAGACCAAGGCCAAAAAAGGTTTGCCACCTCCAGGAGATAGACTGTCCCTTAAAAAGAACCAATAATAGAGGAAAAAAAGGAGGAAAGAGAACTTTCATCCAAGTTGGTTTCTCAATTTCTAAGGAAAATGTTCCAAATAAGTGAATGAGCTTTTTATAACCAAAATCTCCTTCTGGGGTCCCTCCAGCTTGGTTCATGTTCCCTTCAAGTAATTTTAACAGCAAATATTTCCTGAGCAGGAAGGGCAAATTGTTCTCCTAGTGGAATTTAGTCACAAGGTTTTAGGGAAATAAAATTAATATTCACAGCTGTTGTGTCAGTGCCACAGAGAAAAAGCAGATTCACGAGGATGGCTGGTTTGTATCCTGTCCAGCCTTCATCCAAGACTGGCAAGCTCATTTTGCTAATTTTCCCCAGGAGAGATCACTATTTTATCCCCTCAATGACTTCTTGATCTACTTTCTTAAAAGATGTATTTACATGGCATCTGTTTGTGTGATTGATTGTTCTTATGACTTGTTGCTTGGTAGCGGCTTAAATATTACATTAAAAAGAAAAAACATAAAAAATTCCTTCCTAGTAAGTTAAAGTTACATCAAGGAGATTCTCACATTTAACAGTCCTGCGACCACATGTGACAACGTGGTGAGCAACTGGACCCATCCAACTTGTTTGCCTTGGGCTGTCAGAAATAAATGACCGTGGACTTTTCTTAAAGAAGCTTATTGCAGCATTTTAAATGTCATGGGGCAACAGCCAAGGCTCTTGTATTCACCAGACAAAAACACATTGCCTGTGAGCACTACTGACAAAGATCCTGCTTTCTGGCTTGGAGGAAAAGCAACCCCACCACATCTCCCACAGCCATAGAAACAGCTGGCAGAGCACGACAGCCTCAAGTGGATCCTCTTCCCAGCTGCCCCACATTTGCAGCACAGTCTCCCTGCTTTCCATTGCATGCTGCTTTGCTCAGTGAAATGACCCTCAGTGTGCCACTTCTAGGCAGGTCTCTGTGTGTGCCCTGGCCAAAGATGCCTTGGTCCAGCATGGGGTGCTAAGTGCCCACCATTAACTCCCCTGAGCAAGAGTCCAGATTGCAGCAGTGTGCTGGGTTTTCTTGTGGGAGAATAGGAACATCTGAGAGTGAGACAGAGAAGGGAGAGGATTTACTCATACCAAGAAGCTCATGAAATTAGAGGGAGTCAATCTATGACTCTGCATCGTTTATTTCTGGGGTAAATCTAATGCAGTTCATGGTACATGAACATTATGGGGTACCCCTGGGCTTCTCTTCCGGGAAGGCTTGGAGGGCTTGATCTCACCACTGGCAGCGGCCATGGGACTGTCAGAGGGATGTCCCTGCAAGCCTGGCAGATAGTGCTAATTATCAGTCACTCTGATGTTCTCTATCAACTCTATCAGTTCTGCAGGGCATGGCTCCTGTGAGGCGGCACAAGCTGCCGAGGAGCAGTGCCATTATCGGGTAACATGTCCGGTTACATTACAGACCCAGTTAACAAGAAGGGTGGTGGGGGGAAAATTCCTACATTGTGCAAAGGACTCTTTTCTCCCCCCTGTTGTTTGGATCTTTGCCACTGTTTAAATTTAAGCAGATTGGCTATCCCAACATCTGCAGTTTGATTATTTGACTATTGCCTGGCTCTGGGTCAAACCACAGCAGAATACCCCAGCCTGTGATTTACAGCCTGGGCTGTGATTATAATGGTTTTATTTTAGTTGGACCCCTATTTACAAGCTCATTTGTATTAGCGCACAGTGTTGTAATAACAATGGTAGAATTATTAGGTCTCGAAGAAACAATCACATGTAGTAAATGGCTGCAGCTCACAGGGCACTGCTTAAGTGCTCCAGCAGCCTGGCTACGTCTGCAGCACAGAGGTTGCCATTTTAATAGCAAGGTGGGGAGGGGAGTGAGGAGAGGGCCGGAGAGGGGGAAGGAGCAGGGGAGAGACGTGGTTGTTATTCATTCTTTTCTAAGTAAATAGAAAGGACGTGTGTTTCCTGGATTAGCCACTGAAAGCAAATGCTGAGAGGGGAAAGAGCTGGTGTCTCCCTCAGCAGGGTTAAATAAGGTACTTGCCTCTGCGCTGATGGCTGCTCAGAGCTGCTCCGCATGCCGTGAGGGACCCCACAGCGCCCTGCCAAGGGGCACCCGTGGCAGTGGGGAGGGTGCTGGATAGCCCTGGGTGTCTCAGCTTGCCCTGGAGAGCCCATGGCCACCTGTGGTGGAAGTACCTGAGGTGCAGAGGCTTAGCCCTGGTGGCCTTACCTGGCAACAGGTGGGTTGGAAAGACAAGGTGGGACCAGGGGCTTCTTCATGGCACCTCTGAGGAGCCTTGCTGAGGCCGGCCCAGAAGGACTGGGCCAGGCTGGCGTAAGCCATGATCAGGGTGTCCTGTCACCCCACAGGGCTGTGTCGCTGCTCCACAGGCCTTTTCAGGGCTTGCCTTGGGACCCTGTGTTGTCTCTTTTTCCTCCTTGTGAAAGCAGGAAGGATACTCAGGGTTTTACTTGGCACACCACAGTGCTGACCCCACCAGGCCCACACGTGGCTGGAGCAAACCATTGCTGCAGGCCTCTTGTTTGACCTGCCAGTGTGAGGCAGGTGGCGGCTCCTGCTAGAGACTTGCAGGTGTCAGGAAGTTCTGAAAATTAGGTTTTCTTATGTGATTGCTGGCCCTGAGGGGTCAGTGGCAGGGAGGACAGGATGTAGGGGAAGCCAGGCTTTGGGCCCTGCCACTCTCCTGCTCTTCCTGAGGGGAGCAGGGAAAGGACAGCTTTATCCACTCTGTGGCAATGCTGTCCAAGGACTTCCACCTCCTGCCCCACCACTGGCTGAAAAGTAAATATTAAAAAATGACGATTATCTAGTCTCAGGCAGGAAACAGGCATCTTCAAAATCAAATAGAAAAAAAAATCAAAGCAAGAGTGGTACCAAGAGTTATTATCATTCAGAAGACGAGGAAACAGCCCTGTCCTGACTTGCAGGGCTTAAGTCCTTTCTCTGATGTGACTCCCTTGACCATCACCTGAGTCTGCACATGAAGAACAGGTAAGCTGAATCATCCTCTCTCCTGACTATGAAAGGACTATAGGTCAAAAAAGCACTTCATTTGGATGTTTCAGATAAATTAGTCAAGATGCCTGAGATTGAACCAGATTTAAGATATCTTAAGATGACGGTTATAAAATCGTGTGTCCTTGAGGCCTGTCCTGTGCTTAGCTACTTTTCTTCTTGCAGATGTTTTTTGGTATTGCTGACCAGCTCTGTTCAAGGGTAAAACCCTTCAAAGCTAAGAGAAAAACTAGTATTTCTTTCTCTGGCTGACCTCTCTTTGTGTACCTCTCTCTGTTTAAAAGCTGCTGGTTTCCTGGGTGTTTTGGTCTTTGAGAAAAGAACCTTCTGACTAGAATTCTGTATAGTGACAGTTTTTAGGGGTTTTTGCAGTCCCTTTGTACTAATTGATTCCTCAGTGCATTAGCATCACCAAAGCTAGATTAATCTTCTTTTCATTTTGGTGCTGAGATCAATGTCTCTGTCAACATAGTTTATTGAACGTGGTACAGTTTTACCACTTGCACTTGCCTCCTCTAAGATGGCTTTTCTCTTAAGCATGTCCTGAGAAAAGATTCCACTTTAAAACTCTCTCTGGCCAAGCTGCCAAGCAGAACTGGTCTCCTGTGGGGCACGATCCAGGGCCAAAATTCCTCCTGCTTCATCACAGATGCAGAATTTCCCAGCAGCTGGCATGCCATCCTGTAGCTTTAGGAATTAAACGGTATCTTTTTGTCAGAGAGAAATTAGGATGGACTCCTCTGCTAAAGGGAAGGACTAGTGGGAGATAGTTTGACACATAGGCTGTGCTGCCTGGGCTCTTTTCATAGACGTAACACAACAGTTCTGCACTGCAAAATTTGTTTTCTGATAGAGTCAAATACCTTCCTTGTATTTTTCAGGAGCCATTGAAAAGTCAGGCTGAGAGGTAATTCCTATATAACTACCCAGCCTTATAAAAGAGACTGCAGAGAAGAGGCTTTATAGACAGTCTTGCCTGAGCTCATTTATATCTTGCCACGATAGCATGGGAAAAGCAATCTTTCTGCTGGTTTTTGTGGATGGCACAGACAGAAAAGGGTCCAGCCCTGCCCTTAGCACTGCGCCTGCTGAAGCTGAAATTTGTGCTGAATTGCCACCAGCTCCAGTGGCAGGTGCATGTGATCTCCTTCAGATTGGGTTTGCACTGTTTTCATTTCTCTTGGCTTAAATAAGGATCAGTCCTTGCAAGCTTTCTGTGCATCGACTGCTTCCACCAACTTCAAGGATGTATTTGAGAGGATGAAGATTATTTCCTCATATGTGGCTTGCAAGATTAGAGTCAAAGATGCACAAATCTTGCCTAAGAGGGCTGAAACAGAGCTTAGCTTGCTCAACTGCTTCTGTCACATGCAGTGAACCTGACTTGTGGCTTTACTCTGACTTCAGCATGGTGCTAAATACTTTGCAGCACAGCACTTCTCATAAAAGCTGAGAACCCTACATCTGCAGGGAAAATCAAACAGATTGGAGAAATTAATTGTGGAGTTCCCACACACAGCTCTGCATTTAAAGTGAGTGCAAACAAATAGGTCTGATAAGCCGGGCTACTTGAAAAAGAAGTGAGCAGGGCAAACCAGAGAAAAATACATTTGCATTGGTGATATTTTAATCACTTATACCTTCATTAAACAAAATACTTAAGTAGATCTTATGCTTCAATGAAGTTGAAGGGACTTGAGTATACTCTTTAAATCCTGTAAGTGTTTAAAAGTGCTCCCAAGCAAGGATGCAAGTCCTCAAAGTGCTCGGGCTGAGAGTATACTTAAGTGTTTTGCTGAATCAGATCCATGGTGTCACAGAGACTCAAAGTGAGCTCAGAGATTTCAGCTGAGATGAAGGATAAAGCCAAACGGCATAACAGGAAACTCTCAGGATTTTCCAGAGTCTAGTGCATAATTAGATTAAATGCACAATCCCATTTTGGGATTATGAGTGGGTTTGGGGTTTTTTAGACCATTAAAAAGAGAAGGAGTCTTCCTTTGCACACATGAACAAAATCTATCAGGTAACTTTTCCTATGCTTTCCTAGTATGTGGCATTTCAAAATTAAACAAATATCAGTGACACTGCATTTAGTTCTGAGTAATTTAAAACATCCAGCTTGTGAAAACAATTTATTCTCCTATGTTCATCTAGGTAGCAATAAATTATTTCTGAAGTTTTCCCTGGGAAAGTAAGTGGAATGTAATGGTATTGCAAGTAGAACATAACACTGCCATAGCAATTACATCTAAGCTTTGCTAACCATACATTTTAGCAAGCAATTCTTAATTATATACTTTAGGGCACACAAGCATATTTATTTTCATATAAATATTTAATTTACAGTTTTTTAATGTTTCCCCGACCTCTGATCTGTATTAGCCGCCTTCTATTGCCTGCAGAAATGCATTAAGCAAAGCAGATTGAACAGTTCTGTCCCACTGCTTCATGACTCCATTCCCCTTAAAAATCTATCCTATTACTTGGCCACAGTCCGACCATGCCCTTCAGCACTACTGAATTTCAAAGAGATGATAACTGCTTTGAAATTGATGGAAAGAGCCATAAAGAAGACTAAAGACATAAAAAGTGTCTGTTACCTTCATGTTGACTTTGTCTGCAACTGCTATGTGATTCCTTTCCATTGTTTGAATTTATTCAGTCATCCCAGAACAAGTCCTGAAACTGTACACGCTGTCAAGCAAAATTTAATTGGTTTTAACAAAGACAATGCACCTCTAAGGAGCACTAGACTATCTCTTGCTTAGACTTCTTATCTACGCTAAGACTTCTTATCTACGCTAATCTTACACTTCATTCATCCTGTTCCTGGTGTTCTGTAATCTCCCTAGTCCAGGGACTGGGCCCTTGGGGCAGCAATATATGCCAGCCCCTGTTGGCTGGGCTCAGATAGTCCCAAGTGCCAGTAACCTGCCAAGAATTGAGCTTGAACGACCCAAGCTGACTACTTGCAGTGACATTGGGGTGTCTGCACCACGTGCCTTGGGTAGCAGCTTTTCCCTTTTTTCGGATATCTCAGCAGTCCCCCATCACCTTCCACCATCCCAAGAGCTGGCTGGGGAGCCGTGCCCACCCCAGAACTTAATGTGCCCTGATGCCTAGAGTTGGGATCACAGACCAGACTTGACAGTGCTTTAGCAAAAATGAAAGCAACCCTAAATTGTAAAAGCAGCCTCATATCCAAGTTGTTGGCTTCCTTTGCCTTTCATACTCCCTGTATATCTGACTTTAAAGTGGGTTAGCAGCATGGCTTAGCATTCAGAAGTTATGAAGATATATGAGGGTTTGATTCCCCATGGGCTTCCCTTCTCCCGTCTTGGCTCCTCCAGGATGTCAGAGCAGATCCATGCGATGTAGCCCAGACTCAGGATGAGCCCCCTTTATCCAGCATGCGCAACCTGTGCCAAAGGCCCTCCTTGGGAGTTGCAAGCCAGTTCTCTGTCCCAGCTCCTGTCTCCTCTGCACATGGTTGTGTAGATACCACACATGTCATTTTTCTCAGGCTTCAGCTCCACAATGCAGAACCAAAATGCAGGGAAAGCCATAAGCTGCTGTTTTCTGCTGTCAGCAAATTACTACAGAGATGAGCCGAAAAGGAGGTGTGGAGGCAGGCATAGAACAGCACTTGCATGGTGCTTGGTTGCTGCTGACTGCAGCTCCAAAGGGGACAAAATCTAGGCATTGACTTCCCATATACATCTTTAAAGACTGACTAAAATTACTTTTTAAAAATACCATTGTATCACAATGGATAATATCCTGCCAAGTCAGCTTTAAAATCTACTGAATGCAGGACCAGTCAAGATGTAGACCTCCTGTGAGTGATAGGGTCCTTAGTAATAAGGAAATTAGCAGCTGGAGGATAAAGGTGCCAAGGAAAATGAACCAAACAGACCTTTCAAAAGCACTTGAGAAAATATCATTGAGATTGCTCAATTAAATATGGGTATTGTTTAAAATGAATGGGCGGAGGCAGCAACAGGCAAGGAACAGCTGTGCCTGTTGAATCCCATCCCTTTGTTTGAGCAACAGCACAAATCCCCACACATGGGATCTTTTTTATTATCTTTGCCCCCCCCCCCCCACATATACTTATCTGTATTTATAGGATCTCTAACAGCATCTCAGATTGTAACCTTGATTTATAATACTGGAAACGCTGGCACCACATTTCGTTTGGGTGGAAGTGAACTAGATGGATTGCACAGCTGAGCTGTACTGTTGCTGTGAAGAATAGCGGATGTTTAGCTGTTTTTATTTCCACTCCTCAGTGGACAATCAACAAGGTCTGATAACTTCTCTTGCTTGCTGTGGGGTGGCCCAGAAATTAAAGTGGGAGGTCTGGCCAGGGAATAGCACGATATTGGATCAGCAGAATACCTCCATCAGCATTTATATAGGCAATGACAATAGATAGTTCAGTAACTGGGGCATTGTTTAGAGCTTTTCTTGTACTTCTGATTGCCCTAGGTCTGTTGCCAAACTTTTTTGGGGTTGTTTTGCCTATGTGATACTGTCCTCTTTTGGGACTTCCCACAGGAGGTCAGGCACCTTTCTTATCTCTTTTCAGGAACTGAAAGTACAGAAGAGAAACATTTTCCCCCTAGTAAATATTTTCACTAAAACAGAAACACCTTTATATAACTGCATTTCCCGTAAACTCTTAATGAGAAACCTCCTGCTTTTCGGAGGAAAACAAACAGGCAAGCAAAATCCTCAACCCATCCTTGTGCTCAGCAAGTTCCTCCAGGAAGGAATCCAGCCATGTCTGCAAAAATTGTGTTGTGTAATGCCAAGGAAATGCAAGAAACCAACAAACACTCTTGTACATCCCTCAGCCAAGCTTTCTTCCCACTCTTTTCCACTTGTTTTAAACTAGTACCCATCTAGTGACTGCAGGGGAACTTCTCTCCAGGGAAGTCATAGACTGTATGATGCAGGGCTGTATCAACCAAGCAATGATTTGCACTTGTACAAATAAGCTCAGCTTCTCTCATTACTGTTGATTGATCAGATGCATTGGAGCCTCACTGAATTGTAAACCAGTTGAGTCAATCCAGTATCAAAGATGAATCATGATGAATGAGTGTAGATTGATCTAAAATTACCCAAGAAGTTGGCTACTTGAAAGGGTTTTAATTGAAAGGGTGTTAACTTCACCAATGTCAAGGGATTTACTCTTGTTTTATGCCACTATAAACAAGAGCACTGCTAAGCTGTGAGTCATCCCCTGTTTCTCTTTTGCTGCTTCTATTTTCAGAGCAGATCTACTGGCTTTGCTGCTAGATGAAGTTGCAGAGATGCTTTTTGGAGCTTCTTGCTGGTTAAACAGGGGTACACTTTGTTCTCTGTGGGAGAGCAGAGAGAATCAGGATGTTATGAACTGGAAAAGGCTGAAACCCAAAGGCTCACATAGTATTTTTAGTAGTATTATAAAATACAGGCGACCCAAACCCTAGGTTTTATCTCAGCTGGTAACAAGCGTTTGAGGGCAGTCATTCTGTGGCCATACTGGGTTTCCCCCCCAAAAAATTTAAAATTTTAATTGCTTGTCCCAAGAAATTAAAATAGAGGTTCCAGGAAAAAATACTATATTACTTGGACCTGAACAAAGATGCCTGAGGAGTATAATTGCTTTGAATCCCTGAACTATCTTTGCATTGTCGTATGATCAGAAGTCTTTCTTGTAGGGATAGCTATTTTCAAACTCACTCTTCTGACACAGGCACGCACAGGAAGGATGCATCCATTTTCTAAGGCAGGTGATGAAGCAATCTGTCAGCTGAGAAACATCTGAAAAAGGGTGGTTTTCCTCAAAAGGAAAATGGCTAAAGAAAGCATGTGGCTTTCAGAGGAGAAATACTTTATTATTATTATTAAAGAATCCAGTCCCCAAAACATTTTTAGTCTGACACTTAGCATATGAACTGTACCATGTGGTTCAGCATTGTAGTTATTAAAATCACTTGTTTGCACCTACCAGCTGAAATAGAGATTTTGGAGTTCACTTGAAATAACAATATGAATTGAGCATTTAAAGTTTAGTCTGTAGAACTCTGGGTTGAAGTTTAACCTTTTTACTTAAGAAAACCCCTGCCATGGTACAAAGGGCATAGGAAAATGCAAATTTCTAAGGTTTCTTGCATAGAAAACAATACCAAGAGGAGATCAAGAGACACAAAAAGCCCAGATAAAGAAACCCCTNCACCTTTGTGAATAAAGCTGTGGGACAGCCCGAGGCTCGGGGCACGAGTCCTTATGAGAGCTATCTCACTTGTGCCGGGGGCTCCCATACATACCCACTTCATAACTAAACCTGGTTGTGGAGTTTATTTATTCCGCGTATTGCTTCACAGCCAGCAAGTAATTCTGTGGCCCAGGTGCTGTGTTCATAGCTTCCTTTTCCATCCAAGCTGTCCTTAGCTGCCTGGTCTTGGCTTTCATAAACCACTCATTGCTTTCACCAGGACTGAAAACAAGATATGGTAGGAGCCATCATAAATTAACAGGTCCTGTTTGCCCAGATGGATACCATGACCACAGGACCTAAAGAGAGTCATGTCTTCCATGCTCACATTGCTTTTGGGTACAGTTTGTCCTGAAGAATGCCATGCTGGCAAAGATCTGCAAACCAGGAGGAAACTGGCTGTGTAGGCGGCCAGAACGCGGTACGTGCTTTACCACAGTCTCCTTTTGAGCTTTATTTTGACAATGCAGTAATGTACAGCCATTCTGTTGGTCCTCTGAAAACAAGTGAATTCCAGTCTCAGAACTTAACTGGTGTCATATTGTTTTGAATCACCACTTAAATATTTTCAGTGCTCCTTGGAAGAAATAGAAAACTCAAGCAAAAGCAGAAGAGCTAAATAGAAATTTAGTCCTTATATCAGGAGCCATAAAAATTACTCTAGTTAGAGCCCTGTAAGTCTTGATATAGAATATTCTGACTAGAGTTGCCTCTTTGTTTCTTTCAGGCTACATTTCCTTAATTTTCAATCAGGCTGAGTTGGGCCAATTTGTGTTTCTGTGCTGCAGCCCAGCAATCCAACAAAATAACATACCATGCTAGCAAATATAAAGAGAGCTTGTGGACTGCAAGCTCCACTCTGGCACGTGTGCAGGCATCTGTAGATATGCCTAGTTCAGAAGAAATTGGAAGAGATCCTCCTACCACTAGGACGGGTTGTGCTGCTATTGTGCCCAGGCACAATTTTCTGTGCAACCTGTTGACCTTGGTGGAGTTATTCCATCCACATGGCAAGTATCCCTAAAACAGAACTTGGACTACGGGAAGTCAGTGCGAACTATGCCACATCCATTGACTTGAGGAGGAACAGGGATATTATTGGCTTAAAATTACATATTGGCTTAAAATTACAATCAGCTTTCAGTTTTTATTTCTGGCTTAGAAAAGAAGTATCTAAAGAGGAAAATTGATAGAGAGAAACATTGATTAAAAAAGTTTGAGAGCACCATCATTATGTTTTCTCAGAATAACAGGAACACAACACATCTCCAGAAGAATATAGGCTGAAGTCAAATTGCAAGATTTGTATATTTTTCCTTAGGAAAAATGCTGTGGTGAAAAATGTTAATGATTTTTAAATAATGCTCCATTTTGCAGAACAATTTTCCAAACAGTCTTTGCCTCCAAAGCAATTGCTGACCATTTAATGACATAGTGAGTATCAAATACTGGAAGAAAACGCATGTGGTAAGGACCTTATAATCACAAAGTAAATTCACCAGTATTTTTGCCTTAAAAACCAGCACACGTTAAATGATATTTTTGGGTCTACTGTGTGTAATTACCAAGCATTGTACACTTTGGGAATACATAATTGTATGTATGCTCCTTGCACAAGTATACAATTACTCCCTGAGCATCCCTTGGATGCTATGACTGTCCTGCCTGACCAGGACTTTGGGGACTGTCACATAAATAGCCAAGTCAACATCTTACCCTCTTGTGGTTTCCTTGAGAATACTTTGGGAGATGCCAAGACCTGAAACAAATGCTGCAAAGGAACTGCAGGCTGGTTTAATTACTTTAGCTTTATCACAAAGATGCTTCATTTGCCTGTCTTCCTCTTGCATTGCATTACTGCACTGAATGATGCTGTGCCCACCATCAAAAGGAGCTAGAAAGTTTTAAAATAGGTGCAGGAAGAAGAATGACACTGTGGCTGGAAAACATGCCTGATGTGCAGACACTTAAGGCATCAACAGGAAGTTCAAAGGGGTGACTGGAGAAAACACTGAGTACAAAGTCAGCTAAAGGCACAACAAAATGGGTGCAGACAGATTGTATTGATGTAACTTGAGGCTTAACTTCTCAGACCCTCCACCTGGGCAGATAACCCCTTACCTGGAAGGAGAGTGGTAAAACCACCAGTCATGCAACCACTGGAGTCCTAGAGGGAAGAGACAGAGAGCCAACTCTTGGGCTGAACAACTGAATGAATCCATCAGGGATGCTGCTTGGTGCTGTGGATGTGATTGCCAGTGTCAGTATTTCACAAGAGAGAGAAAACCAGAGCTATAGTCAGACATTATATCACACCAGATTTCCAGAGAATGCACAGAATGATTAACTAGAATAAAGTATTTTGCCAGAAAACTGCCAGTTCTAGAAAGCAATTTTCTATTGACTGCAAATCTCTAAAGACCTGTTAAATCCCCTTGGTGAGGAAGAAGAATCCCTTTTATCTGTAAGAGACAGAACTAGCTGATTTTCATCAGAACTAGCTGATTTTCATCTGATATCTTTCAGTCCTGGGAGTGTTCACTGAACTTTTTTTCAGCCAAGTTCCCAAAGCACTGAGTGGAAATATTCTCTTTTGGGTTCCTGCTTTGAGATGTTTTTTTTTTCCTATGGTCAGTAGTTGACAAGAGGCCACTTGTCATTTGAGGAAAGGAAGAATATTGCTTGAGCAGGTGAATGTAACCACAGTAAACAAAGGACTATAAACCCAAGTCACTAACACTCTGCTGTCCCTTCCTATGACTCAGTGATCCTAGTATATCTGAGGCATGTCCTGGCGCCCTCTTTAATTGTCTCACCAAGTACTCCATGCCTGAGTTTGAGAAACCTTTATTAGTCAGAGCTGTGCTGTATTGTTGGAGGTAGATAAGGGCTCCAGGTCACTGCAATTCAGTGTATGCCTGTCTTGCTTAATCTGAAGCCTATTATATGAAGGAACAATAATCCTGATTTTCTCTGTCTTCACATTTGTACTCTGTGGTCTAGGGATCTCAAAGCAAATACTAATTAGTAAAGCTCTCAATTTAAATTTAAATGTACTATAAGATTTTGAGAGAAAGGTTAAATTCTGCTTCCACAAGTACACTCTCCCTAGTCCTAACCAAATCCTGCCTGTTCATATTTTAAAAGTCTTACATATAAATATCACAAGCACAAATTATTTTGACATCAGTTGCCAGTGGAAAGCAACTGAGAGCTGCTTCAGTGTAAAGCATTTTGCCATGCATCTAAGTAGGTGATTTAGCAAGCCTCAGGCTAATGTCAAAGGTCCAGATGGCTCAAACACTTTCAAGGCTACTGCACTTTGCACTGTCTGATGTCTGCTGTGCCTCAGCTGCAGAGATTTGTTCAGGATAATGCTTGAAAGTATTTCCTTTGATGTTAGATAGCATTAAGTGAGTAAATGAAAAGAAAAAAAAAAAAGAAAAGAAAAGCCAGCCCTGAACCTAGAATCCAATCTTTCTGAAATATTCAAGATAATAGTCTGTTTTCACAATCTGTCTACAAGAGACTGTTAATATCACATCAGTTTCTTATGCTGATTAGTACTCCAGGACCAACATATATTTTGTAATAATTTCAAAACTGTGCAGAACCTAGGGTACAGTTTCCAGCCTGTGCTGAGGCAAGTTTCCTTGTGTCATTCTTCTTGTCAGAGCCCTGAGTCAAGCCCGATGTGAGCAGGAGCAAACGGAAGTCTACAGTCTTTATTTGTGAAGAAATAAAAATAGCTGTGACACAGGAAATACCTGGAGGCAGTGTGACAAATGGCCCTTGTCAATTCACAGCTACCCACTTTTGGTCCTATATCACAGCTGCTGGCCGGGTTTCCTGATGTTTGCTCAGATGTAAATGACCCAAGGAGACGCCTGGCAGTGGCAAGTTAAGCCCTACATGAATATTTCAGATCTTGTGGGTAGTGACAGGCAGGCAATGTTGCCTGAGGTACATAGTGCAATACCCTTCGGTGCACCTGGATGTTGAGGCCTTAGGGAACAAACAGTGCAGGGAAAACTGGATCTGCCTGCAACTACACTATGCAGGAATAGTGCACGGGAGTGCTGGCAGCTGGATGGGAACCATGGATCGGGAAGAACAGAGAGACAGAGTTAAGAAAGACTGTGGGTGTTCAGGAGAGCCTCAGAGACAGAAAAGTTGTTTTGGCAGAGCAGAGGCAGCCGGAGTCTGGACAGCAAAGCCAGGCTACAAGGTCTGGGGAGCAGGAGGGAGCATCCACATGCAGTGCAGCCCTTTGCAGCTCTTTTTGCCAACTTTTGTTGTTTTTTCTTCTTTTCTCAAAGTAGTTACTTATTAGAACAAGCTTCTTGCCAGGATGTCGCAATGGAGATGTTTGCTCTTGATCCTGGCTGCGATTCCTGTAGCACAGCTCTGCTGGGAAAATCAACCCCCCCAACAAGTAGCAGAAAACACAGTCCTGGCTGCACTGAAAATAACAAACTTTAACTCACTTCCTCTTCAGAAACTCTACAGTATGCTCCATTATGCAATTCTCCAGTCTCCTGGTACCAAGAGAGGACTAATATCCATTTAATACCTGAAGAGCAAGCTTCTAGGAGGCACTTTTTCCTTGCACAGATCCTTCAGTTGTGGTCATGTTAAAGTGGTGAAGCCCTGTGCTGACCAAGGAATTCTCTGCTACTATCACCAACTTTTTTGCCTCTGCGTGTGTGTGTGTGTGTGCGCGCATGTGATCCAGATCTCTCCTTGCTATTTATTTCACACTAGACATGATGTGCTTGGCATTTTAGTTAGAACATCTCAAATCCATAGCTTAGACTCCAGCAGTTCAACCTTTCAGTTTTTCAGGGGTATTGCAGTCTCTAGGAATTATCCCAACTCTCTGTCATTAAACCAGCACCTGATATCAAGAAAAATATAGGTTCTACCTCAGTGAATAACATGCATTTCTTGGGTGCATGTGGTGGTTACTGGGAGGTGGGCAGGGAAAAAGAAATGTAAAATTGCTTGTATATGAAATAAGAATGAAGAACATTCTCATGAGCCTGGACTGCAATCTTGCTGGGTTTCACATCTGTCTTAAGGTCCTTCAGACTTCTGAGCTGCAGCAATGAATCCTTTTTAATTTTTTTTTTTAATTAATGACATCAAGGCAGCATGGCAGTTATTTAGGCAAAACAGTCCTGCACGCAGACATAAAGACAAATGCCCTTTTGGCTATTGGTAGTCGGAAGAAAAATATTCAATATATCAAGGACAAATGTGCAAAAGTAAAAATATCTTCTTAGTCATTGATGTGAATGAGGATTTACTAAATAGATGACACAGGTGAAAAGAATTTCCATGCATTCAGGTGCTGGCTCAGCAGCTCAGTTAATGGTTAACAGAACCATTCCTCTGCTGAAAATTCGGCACATGCATATGAGTGTATCCAGGGAAAACCAGGGGAGTCCCAGCACACTTTTTAGCAAAATCACCCCCATTTTACCTGCAATTTCCCACTGAGTACAGCAAAATGCAGGACCTATCCCAAGCATGAGGAAATGTAGCAACATATCGATTATGTATCATGAGCATGAACACTCAATGCTCACCTCTGAATTCAGTGCATTGTATTGTGACATCTTCTGGTGTATCACTGTGGAGTTTTAGCAAAGCAGAAGTACCTTTAGTAGGGTCAGAGGACAGTCCTTTTGTAAAAAAACCCTTTTTTTACTGACACCCAGAAAGATGCCTTAAATCCACCTGTTCACAGGGATCTATTATTAACTCCGAATAAAACACCTGACTGCTTTTGAAATCTGGACTTCTTTGTTTTATTAGTGCCAACACCACAGACAAAGCCCTATTGTCCCAAGCTCTGTTCACACACACCTCTAATCCTCCAGGATTTATAGTTTAAATAAGCATATCAGAGATGTTACTCTAGATCATCTAAGAGTCTCTTGGGGGTTTTATTTCAGATTCCAGTCAAAGACATAAAGAGCTGGGATCTAGAGTATTTTCTTCTGTAGCCAGGTGTTTCTTCTAAAACTGGGATAGGGTTAGGAAGAACGCCTCTGGCTGACTCTGGGCATCCCCTCTCAGATCATGTCAGCCCTACTGCATGATGAATTCTTCTTTGGGGGTCACACACATTCGGGACTGATGAAGCAGCTGGCAGTGAGGTGGGCAGCCTCTCCCTTGTGACTCCTCCAAGGTGCTGGTGGTTTGGATGCAGCCAAGCAAGCTGAGTGCTCATGTGGAGATGTGTACATGCATGCAGAAAATTAACAAAACGCCTGCCTTGCTGAAGAGGCTGGCTTGCTGGAAGCACATGCTCAATCAGCAGAATCCTGCTCCTTCCAAATCTGGAGGCAGCTGTGGCCTGGCTGATGCTGTGACAGGCTGCCCACATGTGTGTGCACTCATCCTGCAGGAAAGAGCCAAAAAGGCAGGTGAGTATGCAATGTGGCCCACCTGCCTGGGCTTGCCTGGAATGACACACCCAGCTCCTGCGCAAAAACACAGCCTTCATTCTCTCAGAAAGGTAAAACAACCACAGCTGGTGGATGCCTTTGGACAACTTGCTTACTGGGCCTGTTCCCATGGAGAAAACATCAGGTCTCTCAACATTTAGGAGGCTTCCTGTAGAGGTACACAACACAAGATAGAGTGACTGAGCTACAGTGCTGCCCATCCTTCTGCCCCACTCTTTCACAGACCTAGGCGATCCATGCAGGTTCCCACTGAGATGCTCTCCAAGGTTCAGCCAACACCAGTACCTGGGACCCCCCCCTTCAGGGCTGCTGAGGATCTGCACCGTTTCTGGTGCCATCTCTCACTAGCTAGAGAAATGAGGCTTTGAAGGGGCAGTTTGGTGGCACGGTCACTGCCCAGCTAGAAAGATTCCTTGAAGGGGGAACAGCTGAGGCTACTCTGACTCCAGCATAGCTCAGTGTCTTCAGTAGTGATGTTGAAGGTTGGTAGTGATGATGTTTGGTTGATCTGAGGAAGACACAAATCTGGGAAACCTGCAGTACATCAGGGTGAGAAATGGAATTTAAAATTATCTCATTAACCTCAGGAAAACTGACTGGAGAAAGTAGCATGAAACTCGGTAGAGACATGTGCAGGATGTTGTACTTAGAGTTGACAATACAATTCCTTAAATCTTTCATCTTGAAAGAGTGAAAAGGAGTCCTGTTCTGCTAATCTCTGGAAAAACTTCAGCTGGATTTTCATGCTCAGTTTTGTGATCAGTTGTCAGACCAGATCTCTACAGAGTTTCTTTATGACTCAGTGTAAAACAGAGACTTTGTAAACCAAAAGACAGTAGCTGTTTAAAGAGCTGACATCTTTTCCCTCTGGCACAAGTATTTTTGCTGGTTTGGTTGACAGCATAAGCTTCTGGTCTGAGAGCACCAGCATTAAACTTTGAATTTCTCCTGGAAGGTGGTCATTAGAAAGTATATTGGTGTCATGGACTGCAGAGCA